>WOFM01000351.1:0-135987 GCA_011428145.1 Ericerus pela
TCATCATATTTGGCGGATGTTCTGTATCACGCCACCTTTTTGGTCGGCCATATTTGATAAAACAATGAAAACGAAGGTGATGTCGTGTCCTCATTTGGAAGACATGATCATTCCTAAACCTACAGTCAAGTAGACAAGTTAGGGTTCACACTAGTTGTTGTGAACATTAGGTTTCAGTAGTTTTAAGAAATAGTATTAAGTATAATTTCGAAGTGTTGTAATAATTAACGTGAAATATTAATAAAAGATAATATAAAAAGAAATTATCTTATTTGTCGAAGTAATTTCAAATTAGTGAATTACATTCGCAACAGTTATTTACTGAAAATAAAAAATAAAAATGAATAAATAAAATATCTGATACGTTCGTGAAGTTCGATAAAAAATATACGAAAACATAAGTATTTTTGCTATCTTATCTGTAAATTGCATAATTATCCTTCAGAGCTTCTGACACAGACATTTCTGTTGTTTTTTTTGCCTCTCTAATTATCAATGTGAAACCAATTTTAATTTTTTGTCTTTGCTATGAATAGGGAATCTTTCATCGAGCAGGATAAAAAAGTGTGGATACAAAATAAGGTACTTCCCTTCAAAATGAACGTTGTACCGATTTTCTTATGTTTGATCGTTTCATACAACTATACAAAATTTTTCCAGTTGCTTTTTGTGAGATTCATCTCGTACTAAATAGTTCAGTCTAAAAACGTACAAATATTTAACTTTATAATTTATTTAGATTTATTTTTTCAACTGTCTTTTGCAATCGAAATAATAGCTCAAACACTTGTTGGAACGTTGTGACCAAGTATACAATACCATATTAAGTGCCAGTAAATTCTCGAGCATATGTTTATTGCACTCTCAATCTGGATGTATTCGAATAAAATTTTGCCGTTGTTTCATTCAATATTCGATCTTCATCCTTCAAAATTTTGGTTTACTGTTCTTTCAAAAAATATGTAAATTTATGGCACTTGTTATTGGAATTGAAAATTTGTGCATGGTCAAAAAGTATTATGACTTTTTTTTCCTCATCGTTATTATTACTCTCCCGTTTGAAATGGTTGCTATTGTCCTTTTTTTCTAACTGATGGGAAGTAAATATTCGATTTTCAGTTCTCGATGCAACTTTGTTTTTATTTCTGATTTGGCTTCTCTGAATCTCGTATTTAATTCTATATGAAGGATTCAACTTTTCATTCTGAGCTTGGCTTTTCATAAAGTGGTATGATTTACTCCTAATGGTTGTTGTGTTTTTCTTTTCAACTTATTCAAATCTTACGATTCTGCATTCTCTTTTCTTTCAATGAATAATTTGATTCTATATAGAGATAGAATCCCAATTTCAAAAAAACACTTGGGTCGTACGTTGACCTAAATAATTGGTCAAACAATTTACTCTAATTTTTAAAAACAGAACAAATACATCATCATTTTCAGTGGTTGTCTGATACGCTGACTAAATAGCTAGTTTCATTAAAATCGAGAAGCGTAGCGTAGTTTCATGATTTTTTGCTCAAACGTGATTAAGTAATTAACGAGACCAGGAGTTTGATGCTCGGCAAAACAATATGTGCACTTTTATTAGACATTTTATTTCGCTGAAATGTGAAAGTATTTTCCGTAAGCATGAAATATTCTAAATTAGTCCGTGTGAAACATTAATTATGTGAGTTGTTATCCTAGTTTGATTCCACCAAACATCCGCATCTATCGTCCTAAAATTAAACGTGTAGGTTATTATAATTTTGTAACTCTTTAAAATCCTTATTTTCGTATATTGTATTGGGAGAAAAGTTTAACAAAATGGGATGAATTGTTTTCGTTAATCAAGTTGTTCCTTAATGATAAAAACAACGCCAAGTATTTGAAAAAATAAAATAAAATGTGGTACCTAGTGTCAAGAACACTACAGATGTTTCTAGATAACATCTTTAATGTATCCATACCAATATGCAATAAACAAATACCTAAAACCGTAGCATGACGCTTCTTAAACCACTGACAATGCCTCCTAATTTTCAAGTCCAAAATTATGACGTCATCAGTCTCGTCAACTGCCTCTGAAATAATGCCCATCGGCATACATTTTAACATTGTTATTATTCAAATAAATTCGAAATAAATCTGTTTATGTATCCATGTATTTATGAAATACCTTGTTGTGAAAAGGATTCTCAACAAGAAGTTAGCCAACAGCTAGTCGCATGTTCTGCCACTTCAGCGAAACCTCGGTAAACACTGGCAGTTTTGTAGCCAGTTTTGTGGGTATTACAGTCTACTTCGTTCACGCTCGTTGACACATATATACACATACACATATGATTATGTGTCATAGAAAGTGCGTCGTGTCTTAATAGTAACTGATAAGAAATGAGATACGAGTTCATGTACCAGTCCCTGACATCACCGAAATCTTTATCTATCGATTAGTCACAGTCCAAACATTATCAATAACAGATGCCTGAATTTGTGTGTTTAAAGTTCAAGGCACTAATAATTGCCATCCTTTCGGCAGCAGCTGTCACGAAGGGTGCCGAGCCCCTAATCTCATACAGAGTTGATGATCCCCACAGTATTTATATTAATTATTTTATTTAAATAGGTATCTATATATTTATTTATTTAATTAATTAATCTGTTTATTTCGAAGGCAGTTTGAGGATATCGCAGGGCTTGTCGGGAAAAATATAATACATTGGTCATCATTTTGGACTTGTAAATTTTAGCTGTTGGAAGGGATGCTGACATCATAATTTTGGACTGATTGTAAGAAAATTTTGACATTGGCAATTTTAGCAGCTAGAAAGTTTGATGACGTCATAATTTTAATATTATATTTTTTCTGTAACATTTTTTCTCTATAAGGTATCCTATTTGAAAGATGTTTTCCGTCATCTATTTCTGGAGTGGCTGATGATGTCATAATTTTGGCAGTTACATTTTTTTGGCACTTTTTTTTATGACTTAACCCTCTTTAAAAGACGTGTTCCGTCAGAAAGAAGTTGAAAATTCTTGTGAAAAGTCACAGAATGTGGAGTATGAATCGAAAAAGTAACGTAGATGTTTCGATTTAACAAAATTTGTCGTGGGGAAATAAATTTTAAGACTGTTATCTGTGTCCTACCTGAAATTTTGTCTCCTGAAATTTTATTTTTCTCTTTATTATCGTGCTGGTCTTTTAGTTTTATTTAATTTCAGTTTTTATTGAAAATGTAAAAATTAAATTTCAATTTCATTTTTTTTTTTTTTTTTTTTTAACATACGTTTGAAAAAGAATTTTCCTAATGGTACAGTTCGTTTTAATAACTTGGGGAAGAAAGCGCCTTGTACTTAATTAATTTTGAGGGAATGAACGTCTTAACATGTCCATTATTTGAATGAATTAAATGTAGAATGTAGTATATAGAACCTTCATGTCCGTTCTGTCAGCTTGCCCATCCCACGTTTCCCACTGCCATAAAATGAATCGATTTTCTCTTATTAATGTTATTCGGTAATTCGTGTGCATTTCAGCAATGAATTCAACCGTGCTGTAGCCGAAGAATATTTGAAACATTTCAACTTCGTCAACGACTCTTTAGACGAGGCTTTGCGTAAATTTTTAAAACAGTTCAGCCTAACCGGTGAAACTCAAGAACGTGAACGAGTTCTAGTCCATTTTTCTAAGCGTTTTCTCGATTGCAATCCAGGTTCCTTTAATTCGCAAGGTGAGCAAAATTTCGTATTCGCTTCAAAACTTAACTACGAATTCCTTGTCATCGCTCTGTTGGTTCGAATTTTAATGGAAAGTCAGTTGATGAACTTCTAATTCCGTTTTATGATGTGTTTAGACGCGGTTCATACTTTAACTTGTGCCATTATGTTACTGAACACCGATCTTCACGGTCAGAATATCGGTCGTAAAATGACGTGTAACGCATTTATTGAAAATCTAGCCGGCTTGAATGACGGCGAGAACTTCTCCAGAGAGGTGCTGAAAGCGCTGTACCAGGCGATTAAAGGCGCTCCGCTAGAATGGGCTGTGTAAGTGGAATAAGTAATTGCTGGAATTTTCCTATTTTTACCCTTAAATCAGTTTTGAGATCCTCGGAGTGGTTTAAAACATGTTACTTATTACTTGTTCGTATTAGGTCGCAGTACCTGACGAAAGGCTTATTTTTGTCGAAAATTTTATCATACATTCGATGTTTCATCGTTTCACAAATTGTCCATTATTAACATTGTAATTTTTGGGGGAGAAAAAACAAAATAAGAACATTTGTATAGCCCTGAAGTTGGGTAGGTGAGAGAGTATATGAACACTTAATCAAAGATACTCACAATGTTGTTCTAGATTTACAGGTTATTATTTAGTTATTTTAATTGAACCACAATTTTTTCGTTCGTAACTCAACCAGGACGTTTGTGACTTGAAATTTAGGTCATTACTCATTATATTTTCTCATCATTTATTCATGGTTTTTGTCATATTGAACGATGATATGAACGTACACGAAACAAATTGCAATATCGCAAGTGTATTTTAATTTTTAATTTACACTCAATGGATCGAGTTGATTGCATCCATCATTTATCTTATTGCAGGCTTCATCGAGTAAATTATTTTTTTTTTGGTTTCTTTTAGTACCCTCAGGGCTCCGACATCATTTCATTTCCTTATGGCATTCGAATTTTCGCCCAAATTCGAACAGTATAGTAGAATTTTTCTCGGTTACAGTTTGTCTATCAACTGATATTAATATTTTTATTTGTTCACCAACTAATATTAATATTTTTATTTGTCCATCAAATAATATAAATTTTTTTTTCGTTTTTTCAGGGACGACGACATAGACGATAACTTGGTTATAAATAATTTAACGTCGCATAATCGTACCGAAGCCTACGACGAACAAAGCGACTACTTAATACGCGCTGACGGTACTGTTTTGAAAAAAGGCGACTCCAATGCCAATGGAGATACATCTGTGATCGACTATAAAAAAGGTTACGTGTTGCGGAAGTGCTGTTATGAGTCGAATGGAAAACGAAGTGAGTATCTTCAATAAATGGGAATTTTCTATCTTACATTGTTACAAATATAGAGTGGGTAAACTCGTATCGCCTGGGAACTGCCTCCATGATCATTCCTGGTGTGGGACCTTTCTCTTAAATTTGTGGCTCCATTCTCTTGGTAGAGCATCCCTTAGGGCAAGTTTCTTCTATGCAATACCTCTAAATTGGGGCTGTGCCTCACTTGAAATGTAGAATATTCGTTCAGTGTGTTTCTACGAAAAACCGGACAAACTACAGTTTTTTTGGAGTTCTTGAAAAATTAGTTTAACTGAATTCCACGATTTATCATAGCCCCGCAAAATTTTCGATTTACACCCTAGTTTCAACCTTATTTTCAAAATTGCAAGTAACTAAAACATTGAAAGATAAAATCTTCACTTTTGTTGTTTTAACTACATCTTCGTTTAATTATTGAGCTTAGCAATTTTTTCATATGCAAAAAGGGTTGCGTTAGAAAAATGAATTTAAAATAAAATGATTCTATGCCTTTGTTATACGTTATAATGTTATCTTACATTGTACCTTGCCCCAAAATCCTCTTTAGAAAAGGAAACTCTTTCGCCCGGGAAGTAGCAAGAATCCTATTTTCTCTGAAATGAAGATCACCTCTAAGCCATTATACAATTTATGCAATTGATTTGATTGATCTGTTGCTGTCTCAGCCTCCTGTATTAACTTCAATTTTGAAAATTTACCTTTTACATGAATCGCTCGCAGCGCTTATAGACATGATAAGTAAAGAAAACCGTTCAAAATAGAATATCCAGAATTATTTTTTTCCGTCTATTTGGCAGGCTATCACAACTGCCAGCAGCATGAACTAACCTGGAGAAATAATCTTTTATTAAGCCTGTAGAGCTGTATTCAGAACGATTTTGAGGAAGTCTGTTAGTTCTTCCAACGTCCCTACTGTAATCTATAATTCGCATTACCTAATAATGGGCTCTTATTGTGGATTTTATCTTTTGCAGCTCCTTTTGGCAAACGTGGTTGGAAAATGATGCATTGTGCGTTACGCGATCTCATTTTATATCTACACAAAGACGAGCAGGAGCTGAATAAGAACCAAACTTACGATCATTCCCACAACGTGATTAAATTACATCATGCTTTGGCGACGGAAGCGACAGACTACAAAAAGAAGGCGTGTGTTTTTCGACTGCAGACTGCAGACCGTGCTGAGTACCTCTTTCAGACGAGGTAAAAATGCGTACTGGTTTCGTTTAGCCTGCCTTCGAAGCGCTTGTTTTGTGATCAAGTTTACGTCATTTTTGTTTTCATTGTGTTCGCAGCGACGATAAAGAACTGCAGTCGTGGGTGGATACGATAAATTTGGTGTGTGCAAGTTTTTCTGCTCCTGCGCTTTCTGAACCTGTCGGATCTCTAAAAAAGTTCCAAAGGCCTTTGTTGCCGTCGGCGCCGTCGAGGTTAAATTTGGTGAGGAAGATTTTTACTTTGGTGGCGGTACTTTGCGTTGTTAAATTTATTTTTTTTGACGTTGAAAATTTGAAAATTTTCAACTTCGCGGTGCTGGGATACGTTTTAAAACTGTTTGAAACTGTCCGACATTAACGACATTGACCAAATGCATTGAAAATCGGAAGTGTAAATTAAAAGCACTTATAAAACGCAAATTTTAATCTTTCATATTTTATGGTCTGATACATTATTGAGCGTATTTTTTGGAGCGCTGATCTCGAATTTGGCGTATATTTTTTCATTCTACCAATTCTTCGGCCCAGGAGCTTCAAGAGGGGACTAAATTTTGACTTTTTACATCGTCATGTATATTTTTTGAGGAGGTAACTTCGAATTTTACAATTATTTTCTTCATTCGACTTACTTATTCAACCCCAAAAGCTTCAAAAGGGGCCAGATTTTGACTTCTCGTATAGAAAAATACAACTATCGCATTCAGTGCAATGACGGGACTTGGGGGCGGCACCTGTGGAAAAGCGCCGATCCCGAGTCGTAGATCATGAATATATAGGTGACTTAAATTCTTCTATACACAATATATAATTATATATTTCCACTTTTTGGGAGTCTGTGAAGCCTCCTGCAGTAGTGTTAGAAGCTTTCATGAACTACACTTTCGTTTCAAAATTTTTGAAATTCATCCGCTAGTTTCGGAGGAAGGAGTTCTCAAAGTGTTGCAAATCCACCGTGTTGTCATCACAATAACTTCCGTCAGTTAAAAAATTTTAAAATTTTTATAGCAGTTGGAGATTATTAGGGACTGGTTTGTTATTCAATCTGAACGAAATCGGTCAACTGGTTTTCGAATTTCAGCCATTATAAAATTTGACAGTTTTCGAAAATACATACTTACCGCGGTGGATGCGCGGCAGAGATATTTTATTATGTGATACGTCATTCGGCATGTTTTTTTGAAACGCAGAGTTCAAATGTGACAATCATTGTTTCATTCCCCCATTCTTCGATTCGCAGGGGCTTCAAAGGGGAACCAAATTTTAACTTTTCGTATTGTATGGTATGATACATCATTGAAAATGTTTTTTTAGGCATATTGTTCGAATTTGACAATAATTTTTTTATTTTACCCACTGACAACTTTTCATTTTTTATTGTGTTGTACGTATCCTACTTTTTGCTTGATTCGTGGAAGTCGAAAATTGACGTAGATTTAATTCTGTTAAAAATAAGAGTCTAATATTGGCGTTTATTTTTTTATTTCTTTATTTTTTCTGTGATTACAGCGAGAACAATTAAAGGAACACGAGCAAACGGTAGAACGACTTGAAAAGGAGCTAGAAAATCATCGTAGACAAGCGCCCGATAAATCTTCCAAGAATCTAGTCATACAAAACTACAACGAGAAGGAAGCTTACCTGTGTTATGAAGTGAGTTTCTAAAACTTTCTGCGACGTCTTTAGTACGTTGAAGGAGTAGAAGGAGTCTTCGTGGTGTAAAAGTGAGGACCCTTAGCTTTGCAATCGAATTGTTTTTAGTTCAAGATCAGTTTTTCTCTCATAAGCCAGTGGTCAATAATTGACCGTTTTCAAAAATAAAATAAATTTGACTGAATTTTAATATTTGTTAGTGAATAATACATATTGGCAAGGCTATGAAAATTATTACGATAAAATGATTTTTCACACGAAAATACAAATAATCTCTTTTGCTCTTTTTTTTTTTTTAAGTGAAATTTACTTACGTGCGGTAGTAAACTAAAAAACGGTCATGAAACGCATCATTGTGATTGCGAGAGCTTGGCCCGTTCAACTCCAAGTGATTCATTGTACGAAAATCAGATAGAAGAAGTTTTACTTCAACCATGTGTACCGTCACACACACTTTTTTTTTCATGCTATTCGGATAATAAGAACAGGTTGGATCTTAAAATGGACATTAGATTTGAACTCATTATTTCAAAAAATCATAGTATGTGAATATCACCCAAAAAATGTGTGGGCAGTTTTTTTGCCAACTCCACTTTTCATTGAGCCCTGTGGGCCTTAAGGACAGCTTCAATGTGAAAACAGACATTCAATTTTAAATCAACAACTCATAAAAACCACAGTTCCGTCATTATTTTCTTTACAGTTGTTTTTGAAAAGAAATGTGTTGCACACAGTGAATTGTAGCGTTATCGAGAGGAAGAAAAAGACAAAGTTGTGAAAGAAGGGATAGAGATGGAAATATTTGTTCCATTTCTCTTTTGTTCTATCTTTCGTTAATCTCTCTACGGACGACAATTAATGTATGACTTATTTTTTTATGCATAAAAATATGCACATTTTTATGTACTGCTCAGGATATTGTGGATGGATCACTGTAATAATCAGCCTACTTTCATAGTCAAGAAGTGAACTTGCTAATGGAAAAAAACAATCATTCAAATTCTGTCTGTAGTTTTCAATATTACCTTTTTTTGGACAAACAGACTGAATACCAAGGGCATATGTAAGGGATGAGCTGGAGATTTGGATCTTCCCTTGGAAAAGAAAAATAAAGCTCGACCTTTAAAAATTGTAGTCTTTTATGTCGGTTTCTGTGATTTTTTTTTGTTTGGCGTGGGGTGGGTCAGAATATACCACTGAGAATGTGTGGACTGCCTCTTTCGACGGACCTATCTACACCCTTACTGAACACTTTTATACATTGGTATGGATATAGATATAGATACAGAAGTATAGATCTAATCGTATAAAAACTAGTACTTTTCTTTTTTTTTCTCATGAACAGCTGATTGTGGACTATTGGTTTATCAGACAATTATGATCCTTATGATATTCTACATCGTCGATTTCCAAAATCTCATCCAGAAGTAGTGAGAGGCCGCGTTCCAAAACGATCGTGGATTGTCCTCTGTCAGCAGCGCCGTAGCCAAGGGGCAAATGGAGGCATTGCCCCTCTGGTCATTGCATTTGTCCCCTACGAATTTTCAAAAAAAAAAAGAAATATATATATGAGAGGGAATTGCGTATTTTGCGAGGACAGCGATCAAAAAATTTTTTATGCAAATATCTGCATTTAGGTTTGTTTTCCCAAGAAATCTGTTGCCCCTCCTGAAATAATGACCTGGATTCGGGCCTGCCTCTCAATTCTACGTTATGTTATACTGTGAAATCTTTATTTTCGATTATTTTCGGTTATAATTATAGCCGAACCGTTTTTTTTTTCTTTTTATGTTCACAGATTAAAAGGTACCAAACGTACGTTCAAGTGCTTCAAATGAAATTACCGCAAATTATGACGTCCGTAGCCGCGGTACCCTTAATGGATGGTGAATGCGACGAGGAGAACATCATGGTGAGTACGATGGCCGAAGAGGAGATTGAAGAGGCGATGACGACGGCCATCCCTGCTTCAGCGACCAACTCCGTCGTCGTCGCGTCCTTATCCGTGAACAGGTACAGTTATAGAGCTGCTATTTACTCGGCTGGTGGTGATCCGTCCGGTGGTATTGGGTGATATCTTCTGGTGGTGCGCCGCTGTTTGGCTGCTGCTCTCAAGTCGTGTAGCGTGCACACAACATCGCCATCTGCACGTAAACTCGTTACCGTATTAATCGATTCATACTTAATCTTTGACTATCCTAAGCGCTGTTCTCGTCCAGTAGAATATCTTTTCGTTGTCGCTGGTAGCTCATTAGAAATGCGTATTTGCGTACAATGTCGACCTTTTATGCGTGTGAAAAGCTTTTACCGGTTCATGACGACCAACGTTCAATCAAAGTTTATGAACAGTAAATTGTTAAAATGCACTTTCGGCGCGTAGAAATTACTCGTTTTGAATAAGTATTGAAGAAAGCAATTTGGTGTGTGAGTTATTCCGTGAAGGAGTAATCTGTTCGTACGGCTTTCATTGTCCCACTCCTTCTTCGCCGTTAAAATTCATCGTAGTTTCGTACAAGAAGATTACGTCTCGAGATGTCTCACGCTCATCGAAAATACGAATTTTATTTCGTAGCCATATTATTGATTGCGAATAAACTAGATTTTACTGATTATACACTCGTGTTGCAGCGTTGCCAAATAAATCAATGAACACATTATCGATGTGGGGAGGGAGAACTTCGTAATGATTGAAAAATGCATCAAATCAGATCAAACTCCCCTTCAAATAACGTGTTCCTCAATTTCTGGAACGTTGTTGCTCAGATTACAAAATTTGAGTTTCTCTTGACACTAAGATACGCGCAAAAATGGGAACTGTATGTCGTGGAGAAATTGGCCTTTACCTCAATGACAAGCTAAAGAAATTCTTCTCAAAGTACATAGTATCCCTAATCACGTACATTACATTAACTTTTAGGGGCATGCTGCTCATTGCGCAATAATTTCTTTCCTTCTTCTATTCGCAGTAAAAGTTCAAGAACAGTTTTTAAAATTTTCGTGATTCTTACGGAAAATGTAACGTTAACCCGGTGGAAAAAATTGGGGAGGATTCTGAAAAAAATTTAATTTCCTAACAAATGGTCCCGCTTGCTTCTCATCAGCCTAATTTATTTGGACTGCGTAGCTCTTTAGCTATCGTAACCCCTTTATCCCTTATCCTGCTAATGGGACTCGAGGATCTAGTTTCCAGCATGACTAGTCTGACTTTTCGGCTCGAATGAATGGAACATTTTAGTTTGTTTATCAGATTTTTCGCAACCACTTCATACTCGTGTTGTTCAATAACAGTTGACGTGTGCCTAAAGCTAAGAGATTTATAATAAGACTACAGGAATTCTCGAGCTGCCTTATTTAAGCCATTCCTCTCTTCACTACTTATGAATATCACATATACATAAGGATTTTCCGTTAAAATTTTTGATAAATCTTTCAATTTACATCAAAATTTAATAATTGGAAGAAATTTGCAAAAACAGAATAGATGAATGCAGTGCTACGAACTGCTTGAATAGAAATTCCGAAGTAAAAGATTATTTGTGTTCCGGTAGACCCAGACGGACGAGTTAAATGTGTTCAATATTCAATAAGGAACCAGTAGGAGCCTTCCACACTTGCAATTTCTTCCAAAAAATTGTTAAATTTTAATGAAAATTGCAACATTTATCTAAAATTTACTGAAAAATTCTCGTGTATATCAGTATTATTATGGGATATCTATAGGTAATAATAAGAGGAATGGCTTGAATATGGCGGCTTGAGAATTCCTATAGTTTTATCATTGATTTCTTACCAAAAACTAGTGAGCCTTGGAATTGAAGAAGAATGATATAAGGCCTATACTGAGGCATTCATTATCGAGTTCCTTTGTTTGGATGACAGGCTGAAGGTAGCTTATTAATTGTTTGGAAGAGCTCGATTGATGCATTCAAGTGGAATGTGCGTTTGGTGTTTTTCATGGACACGATTTTTCATCAGTTTTTCTTATTTGAGGTTCAATTCTCCTTTCATTCACTATTTGAATTTTCATCTCCGTGTTTTCAAAAAAAAAAAATGGCGAGCAACTTCAATTTTATAGGGTTGTTAGGTGCGTTCTCTAGATTAACAAACTAAAAGTTGCACCCTCCGCACCTCAAATTTTTATGGCTCGCCCCATCTCTTGAATTTTTGTTGAGGGGTTGTTTATCCCCAAAATTTGGTTTTTTGTGTTTTTTCTTCACATATTTTGATTTTGTGATAAAAATAGGTCACTACAAAATTGTTAAACATAAAATTTCCTGCAAAGAAAGTCTCATATAATTTTTTTCTCAACGCCTCCTTCACCCTCCAAAGAGTCTTGAAAACGACCATATTCTTTCAAGACTTTCTAGAGGGGAAGGGGTCAGTTAGACAAAAAACTATGAAGGCAGAGGGGATGGTAAAGAATTATGGAAGAGGAGTGAATGAATAGAAAAATAAGTACTAGGTTTACAAATTATCTACATAGTCAACTTACGAGTTATATCATCTATATAATATTCTTGAACATATTCACTCAAGAATGGTTATATTTAAGACTCCCTGGATGGAAAAAGGAGCATCGTGTAAAAAACTACATGTAATTGTTTTGCTGGAAATTTTATCAAAAAATCAAAATTTGCAATGAAAATTATGAAAAACCAAATTTTGGGAGTAAACACCCCCTCCACAAAAATGTAAGTGATGAGGAGGTGCAACGTTTAATATGTCATTCCAGGAGAGTTGATGTGCTTTTTTTTCCTCATTTTGATGCCGATTTGGTTGGACCACTAATGTTTTTCTGTAAAAAATTGCATAAATTTGTTCTCCAACCCTTTTTTCCACCTATCTTTAGTATAACAAATTGTATGGTTCAACTTAACGGGTTCGTTCCCCATTTCATTTTTTGTGTGACTAGTTTTGTGGGGCATATGAAAGGAACCGCATAATAAAGTATTTTGAGAGCTGCATTATCTGCCATGTACCCATCCATTTTAAAATGCAGCTATCTGAACCCTAGTTCAAGGATTGATGAATACTTTCCCACTCTATCCTCGCCTGAAGAGGCCATCTTCTTATTAGTTAGATGATTAGCCTATCAACATAATTCATCCATGAAACATATTTATGGTCGCTGTTTGAGGCAGTCTTTTTCCAATGGGAGAGAATTATAATACCTCTGTAATGCCCGTTTTTATTGTCGGCCAATTGCGTACAAATATTTTTTCGTACCTACTAAATATTTTTCGTTTCTACATTTTCATTTTCGTATTATACGGTATTTGTATTGAGCGAAAAAAAACAACCAACAATAACAACAAAATTCGGTTGGTTTATCGTTTTTTGGAGCGTGCAGATTTCATGGCTGTGACTGTGTGACTTGTGCAGAAACAAAAAAAAAATATATATTATTGCCGTGCTATTTCTCTTCTGTTGTGGAAGTAGTTCGTAATGAAATTTTTAAATCTAATTATAAAATAGTATTCATGTTGGTATATGTTTGTATCCATATTTTTCGGAGTATTTTAATGTTCTACGCTTTATTTTTTTATCGCGAGTCCAAGTTAAACAATCATCGGCCTTTTCTTTTTTTCTTTTTTTTTTTTTTTTTTTTTTGTCATGTTTGTTTTCATCGCAGCTGAAATTCAAAGCCTTATGTAAAGTTCATTCGCAGACAATGTATCGTTAAAATACGTGCGCATTTCTAATTTGCTATTCCTATTTAAAAAATGTATTTGGTGTGTTGAAATATTAATTTAATCACGGATTTCTTCATTCTCACGCACTATTTTTTTAAATTTTTTTTTCCGGTTAGTCTGTATAAAAAACTTTTCAAACAAGTTCCTATTCTAACGTTTTTCATCCTCTTATACACGTAATATTTATGCTTGTGGAGACTTTAAATTAACTAAGGTTTTTACAAACTGCTAATTTTTTTTGCGGTCCATCATTGCTTATAAGATTATTAACCAAAATTATGGTAGTGGTTTTATCATTTGTCAACGAAATAAATTAGCCGCAGTTTGTTGAAAATTGTTAAAACAATGCTGATATGCAATTTCTAGGTCCGTTGAAGAAAGCACTTGGTCTTGAGTGACCTTAAAACGCTAATATTAGTATTTCAGTGGAAATTCAGAAAAGTTTTTCTTCGTAAATATAATTATTAGATTGGGGATGAAGTTTATTTTTAAATTTTTCGACATTTAACCACCTATATACTTCATGAAAACGATAACTTTTTAGAAGTCATTTGGCCATTAAGATCTAGATCAAGTTTCATCGTCATAAATTAAATGATTCTCATTTTTTATTTTTTATGATTTATAATGCCTCTCTGTGCTCTGCAAATGGAAAATCTCTTAATGTTATCTGTACAATACGTCCTCTCGAACCTCAGTTTGTCAGCACACATGACTTTTCTCACTCCCTTGTCAATATGAAATAAACGAACTAAATTTTGTATTTTCTTGCCGGGAACCCATTTCGAAACTTCAATACTAGTTAAAAATTTGAAGTTATTCAAAAATATTAGACAATTTCTGCCGTTAAACCAGACAAATAAATCATAGAAAAATGATTAGTGATGATGACTCCGTTTTTATAATATTTTTCTATTTTTCGCTTCCTCTCAGAGCTTCTGCAGCACAGGATGAAAAGCTTTGGGATAAATTAATTTAATAAGTAAGTTGGTACTTTTAAAAATTGAATCTTATCACCGTGAGTGTTACCTACCCCTTGATTTAGCTTCTGCTTTTGTTGCTTTTTGTAAATAGACAAAAAAATGAGAAAACAGTTGAAAAAAATTGTAGACGTGTTTGTTGGTGTCGATTTTTTTTCGATCAATTCATAATCGATAAAATCAGACCTTGAAAAAATCGATTTTTTTTATTTTTAGAATTTCAATCACCTTTGATCGATCAGACAATTTTGGCAAAATTAATTTTTAATTTTTTTTTGCCTTTTTAAGAAATTAATGGAAAAAATGGCTAATTTTGCGGATTTAAAATTCAATTTTTTATTTTTCAAGGTAAGAAGAGAAAGAAAGAGAAATAGAAAAAGATAATATTGATTTAGTTTTCAGTTTTCAGATTTTGTTTTTAAGTTGTTTTCAATGTTTCATACATAAACAAAATATAAGATCGATAAACCAATTTTCAATTTTTCAACACTTGATTATCGATCAGATCGATTGTTTTCTTTTCAATTATATCTATTAAAATTGATCGAAAAATTTTGGAAAATCGACATCACTAGACCTGTGATGATTCGAATTTCCTTTCTTACACTAAATTTGGTATTAGCATAGCTCCTTACCTACTGTGCTAAAGACATTCAGGCTAAAATCACAAATATGTTGCTCTACAGAACATACCGTGTTGGAGCATAAAAATTACACTGAATGGAAAATGTTGTTCTTATATTTTCTTTCACCATTTATTCTGAATTACTTCGTTTTAGGTGAAAACTGATGATTAAAATGAATTTATCGTTAAAAAGTAAAGAGTGGCTACTTATGGAAATTTTTTTCATTATCATTATTTTTTGAAATAAATCACAATTTAAAACACAGCAAAGTTCTCATTAATTTTCAGTTTTTTATAGCTTATTTCTGAAAAACTAATGATCAAACATGAAATTTTGTAGAGAATTTGAGAAAATTTTCTCCTCTTTCCAATAATACTAACTCCTGCTTTGTTGCTTAAATAGCGGCTGAGAAATCTTGAAGTGAGAGAGGAGCATTCATTTTCAAAATTAAAATGTGAATGTTGCAAAAATCGGATTATGACTTTTATTATGTAGATTACGCATAAGGTTATACCTATATACATCCAATATCAACCTTCTTAAGAATTAGTTAAACCGTAAAAAATTGTGTCAGATGCAATATTGTGGCATGCTATTTCTCAAAACATTTTCAGTTCGTCGATAGAAGAGACAGAATTGTATCATTAAATCTGCTAATGATGGCGTTGTTTCCCTAAATTGGCATTATTTTCGATGTTTTAGTTCCGCATGCGTAGTTTTTCAACTACGTTATTCAGATTTCGCTCGAATTCTTTCCTTCGTTTTGATCCTCAGACCCTCGATAATGGTTGAAAAATTAAAATTTCCTCAAATTCATCGCTTTATAGTTCACGTTGCTTATTGCTGACGTTTAGTTCAAATTTTTCATTCGGTCCATTTTTTGCGTTTCAAAGATAGCTCAAAAAATTTTTCGTATCCATAACTGATGTGTAAAAGTGGTATTTCGACGACTTTCACTCCGGTATATCGAAAAAAAATTTAAAATGTGTTTTACTATAATGTATAAGTGTACTTCACGATGAGATGAATACATCTTATGAATTCACGAAAAAAAATCGGATTTACTGGTAGAATTTGGGTTGACATTCAAGCTGTTTAGTTTCAGATGTTTTATTTTTTTGAATTTTTCTTGCAGGTTTTTAAAATAGGGTTCTCAGCGTACTGCATAGCTTACTTCTTCGTATCGGTATTGTTGAAATCACCGTGTTGCTTTACAAATTAAAATATTTTCTACCGGAAAAAAGTAATCAGAATTTTTGATGAAATTTGGTTGAATCCTTTCTTGAAGCCATTGAATTTTCACAATAAAATATCTATTTGTCAAATTTTGTCCTCAAAATGGATTAATTTTAAGTTAATTTTTATTCTTCCTATCTGGAAAAAACATAAAATACTTGACGTTTTTAAATTTTTAAATGCCATTTTAATCGATGATGAAACTTGATTATTTCTAATAAAATTTTTATGTATCAGAATATTGAACTTCTACAATTTTGTCTCGAAAAACAAAAATAATTAAATATTATTTACCGTCCGTCCGGGCAGCATTTCTTTGAAAATCAAACTTATCTTTTTTTCGTAGAAAATCTTGAGAAAAGTGTTGATTCATCACAAACTTTTCGTTTGTTTTAATTTTGCTCAAACTAAGTCCAATTCTGTTGAATTATTTGATACAAATGGCGTTGAAAAAAACGTGGAAATGTAGTTTTTCTGCGAATGCCTGCGGGTGTGTTTCGTATAGCTCTTCCATGTAATTCTGGTCAATATGCAAATATTCAACAGTCGTACGAGATATTTCGTATGTCTGTGTGGTGTATGAATTCATTTTAGAAATAGACAATTACTGTAATTCATTAGTATTTTATCATACTCGTGCGGTATGAACGTTCTTCTCTGTAGATTTCTTCTCGACGCCTATTTTTTTCGGTGTTTGGTTGAAGCTATTTGTGTGTGTGCTATTCTTAATGTACGTTTATATTTTTCGTTTGGTGTAGCTTTTCATTATAAGGGCACTGAAAAGGAAATCCGAAGGAAAACAAATTGGACAACTGTCGTCTAATGCAATTTTTCCACCGTTGATTTCTTTTTCGTCGCTCAATGCGCAACATTGTCTTAAATGTTACAAAAGTTAATTGTTTCGCTTTAATTTATTCGTATTATGTCGTGTTGGTGGTGGTATTATTTTGTGCTACAAATGACCAGCTTTTGCCCGTTTTACCTCAGCATCAGTGTTGCCGGTTAGTTTATTGTTCCGCTGTTTTCTCACTTCCTTGAAAAATGAAAATTTGTAACCTCATCGACCGATCTGACAATAGCCAGGTTGAAGTTTGTTTAACAATTACCGTCAAGTGTTTCAGGATTAATTACGGACGACTTTAATAATTAATTTCAGTAGATCTTGTTGGAGACATTGGGAAAGGGTTATTTTCATTTTTTTAGTCCATTTTTATTCTCTTTTTGTTTTTTTTCTTCGAAGACCGTTCGTGGTGAAAATGTTTTTCAATGCTTTTCGGGGATAACCGTCTATCATTAAAAAAAAAACTATGGCGCATCAACCCTCGCTAGAAAAAGTAGGTTTTCGAGAAAAATAATTATGAATTTTGATGATCATATTAATTGTCTGTAAGTTTATATGTGCTAGTGGTATGTTACGATTGTATGAAATTTGTTAGTTGCTGACAAAATATTAGACAATGTGAAATTTAAAAGCGTTATTTCTTGAAATGAAAAATTAATTACGATGATAAAGTACGGTAAATAATCATATAATTTCAAATAAAAACAAAGAAATATAATAAAGTTATGAAAAAAAGAAAAAAGAAGACGTGGTTAATTTTTATAAAAAAAAAAAAGTTTATGAAAATGGGAAAAAAAGAGGAAAAAAATCTTTAGCGGAAGTACCGTCCGGCCGATCCGCTCCAAAATTGGACAATAAATTATAATGAATATTTGTTTTAAATTTTGTACATATAATTCCAAAATTCCGAATTTTACGACCAATATGAAAAGAAAAATAGTAGTTCCGAAAGTACCGTCCGGATGAGCCGTGCCAAAATTGGTGGCGTTCTACAGTGAATCAAAATAAATATTTGTTGTAAATTTCGTGGCTATTGATGCAAAATTGAGTAATTTGTAGCCAAAATAAAAATAGAAATGGTGGTACCGGAAATGCACCAAAATCAATAGGTCTGGTCCTTTGCTGAGTAAAAGTGTTTGTATCAAATGTCGTGATTATCGGACAAAAATTGCGACCTGTACCGTGGGAACAAGAAAATCATATCATCGTTACGTTGATGTTCATGAAAGTTTGCTAGCCAATTATTCATGATCACCTCCCATCTCCCTCTTTGATCTTAAACGAACATTGAACCGATTTTGGTGTAAATAGTCGCATTCCACATCCTTCAAATCGCTGTTGTTTAGACATTGGTGACTACACCTTGTCCAGTCTCAAGCCTGTCCTTCCAGATCAAAGACGTAGATGGCTCCATTGTAAGGGAGGGTCCACATACTGCCACAATACCACTATTATCAACAAACATCTTTTAGTTTTTCATATCAAGCTTATTTTCGAAGCTAAAAGCGGTTTAGACCTTCAGAACCCCCACTCCTTACCTACATCCTTGTCCCCAGTGCTGGTGAAAGTGAATCTAACTTTCTGTTGGTGAACCGTAAGTTCCCATAAATTGTTTCACCTATATTACTTTTGCGTATTTTGAATATGCGGTGAAGTGGGTAATGTAGGTTCGTGGCGGCTTTTTTCCTTGACTAGATTACAAAATGATTTCTGTTTATCTTAGACCATAGGCGTTAAGTTCGAACACTCATTTAGACGGATAAAAATCTATGATAAAAGGGTAGTGATGGTGAAAATCTTATCATTTTCAAATGAAAGTACGCGAAATTATCTTTTTGTTTATCTTAAAGAGTACCGATTTTCGTATTTTGTTCAGGAGGAGCTTGGCCCCAACATACCCCCTGAGTTTCGCCCCTGCATTTAGATCAGTATCTGCGTGCAACCCTTCAATATGACCGACCTCTGTTTGCAAATATTGTGGAACCCTCCTTAATAAGAAATCCTTCTTTCCAAACAAAGTTTCTGTTACCCGTCCAAAAAGATGAGAAACGAACGTATTTAGACCCCTTTATTAAGGACGGTGACTCTTATTTTGATACTCATCGCCCAACTAAACCTCACTAGCATAGAAATGTGAACATTTAAACAACCTTTAGAGCATGGAATGATCAGGCTCTATGAGAGGCGAGAGGGGATTTCCCGGGGCCAGGCATTTTAGAGGACCGACATTTAGAAAAAAAATAAATAAATAAAAGAAGTGGATTTTTATAGAATTTTTTTTAGGGCATTTTCTTATTAGGCAGGAATTTTTGCTCTACGGCTCTGGAAATAACTTCGGTCAAAATGAAAAATGTGTGGATTCTCGTTTCATAATCTTTTCAAACAATTTAATATAAAAATATAATTTTACAGTACAGTGGACTCCACTTTATTGAGACACATCAAGGACCGACCATTTTGTCCTTATTAAGCAGTTGTCCCAATAATCCAAAGTTAGAAATAATAAGTTTAGGTTAAAAACTGGTTTTTAAAAGATAAGATTTTATTTATTTATTTATTTATTTATTTTTTTATTTTTTTTTGGCCTTAGCTTCATGTGAAATAAACATTATTTCGTTGCGGAAGGTCGGCAGCAGTATTGGTATATTTTATAAATCGCAGTAGTGAGCGGAATAAAAGCTTATAAAAAAAAGAAAAATATTCTTTCGTTGTATTTATGTAAGTACATATGCATTGTACTGTCTCAAAATTAATCAAAGAAAATTTCTATTATATTTACGATTGGGAACGTAAAAAGTGTCAATCCAAGTTTGCTTCCTCATTTTCCATGAATATTTGGGGTAGGCATCTGAAGCATTTGAAGGGCTCTCCTGGACTCCGTAGTTCTTCCTGCAGGAAAGAAATTATACAGAAATGTTTCAGTTAGATGATGTTTTGTCCAGATTAAGGTGGTACACATTTGTATCATTCTGCCACGTGGTATCATTGGTACATATAATGATACAATACACACCGATGATATGGTCCTCATTTTGTGAGGCGTTGCTTTGGATTATATCATACTTTCAAACTCTATTGAAAATTTTACAAATTCGGGTAACGCCTTTTGATGTGATGGAAAAATACCAATATCACATTGAAAAGAAGTTGTACCATATCATTGTATCATTTTTTTGATAAGGTAGAAGGTTACGGACCTGATACGGTATGGAAAAATGATATAGATGTGTACCCTTCTTTAAGCAAAGATTTATAACACTAAAGGCGGGTTCACATTTGTATCATTTAGCCATATCATATCATCGTATTATCTCAATGTGTAGAAGGTGCGTAACCTCGTACTGTGTTAAAAAAATTATACAGTGTTATGATACGGCCTTTTCCCAGACGATGTCGGTATTCTGCTATCACAACAGAAGGCCCTACCTGAAATCTCAAAATTTTCAATTGAATTTGAAAGTGTGATATAATTCAAGGCAACGCCTCGCAAAATGAGACTTGTATCATCTGTGGGTATTGTATCGTGATAGGCACTGATGATACAGCATGGCAGAATGATACAAATGTGTACCAACCTTAATACCATTTGTTTGTTTTGATTATCGATGAATTTTCTGAATTAAATGATTTTCCTAGTAAACTAGTATCTTGATTAAATGAAATCCACGGTATTTTTATCGGGCTGTTACCCTTATTTTCCAGTTCATTCATACGGAGGTACCCATAAAATAGTAATACAACATACTGTGTACTTTTGTGATTCACTTATTTTTTATTTTCTTCCTTAAAACATCGACTCCCTCGACAGCGGGTACCCCTCTATGATGGACTCTTCGGTCCTGTGAGTGTCCGTTATTGATGGGTTTCTCTGTATCTATCTCGCGCCGATCCATCATTTTACTCCATCAAATTCCCACGTTCTCTGTTTTGTTTTTGTTGCTGGAGAAACTCAGCTCTGGACATCCGCAGTTTTTTCTTGCTCATTGATGTGGTAAAACGTGCAAAATCCTTAATTTTTATTTGCGGTGATGGGTCGTTATGTTGAAGGATAATTAAAAAGGAAAACACGTTTGTATACATTTATTTATTTATTGAACAATTCGTTCGTTGTTTAGAAAACGGAATATGAAAAAGTCGTGAAGAGACGATCACTCGAGAGTACGCATCCTCATTTCCTCGACAAGAGTATCCTGCTTACCCGTGATTCTGTATTCGATATAATATTAATAAATTATTTTCTTCCTCTCCCCTCGTATTATGTATCGTGTTAAGTATGTTTTTTTTTTATTTTTTTTGTTTTTTGTTTTTTTTATTTTTTGTTTTTTTGTTTTTTTGTTTTTTTGTTTTCTTTTTTTCATACTACAAAAACCTTTATAAATCGGTTCTACAATAACTAACCGTGTGATACATGGAAAAAATTTTTTTGGATTTTTTTTCCTTTGTTTTTCCGTTTATTTTGTAACTTATATTTACGATTTTTTTTTTTTTTTTTTTAATCCACGTAAAAGAGAACGTAAAAATATCGATGTGATTTAATTAACCTTCAAAGATATTTATTTTGTATAGAATTTCGTGTCATGTGATATTGCAATGATAACGGGAGGAAGGTTTATAACAATGCCAGTAAAAATACACATCGGTCATTTAGGCATAATTACTTGTAACTTGTGTGTTTGATGTCTGCATATGTATATGTGAGACATACAGACGGCTAAAAAAAATGGAAGAAAAGTAAAACATAAAACATTTTTACGAACGTACATTTAGTTACCTATTCCCGCGTTTTATTATTATTTTTAGTATTACTATTATTATTATTATTATTATTATTATTATTATTATTATTATTATTATTACAATTATTATAATTATTATTATTATTATTATTATTATTATAACAATTTTGTTTTGTCTCATATATAATTTTTCTTGTTTTTTTTTTATCCTTCTTCATTTTCCTAACTGTATGTGTTGGCTCAAATTCCATGTTAGCTTTATTTAAAAAAAAAAAAAAAAAAAAAGAACAAAAATGCAAAAAAAATGTATATTTTGAAAAGTTGTATGAAATTGCTGGAAATTTAGCAATGAAAGAAACGATTTGTGCATGGAAAGCATTTTATTTTTTCTTTAAAAAAAAAAATTACTTCCTTTCGATGGTAAAATTTTACTCGTCTTACATTCGTCTTGTTTTATAATATAATTATTAATATTGTATAATGCGTTTATTTTACTTAATTTTTTTCCCCTGTTGTTTATTTGAAGAAAAAATGAATTTTTTTTTTCTATTTTTTATTAATTTTATTTATTTTTTCTTCTGTTATATTTTGTGTGTGTGTAATTTGATCATACTTCTGTTTTTAATAAATTGAATTACAACATATCTGTATCCGATGATTGTGTTCTAGTTGTGATGTGCCTTTGTACAAAAATAATGATCCATAGTTATTGCCACGTTCAGCATTTCAATTGAGAGTGTTTTTCTTCCATCTTTTCCTGTTTTAATCATCTCAATGAGGAAAAAAGCAAGTTATTAGAATCGGAGGAAAAGAATAATCTCTGAAACTACTTACTTTTTCTTCTGTTTTTTGGGTTGTAGTTGAATGATTGATGTTCAAACTTCCATTTTCGATAATTCTAGTTTAGATTAAATTGTCTGTTTATTCAAAATTGAGCAGTGCATTTGAAGAGCTTACGATGGCTTCAAACCTTCGGTGCAACCAAGCTATGAATCCACCTGGCAGTGCTTTTTTACTTTTTATCAATTAAGAAATAACAATTTTTTGGATGTACCTAGATTTGAAATTCAATTTGAAAAATTGAAATTTTTTGAAGTTGAAAATTATGGAAAAAATTCTTGAGTTATTCATGTGTGCTTCAAATATTTTTGATTTTCACGGTCGCATACAAAGTGGAACTCCCAGATCTTTACCATTTTGAAGACAAAAAATAGTAATCAGTTATCTTACGCATTGAATAATATAAATCATAAAAATGACTGAACAAGTGAAGAAACAAAGTGGCAACAAAATGAGATTGAACTGTCGAGTTTCTACCGTACTAATTATTAGAAATATCTCCCAGCGTATATTATACCTGTGTCTGTAGCACAATACGAGTATGCCTGCACGTACGTGGCAATGCTTCAGAGATGGGTACACACTTATGTATACATAATTATATGAAGTCATAAATGACGAATGGGAAGTTCGGATCTTGTTCATCCTAGAACTTAAATTTCATAAATGAAATTTTTTAATTGAAATTTGTGTTGCTGGCCGTGGTAACTAAAACTAGAACACTAGGAAAATGAGAGTCGTCTGAAGCTTTCCCTCCAAATTCCTTTGCCTAAACAATCAAACATTTGAATTAAAAGAAAACTAAATCTGGTCTTTGAGTCTTGTAAAATCTTGAGGACACTCGATGCGATATACAAATTGATTATTATAATACGTAACTTCAACTCTTCAAAGCAGTGGCGGATCCAAAGCGTCATTTTTTGGTGGGGGAAATGACAGCAAATTTTTGACAGTCTTTATCCGGATTCTATGGCCATACTTTCATTTTTTCCTTTAAATTTCCTCCTTTTCTTTGACGTTTCAATGGAAATTTTCTCTTTTCCCTCTGGATCCGCCACTACTTCAATGATGCTATTAGTCGATTTGCGAGTGATATTTCCATTTAGCTAAGTTTTCATTCATAATTACTTCTCAAAATTACTCAACCCTCTGAGAGATAGGCTACTTCATGTGTTCGCTACCAGTGTAATGTACTCAATTTTATTTTTGAAAATTAAATTCAAAAAATTTTCTTAATAGCTTCCCCTCTTCTCTAAGATATAGTTTCATAGTTTTTAGAAATTAAGATGATCTTCCCATATATGAAATCATAATTCTAGTAATGCTGGTACTCTATTCACATTAGTCTAATGAAATTTACTAGTGGTTAACCCAATCCCTCTTTTTGTGAGGTTCAAATGTGAAATAAAAAGGCAAAAGAATGGAACTAAACGAAAATTGTTTAGTTTTCTTAATTTTTGAGCAAAGATGCGTTTGTTTAGAAGTATGGTGGCGGGGAGAATGTTTTACAGTGAGAAAAAATATCCAATGACAAAAAAATAAAATTATCAAACGAGTAAATTTTCCTCTTTATAGGTATAATTCTCTAAGAAAATCATGGTTATAATACTCTGAACTAAAAACTGCGGCAGAAAAATAATTGCATAATTTTTTCTGATGCGTTTTCAATATTAAAGAGGCTTCAGGTGCTCTATTTTAAAAATTCAGTTGAGAGAAAATGTTTTTCCTAAATTTTCACCTTGGAAAATCGCTTTAAAGCTTATGAACAAACTTTATTACATTTCCTTTTTTTCGTGTTTTTGCAGAGAATTTTAGTTTTTATATGAACCTTTGCATCAAATTTTTTTTTTTATGATATTCAGTCAAACTTAAAACTTCGAATCTATTGCAAAAAAGAAAAAGTTTGGCCTCGGACAATACGGTACGTAGAAAATTTCGCAATCGTCAAATTGATTAGCTGGTTTGAATATTATTAATTCATTTGTAAAAAATTTAGGAGAGTTTACTTCAGCATCTTGAGGACTGGAGGAGAGATGTATCCTTGATAGGTAATCGTCAGTAATGGTCGTGATCGAATCAATATAAATTTTCAATAAAAATTTATCGTTTTCAATTTTTTGATTGGATTCGTCAAATTCAGTCCGCACGAGTTCTTTTTCTTTGCAAAATATCACTTTCTACAATATTTTCATGATTTTTTCAATTTTTCCGAAACTGATTGAAAATTTTTTTCATAGTTTTGTTCATTGCCAATTATAATGACGCAATTTGTTTTTATTCTTTCATTATCGTTAATTTTTTCTCCATCAAATCGAAAAAAGGAAAAAACGATGCGAAAAAATTTCAAAATTTTTATTTTTCAACGATACGAATTCTTACGAGTTATGAGGATTTTTCGTAACGGAAATTCGTAGAGCCTAGATTTCGCGCCAAGCTGCGTTATCAGTAACCACGATTGCCACACGTAAAAATCGTACTGGGAATAGGTCCCAAGAATCTGCGGTTCATTTACGGCCATTTTCGTCGCGACTGTGGAATGAAAATTAGAGAAATTACAAATTATTCGTTAAATTTGGAAAAATTAAACGAAATTTACCACAAGAAAAGGCCAAAATTGGTTCAATTACGTGAAAATAAGCTGCATATTGTCAACGCATCTTCGATGTTTCCAAAAGTCCATTGGCATTCGTGTGAAATCAGTGCTGCCATTTAGGCTACATAAAACGACAAGATGACGATATATTATTGCGACGTTCTTTAAATGCCAAACGTAGTTTGTGATTATGTGGATAGAGTAAGCGAACATTTCCCAGACATTTCGTACTTTGTTTTAACTTTTAACCAAAAAGTTTTCTTCTCTTACTGAAATAATGGTGTAATATTAAGCGATGTTTTAAATTCAAGCAGAAACGAAACGAATATGGATAAATGTATTAGTTATCCGTTTTATGAAACGGTTTCAATACCGTTTATAATGTATCCGTGAACGTACGAAATCATTTTTGTAATCAACTATTCTCTATTCACGGCAGATCGAATAAATTAGGTTAGTTTTTTGAATAGGTTTTTTCGCATTTTTCAACACTTCCATATTATACAAACATACTCGAAGCCTATACCTTGACGTAAGTATTCCATAATTATGTTTTTCTTTTCTTTTATAATCAATCTCGTTAAGCGATTGTGCTATAACCGTTTGCGTCGAATTGTTTGCTGAGGGGTTTTTCACTCGTTTACTTCTTTTTACTTACTTTTTGTTTTTTTGGTGTCTTAATTTGATAATTCATATCCTAATGATCGTGTATTTTTTACAATTCTCGGTGGTAATATAAACTTGTTCATTGTTTCTAAAGACTTGTTGAAGTATAGATTTTTCCTACTTTGTTTGGCCTATTCGACGGCGATATCGTCACTTTATTCGCCAATAATGATGTTTCGAAATGTGTTTCATGTATATGTCGAAAACTTAACGATAGTGGTAAGTGATTGTGACCGTCGAAAGTGTTCGTCGAATGCCCATTATTTTATCCTTACTGAATTTCGCTGAAAATTTCTAATGTGATTTCGAAAGGAAGTCGAAAGCTTGTGTTGCGAAGTTTTCTTGGACAGACAGTCAATGGGTTTCGTTTTGTAATCGAGTCTACATATTTTGTTTGTAGATTCGATATTGTTTTATTACCTTGGGAGATGCATTCGGTTTCCAATCGTAATTCTTCGTAGTGTTATTTTGTAATCAAAATTACGTTCGTGGCAAGTGAATTTTTCGAGTATATCAAGACGTCATGAAGCCATTCCTATATAGACTACTAAATTCGATTACTTACATATAACTTCTGATTAGAGTACATGACTAATCATATGATTTTTGAGCATAACGACTGTTTTTAAATCCTTATTATTAGCTGCGTTTTATGTTGTGTTGTTTTTTACTTCGAGATTGGCGATTATCATTTTCTGTTCAGTTAAAATTTATATTGTACCAGTTGTGAATTGAGATGCACTGAATGAATCAATAAGAAATATTGTTCAGCAATCGTTTAGATGAACATTTTCAGTATTTTTATCACGTTTTACTTGCGGTTTCATAAATGTGGTTTGTTCATTTGGCAATCGTAATGTTGCAGCTAAAATGTAATTACTTTCAGAGTATTATCTGTAGTCGGTTCCCATGTGAATTATATTCCTAATTTGGACGAGAATGAGGTAGATCAAATTTAATGTATTGAAGATGGCATAATTGAGGATGTTCAAAACCGCCACGTCGTTATTCCCGAACCATATAAACTCTTTGGTCTTTATTTCGAATATTGATCGTTCTTTGTTGAATTATCGTTTCCATTTGTCCAGTGAGGTAATTTTCTTGAGCATCAAATTTTTAACAGCTTCATCGTCACTGAGCGATGAAAAAGATCTTCGTGTGAAAAATCGCATGTAAAAACAGAGAGCCGAAAGATGTAGAGATTAATCATTATCTTGGCTGAAGGGAACCTGGGAGCTTAATTTTTTCTTGTAGGAAAACTGAAAGATGAGGAGCTGGGTGAATGATCAATGCTGTCCTGACCAAATTCGTTGATCATTGATTTTGAAACTCCTGTTAGTGTTTCTATTCAGCAAGCTTTAGATCAACTTCGTTCGTCCCTTTATTCTAAGTATTCGTTGACTGCCAGCTTCAAATCGATGCATTTTCGTTGGACTTGCTCATTTGTGGATCATTTCTCTCAGTTGATTAGGTTATATTGCTCGAAGTCGAGTTCCTATTGGTTCAATCTCCAGTACAATGTCTCTTGGTTGATTTAGTGATCTTAATCCAAGTCGAATTCTTATTGGTTTAGTCTCCAGTACAATATCTCCGAGTTGATGTAGCGATCTTAATCCAAGTCTACTTCTTACTGGTTGAGTCTCCAATACAATGTCTCCGAGTTGATTTAGCGATCTTAATCCAAGTCTACTTCTTACTGGTTGAGTCTCCAATACAATGTCTCCTAGTTAATTTAGTGATCCTGCTCCAGATCAAATTCTTAATGGTTCAGTCTCCAATACAATGTCTCCCTAGTTAATTTAGTGATCGTACTCCAGATCGAGTTCTTAATGTTTCAGTATCCAGCATAGTGTCTGTATTGAGTGATAATAACAATCAACCAATGAAAAATTCAATGAAAAGTCATATTTGCTCGTAGCCTCATAAAGGTAGGTATTGGGAGGATTGTATTTTGTCGGATAATTACTTTTGATATTTTATGTTGCTTAGATTCGGTTTGAAGCCAAACCAGGCTGTATGATGTGCATTAAGGAATATTTTGAGTAGTAACTTCCCTGTTATATTATCTTTCACGTGGCACGAAACCTGTTAAAGCCACGATATTTGACCGACTGGTTCATGTTGATGCTTTCTGTCGGGTAGGTATACTTAGTTTGGATGGAAATCAACTTTCATGATCGATCAAATTGAACTTAGTGTCACTAATTGATGAAAAATGGAGTCTGTTGGTTATCGTACAAAAAGTGTACTCACGTCTTACCCCAAAGGGCCTTTGGTGAGAAGTGTGTATACGTATACATCTTTCTCTATGCATATAGTACTGGACCAGTAAAACACAGTAAGGCCAATGTACTTTTTAATGTCAAGACATGCCTGCGTGAAAGTAGACAACTCTAGTGTACCTTGTGCATACTTTCGACATTTTACTTGAGTTTACCAATTTAGAATACATTTGATAAGTCATCTCTTAAATTCACAAGGATAGCGTGCATAAACGTAATGTAAAGTACGTTAAATGGCATGCAGTGGCTGCCTATTTAGCGCCGGCATGTTTTACCAGAAATCGTTCTTTACTGGTCCAGTACCGTATTATAGTCGAAGCTATACATTGATTTTACAACACTCCGTGTAATGATGTAGCACTTCTTGTATTAACCGAACAGATCAACCATTACCTTCTTCGGGTCTAAAGTTGCCAAAACTGCATTTTTTGCACTCCCAATGCTAAAGCTTTTTAAATGTTGAGTCGGTGTTTTCTGTTAAGATCCTCTCAGTTGAATATGTCTTCATCGAAGTACTTTGAAACTTTCTCTAATTTTCTGCCCGATAACATTTTAGAACGATATGAATAAACTCCTGGTGAGCAAATCTATCTAAAAAGTTCATTTTCACGTCTAGCATGTTCCAGCAGAACTTGGGGGCGTATCTTCCGATGATCATATTTTTTCGTAAGCTAAGATCTGAAAGCTTAGTGCCAATAAACTGCTTTGTCTTCCTGAAGTAAAGATTTAAATCACGATTTTGAAGGTCGATTCGGAACCGAAAGTTCATTTTTAAAACGTCGTCAGGTGAAAACACAAAGTAAAAGCTTCATCATTCGCCAAGAATTGAGTGGGTGACGATATTTTGTCGATTGGGAATTCATATTTCGAGTTTTGCGTTCATACATTTGTGCCAAAATCAGGCTAAATGATTGCTAATGTGTGGAATGATAATTCAACAGTCTCGGTGTCTCACTTTCCAGAAGTCTCATATTCCATCGGCTGGTTTACGTGAACCCGTTATATTAAAGCAAAGGTGTGTGAGAATTTGAGAAAAAGGAAGCCCATTCCGTGTCCTTAGAAATACATTTCCCCAAATACATTTCCCCTTCTCTCAAATTTCTGCTTTTACTATCAGAGAATTTTTTTTTTTTTTGTTCTAGGTTAAGCTTTTGGTGTTCGAAAATTTTACCGTTTCTTCGCTGACAAATATTACAGTGCATCGTGGTCAATAACACATCTATCATGGTAAGACTTTTACGTGCACAATGTACCTTCGCCATTTTTGCTCACCTAATCCAATTTGACGAGTTCTGTGGCTCATTGCCTCGGTTTGTGTCCCTATCTGACTGTATGATCTGTTACACCAAAATATGTACTTATCAATAATATCATTAACCTAGTGGATTCGTCTTGTGAAATGTTCAAAACCATCGCATTTTGTCGATTTTGACTGTGCCTTTCGTGGTTCTACCAGGTCAAAAATCTAAATATTCGGTTTATGAACTACAATTCATGAAGGACCGATGCAAGAGACGATTCGTTATTTCATTAATATATGGTGTTTATTTTACTCTTTATGTGTCAATTATTATAAGCATTCTGACTTGTTTTCAGGTTTCAAACGATTTCGTTGAATGAGTGAATGACTGACTAAATACGAACTAATGATGGTGGAAAACTTATCTTAAGATCTCCAAAAAAATTAGTGTCATTTAACCGTTCATTATTTTTTACATTGAAAAGAAGTTTATATATTTTTTTTTTGGGTGGTGAGGAGAAAGAGACGAAAAAATACCATCTGTTTTACGTCCAAGCGGCCCCAAACAAGACCATTTTGACACTAGTTTTCTAGTCAAGATTGATTCATGAAATTTTTGGTGCAATCGCTGATCCTCTTCACTCTCTTCGTATGCAGTCGATTCCTTTTGGTTGTGAATGCCAATGAATTCCGTCTCTGTCTTCACCTTTCTGAGTTCTTGATATTTTTTCCCTATTCGTTTAACAAACTCGATTCAACACTATGTTGATGTGGTCTGTGTGGTGTCGTAGTGGTTTGGTACTTGACTTCACAGTCGAAAGATCATAGGTTCGAGACCAGCCTCATTACTGAATCGAAATGGCGATGTATTTAGTTTGGTTCAATCGATGCTCCCTCATGCGATTAAAAAATTCGTACTGGAACAACACTGAAACAGGATCTTTGCCAGCCCCTGGTCCCAGGTCTATATCATCAATAATGTGTTGATGATGTGTAAAATGGCTGCATTGCCAAAACCTAATTATAAATAACAAAAACATGTTGTTATATTCTATGTACTCCTTGATTTTTGTTCTTGAGGATAGTTTTTGTGATCTCTTATCTCAATTTTGACTGTATAATACTGGACCAGTAAAGCTCCATAAGACTAATGTACATTTTAATATCAAGACATGCCGGCAAAAAAGTAGGCAACCCTAGCGTACCTTCTGCATATTTTCGACGTTTTGCTTGAGTTTACCAATTTAGAATACATCTGATAAAGACATCCCTTAAATTCACAAGGATAGCGTACATAGACAGCAAAGTACATCAAAAGGTACCCTCTTGTTGCTTATTTAGCACCAGCCTGCCTAAACAGAAATCATCTTTCTTTACTGGTCCAGCACTATGTAGTCAGAGTATCTCAAATGATTTATTTGATTTAATTTTTAATCTTAATAAATTTTTAAAGTAGTTATTACATGCTTTTATTATGCGATATATACTACAGTCTGTTATTCCTCCGTATAAGTAAAAATCATTATTATTGGCCGCTGATATGAGGATTTGAACTGGCAACCTACAAATAAAAAAGATGAAACTAGTTGATCGCCACCGCCGATCAATTAGTTGAGTTTATGATGTATGTATATGTGTATGTAAGTGTCACATCACCACAGTCACTGCTCCATTGCTGCGGCTGCAGCGCAAGCATGCCAACACACAATCAGAGGGTGGAGCTACTAGTGCAATATGGTGAAACCCCCAAAACCCACAATGCAGCCTATGCTCTATGCACCCTGACAGAGGGGAATGTGTGACATTACGCACTGTGCATTTGTTCAACATCGAGATAACTAGTTTTGTAGCCTGCCAGTGTGGTGATTTGAACCAAGAGCCTACGAATTGAAAAGTGATGACGCTAATTGATCTGCCACACCACTGCTGATCAAATAGCTGAGTTTTTAACTTGTGTATGTGTGTATGTATGCATCTCATCTTCACAATTAGTGGGAATCCAAAATTATTTCGAAAGAAATTAAACTACTCGATATAAAAATGGACCACCTAGAATTTGAAAACACGCCTCCAAGATTATAGTACAGCTCTCTAAGCATGCTCTACAATTGATTATTTTCATGAGTGAACGAACTGAACAATTGCAACATGCGTTTGTGTATGTATCATATGGTACAGCAGGCTGACCACCCCACCTGCTAAGATACCGCTACAGTTGGTAATTTTATGAGCCAACTGGTATTGTTTCTATTACAATTTGTTGAAGACAGTCGCAAAACAAAGTGACATAAATTTAGAATTCTATTTTTGAAAATTTTTGAAATGCATATAATTGTTTTGGGGGAAAGGAGCTTTCAAAATTTACTTGTAATTTAGTAAGGCCATATCCACGGGGTAGAGGGGTTTGAATTACAAACAACACAAGATTCCATCAAAAAAATAAGGTTCCAAAATACAAAAATAAATAAAAATAAAACGAAATATTTCTTTGTGCTCCACTCATAAAATTAGCTTCTTGAATTATGAAATGTCTCCCACACGTAAATGCTGTTTGCAGCACTGTAAACAGTGTGACCACCTGACCAGTATTTCACCAGCTTTGCCGGTATTTTGAGATGAAAATTGGGAAAGCCAATATCTAGCCAATGTTCAGAAAAATGGAAAAAAATCTAATAGTTTCACAGTTTCAAGTAGAAATGTAAAAGTACATTTCATAAAAAAAGAAAGAAATGTGAAATTTCAAGAAATAGTGTTAGGTGTTCTGAAATCTGTGGCATAGGTAAACTTGTTGCTCTCTCAAGAATTTTCAAAAACAAAACACTACTTATATAAATATTTTTATTACTGGTTAGCCACACAATGGGAAGTAAAGGTAGGTGAATTCATTTCACATACTCAGTTATACTAATATAAGGATCAAATCTTGAGTTTTTAAAATCCCATCTATATGATGAAATGGGACCATTAATACATAAATTTTAAAAATTTGATGTGATCAAAAACCCGCATTTCCAGAATTGTCAGAGGTTGTCCAAGATTGCCCTCTGAATATTATGTTTATCTCATGGGTATGTAACACCATACATGGAACAAATGAAATATTATCCAACTCCATTAAAAAAACAAGAAACTCTGAAGAAATATGAAAATAACTTGAAAATCCACTTAAGTAATCCGTTGATTAGACAAAATCTATTCTAAACTTTGTTCCATACCGTCATAGACAGTGATCGCTGTAGAACAAATATATAGATTGTATTTAGGATCAAGGTTTTTCTAGACCCAAAACTGCATCTGGATCACAATTCCATATTATAAGAAAAGAAAAACAAAAAGCACACTTGTTCCATATAAGTGCTTATAGTCAGAAGCCCAAAAACTGTAAAACTATGCAAGACTTTATTATAAGTATTACCCAAACCAGAAATCATATGGTCTCTTACAAAAATTAAAATAAAACTTCACCCTTGAATACTGAATGAGGATGACACAGTTTGAGAGATACTTATTACATTTATTGGAATTTATTTCACATAATTAGACAAATTGCTATAATATGAGAATTGTGGCAACTTCCCACCAGTGGTAATGGGTGTATTACTACACTCGCTGGTAGGTTGTTTCGCCTGTCCCTACATCATGTAAGTCAAACACACTTTTTGGTACATGGGCTAGCAGTTCACCACTACTAGTCTAATTTTAACACTGAGTGTAGCTCACACACATATGAGGTCTAAATGTAGACATGTGCCTGCTACCCGGTGCACTCTACAAGAATTATCATCTTCTAAAATCTTTTTCAATTTTGTGAAGTAGATCCAGAAACAGCAAAGTAGATCCAGAAACAGCAAACTTAAAATTCCAAGATTTGTGGAATATGAGACCATGAAAGGAGTTAAAAAGCTACTTTCAATAAAATTATCAGTCTTCAATCTTCATATCATATACTGTGTGAAAGTATTATGAAAAAAACTATCACATTAGTACTCAAATTGAAAACTAAAATCATGAAAAACATAAATTCTTCATTTTGTCATCACAGTAGAATTATTCTCATAGGTGAGAAAAAAAAGAAATATTATTCTTGTTCCACGTCATCATATATAGGAATTGCTAAATGAAGAGAAAGTAATAATATATTTTGGATTCAGAAAATTTTGGCTCCAGAAAGGCTCTGTTTGAAAAATTCTTATTATCAAAGAGTAAGCTCAACCACATTGGATTTGTTCCATATCAGTGAATAGTGTATAAAGCTGGGAGACTAGAAAATAATGTGAGACTTCATTATAATTATTTATCAGACTGGAAACAATTATGAAATATCTGCATCTCTGAATGCAATTTCATAAACATGTATGCTGGGTGATTCAGTTTAACACGGACCATAGGAAAATCCCCTATGGTGCGTGTTAATATGACACACACGGGTTAAATGATACAGATGAGATGAAAATAAATGCACCATTGAGAAAATAATAACGTTACCATACAATTTTGCCGTATCTCTCATCGTTTTCAAAAAATTTATGATTATCATACTTTTCTTCAGAAACTAAGTTTAGCCCATATTTTTTGATAAATGTGGCCCTTTGATGATTTTATTGAGAAGTGCTCCAAAACGATGTTATAGACCACTGAATTTTCATTCAGGTGAGTTTATTATTTATTATATTATCTCCAACAGAAAAAATGTTGTAGTAATTTTTGCAATAATTTGTTATGCTCCATAAACACCAAACTTCTATCAGATCTAAAAATCTTAGCCCTATCCTTTTTGTAGTTTTCTCAAAATTATGTTCAAAACATTTTCTCCAGCAACTGTTTCTTTTCCAGTTTTATTTCAAAACACAAAACTAATAAACACAAATTTGATCAAACCTGAAACAATATGAGAACTATTTTTCACATAAATTTTGGCCCGATCCCTTTTGTAGTTTTCTTATAATTGTAAAAAAAATCACTTCTAGGAATTTTTTTTCTCTAATTTTCTGGAAAACTACTGAACCAATAGGCACAAATTTCTTTTAGACTTTCTTCTATATGATGAGTATATCTCGTGAAAATTTCAGTCCTATCATTTATTTCCATTATTTTCTCGATGGTGCATTTATTTTCACCTCATCTGTATCATTTAACCTGTTTGAGTCATTTTAACATGCATCATAGGGGATTTTCCTATGGTGCGTGTTAAACTGAATCACCTGGTATATGGGCGTGATTACAGAATTTTTCCAGGTACATTACTGGAAACTATCCAATTTAGTTATCACCAAATATTATAAAACAAGAAAACCACAAATGTAGTGAGAAATAAAATCTAGAAAAACTATAGTCTATTACTAAAATCCAATGCCAAATTTCACCCCTGAATTCTAGATGAAAATACCAGTGTTGTGGAGATTCTCAGTACATTCAAATAATTAGTTCCACATAATTAGTCAGATAAGTATAGTGTGAAAATTAGGATCTGTAATTTTCTCAATCAGGTGAAATGTATCTAGAAATTACAAATTAAACGAGTGAAACTTCTCAGATCCAGTTCTGTGAAACTTCTTACTAAGTTTTGCATTCTGGGCCTAGAAAAATCTGTATTCAAAATCCAATCTGTATGTGTATTGTACTATGATAACTGTCTATGATGATAAGAATAAAGTTTAAAAATTGATTTTGTCCTATCTTAACATATTATGTAAAAGCAAAAATAGTCTTTCCAGTTATTTTCAGATTTTTTCAGATTTTCGTATGTTTTTTTAAAGGAGTTGGGTAATAATTCATTTGTTCCTTTTATGGTGTAACATACCCATGAGTAAACATAATATTCAAAGGGCAACCCTGGACAATGTCTGATGATTCTGGAAATGCAGTTTTTTGATAACGTCAAATTTCAAAAATTTTTGTATTTCCTTCTTCATTTTATCATATAGATCGGATTTTATGTGCTGCATATTTGGTCTTTATTTTAGTATAACCAAGCATGTGAAATGAATTAATCTACCTTTATTTTTAATTTTTTGGCTACTAAGAGGTTAAAATGTGAAAAAAAAAAATCTTGAAAAAATTTTTCTTCTCTTCTTACTTGGAAAAATTGTTTAAAATGCTCTGTCCATGCACAAGCCATTGATAATTTCTTTGCAGTCACCAATAGTGTATACAGAATGGTCAGTTTTTACAACATGCTCCCCCCCCCCCAAAAAAAAAAAAAGGCAGACTATTTGAGGAGCAAAAAAAAATAAAAAGAAAAAAGTTGTCTTCATTTTCAGTTTTTACAATAGCTTAGGCTAAGGAAGGTTTCACACTCTTCCTCTTACTCCCTCTTTCCGTGGCTTCTGACTGTCATGTATTACAAGACAAAGCAGTTTTGAAGAATTTTTTTAAAAATCCAAAATACAATTTTAAATTTAAACAATAAATTGGTTTTTAATTATTTCATATAATACATGATCAGAAAGGCAATGTTTATGCTGGTATTTTGCAAATGAAAAGTATTTCCCATCATTGATGAATGTAATCTTGTAAATGAATTAATGAGTGAGCCTCCATGTAAAAATATCAAGTATCTTTTTACATGGAAGTACTTTTACTTTTCATCAAGGTAGAGGTTACACATTGCCACAATGAAGAGGTTGATATTTTGTTCAGTTTTTTTTTTTAATTTTTGTGAAAGACTCAACATTACGATACAACTTTAATGTTTCATTGCTTTCTAATCGTTAATAAATATCTTCCTCAAGAAGGTTCAAAAGTAAGTTTACATAACATGGGAATTGTTCACTTGCTACACTCAATTTGAAAACTTCCCTCCCATATAAATGCTCAGTTTTGAACCTTGTTATGTACCTGTGGAATACCTTGTCGTGAGAGATATTCGCACTAGAAGGAGTATTTGCGTGTTCTGCCACTTCATACAGTTAAGTATAGGAGAGCCAAATCCTCGGCGAACACTGGCGATTTTTGAGCCAGTTCTGAGAGTTTATATACAGAATTTGGCACACGCACACAGACACACATGCATACGTACATGTACGTAATTATGTCATGCGTTACGTCGTTTCTTGCCTCTGACGAGGTGATAAGAAACGGCGCAGCGCATTTGGTACCGGGCCGTGACATCACCAAGATCGTTATCTGGTAATTGATCTCGGCCCGTGCAATGTATCTTACCTGTATGTACGTACAGGTACGAACATACGAACGCACCAGTGTAAATTCGTTTAACGTCATAAAGACGATTATTGCCAGCCTTTGTGCGGCAACTGTCATCAAGAGGTGTGAGCCCCTATTACCTCATACAAGTATTTTCCCTACAGCTACTCCCCCCCAGTTTTTGCACTGCGAAAATGATAAGTCGCGTGCCTGAGGGGACTTATCGAGTCTACTGCTGTCGCTGGTCTTTCTCCCATTTAGCAAGGGCTGAGCCTACCACAGCCCCTATGCACTCGTAAGAGTGTTTATGCGTGTTGAACCATGCTTGGTAGGCATCCTTGCTGACCTGTCCCCTTCATCTAGGCGGTCAATTTTGTGGAGCCGGACGGGTATAGAGATGGGGACAGTAGGATGTTGAAGAACCAGGTGGGGTTTTTGGTTTCGGCCTGTTGAACATCAGGGAGTTTGACGTCCCCAATGGTCTGTAGACTAGTCTTTCGAGTGGGTGAAAAAGTCCCCCAGTAGGCGTAGCTCTTCGCCTAGCGCCAACTGCGCCGCAGTGTGACCTGTGTCCGTTTGAAGAGCAGATCGAAGGCCCAAGAGGATGGTTGGTAGTATGTCAACCCATCTCTTGGTGTTGCAAGCCATGATGGAGGCTTTCAAAGCTCTGTGCCATTGCTCAACTTTACCATTTGCTTGAAGATGATAAGCTATGGTGTGGTTGTGTTGTGCACCAAGCTTCTTAGACAGCTCTTGAAAGAGCGAGCCTTCAAATTGACAACCCTGGTCCGTGATGATGACTTCAGGTACGCCATAGCGGGCAATCCAGGTGTCGTATAACCTGGCAGCTACTGTGGGAGCTCTCATCTCATAGAGATGAACTGCCTCTGGCCATCGGGTTGCTCTATCGATCATCGTCAACAGGTATCTATGTCCTTAGGATTGGGGTAATGGACCCCCCAAGTCTATGTGTATCGTTTTAAACAGCTCCGTTTGTTTGAAAGATTTAAGAGGCGAACGAGTGTGTCTTCCTACTTTGGACTCTTGGCAATTCAGGCAACTGCGAGCCCATTTGTTGCAGTCGGACTTCATTCGCGGCCAAACAAATCTTGATGCTACTAATCCAGCAGTGCATTTTGTTCCAGGGTGCGATAGATTGTGCACGCTACTGAAAGCCAATTTGCGATACTTTGTCGGCAGAAATGGCCTATTCTTGCCTGTACTAATGTCGCATGTTAGTAAAACATTAGTACCAGGGATTTTCCTTTGTCTCAATTTAAGAGCTGTGTCATTGTTCAACAACAGTTCTTGCAATTCTGCATCCCTTAACAGTTCTTTAGCTATTTCAGTGTAAGGTAATTGAGACGGTGCCGAGATGACTTCGATCCTACTAAGAGCATCAGCTGGAGTGTTGAGTTCTCCACTTATATACTGGATGTCCGTAGTCAACTGTCCTATGTAGTCCAATTGTCGAGCTCTTCTCGGGGAAGCTGGTTCTGTCTTTTGTGTGAAGGAATGTGTTAGGGGTTTATGATCTGTATACGCAGTGAAACATCTACCCTCTAATTGGTGCCTGAAATGCTTCAACGCAGCAAATATTCCCAGTAACTCCCTGTCGTATGTGTTGTAGTTTTTCTCGGTTTTTGATAGCTTTCTGGAGAAGAAAGCGTGCGGTAACTTCTTGTCATTGTCCTTTTGGTACAGTGTTGCACCAATAGCAAAGTCGGATGCATCAGTTGCGACACATAACGGCAGACTTTGGTCTGGGTGAGCAAGCAGAGTTGCATTTGCTAGTGTTTCTTTGATATTTTCAAAGGCTTTTTCAGCTTCTGTCCAGCCGAGTGGAGTTTTATCTTTCTTTTTATTTGTTTTGATCAATGCAAACAGCTTACTTTGTTCGGCTGCAGCATTTTTAATGCAACGTCTGTAGAAATTCACCATCCCCAAGAAGCGCCTGAGTTCTGCAATGTTTGAGGGTTTCGGGAATTTCAATATGGGCTCTACCTTGGTCTTCAGAGGGGAAATGCCTTTGGTTGAGACTTGGTAGCCAAGAAATTCAATTTTGGTTTGTTTGTATAAACTTTTTCCAACATTGATGGTAAGTCCAGCAGCGTGTATACTCTGTACGATGGCTCTTACATTCTTCTCGTGCTGTTGCTTACCGCCTTCTGAGCAAATGCATATGTCATCCAAATATGCATAAGTAAACGGCAAATCCATAAACAATCCATTGATGAATCTCTGGAAAGTTTGTGCAGAATTACGGAGTCCAAACGGCATTAGAAGGTATTCGAACAGACCAAAGGGGGTTATAACCGCTGTCTTTGGAATGTCCTGTTCAGCCATTGGAATTTGGTGGAATGCCCAGTTGATGTTGATTTTTGTGAACATCGTTTTACCCTTCATATTCGCGTTGAAGTCCATTATGTTTGGGACTGGATAGCGATCAGGAACTGTTTTGACATTTAAGGGCCTGTAGTCTCCAACAATTCGCCACTCTCCACTCGCTTTTTTGGTCATGTGGATCGGTGAACTCCATGAGCTTTTCGAGGGGCGGCATATGCCTTCCCCTATTATGCGATCATAGTATTCCCATGCTGCTTTGAGTTTATCAGGCAGTAACCTGCGGGCTCTAGCATGGCAAGGTGGTCCTTTAGTTTCTATGTAATGAATGGTGTCATGTTTATAGGTCGGATGCCTGCGAATTGTTGGTTGAGTGACTCCAGGATAGTCTGACAGAATCCATAGGAATTGTTCGTCGACTTTATTGCAGTTGGATATGTTGGTGTCCAGTTGGTACACTAGCGTTTTTCCTTCCACTCATAGACCAGTATTGTTGTCTAAGACCTTTCCATTTTTGAGGTCTATGACCAGTCTGTAGTGCGCGAGGAAATCTGCGCTTAGGATTGGAGTTGGAACATCCGCAATTGTGAAGGACCACGTCATGTCCCTTCGCAAACCAATGCTTACTTTGCTGGATTCTATTCCGTAAGCTAGAAGGTTTTGACCATTCACAGTTTGGAGGTAGTATTTCAGAGGAAATGCCTTTTGGTTCTTACTTACTGGCAAAATGCTCAAGTCAGCACCTGAGTCTATAAGGTAACATCTCCTGTTAGTCCTGACCTTGATGAACAGGCGGTGTGAGTACTTTTTCGAGGGATCTTCAGTCACATAGACAACCCCTCTTTCTAGTTTGACGGCTTACTGTACGTTTTTCCCCACCATTGGCATCTGTTGTTGCACTTGGTGGCCTCCGCACCAAATCTATTAAGGAAGAAGCAGGATTTATCATCCCAGTTTTGAGACCGGGGTTTGAAGGATGATGTTCTTCTAGGGGGAGTTGGACTCTGACCCCTGGTAGAATTGCTCTTTCGGTCTGTGGACCTGGATTTTCTATCTTTGTTTCTGTTGTTGTTGCTCCTGCTTTTCGAGCGGTTATTACTTCTACCATTTCTTGAGTTATTATTGTTACTTTTCTTCTTTATTTCGCTAGTCAGCTGAGCTATTTGGGCTCTAAGCTGAGCTAGTTCTCCGGTCTCTGTCGATACTGCACAAATCGAGGATGCTGATCTTGAATGTTCCAGTGCACTATCGGCACTCTTTGCCAAAAGTCTAGGTCCTTGGAATTGTTAATTACCATGGTACCTACAGCTGCCAGACACTGTACAACATGTTGGGGCAGTTGTTTACAGAACTAGTTCCCAATGACCAATGGCGATACGATGTTATCGGCCTTTTGTCTCAATTTGGCCATGAAGATGGAGGGTTTATCATCTTCCATCTTCATTCCACCCATGACATCATCTATTATCTGGTTTTGGGTCTTACCAAACACATTGCAAATTTTCTTGTAGAACCAACTGTACTTGTCTGCTTTTGCCGGAGGGCATTCCATGGTATCTGGAATGCGGCGTATTATTTCTGAGGGCATGCCGCTGCAAATGTGAGTATATTTCTGGTCATTCTGTAGGTTCTCTGTTTTGAAACGACCTTCGAGGAGAGTCAACCAGAGTATTCCGGAATCTCAATCCTCCACCTTTGGATTGCAGGGTTCTGCAGAGTCTGCATCTGCAGCAGCTGTAGTAACTGCGAAAGCACTTCAGGGGTCAACTGTGGTTGACCACTTCCAAGTGTTCCAGGCTGGTTCGATGTCGGGTTTGTCGTACTTCCATTTCCGTTTGTGTTGGGCATTGTAATTTGCTGTTTCTTTTTTGAGTTGCTTCTGGCAAAGGTTCCACCAGACTCCGTCGGTTGTCAGTCTGGTGTCAAAGGGTTGGAGTCTTGGCTCAAAAGACGACCACTTCTGAGGGTGCGAGCTGTTGTCTCGTTTGGGTTGATGACAGCTCCCAAACGCAAGGCTTCTGGCCTCTGGGTTTGTTTTTGCTTCTCCGGAGTCTCAAAGACTTCAGAGTCTCTGGTTGAAGCTGGAGGAGTTGGCAGATGAGGGCAACTTTGTTCCTCCAGGTCTACTTCTCTTGGTTCCCTTCTGGCAAATATATTTGGAAGGGGGGGTTTAATTTCCCACTTTTAAAGTCAGACCTCTGCTTCGACAGCAAATGGTGTTTAGGTCTGTGAAAAAATTTGTATCACAAGCGAGTAACTTGCCAGCACACTGCACCTAGTTTTAGAATTAGCGCAACGCGCCTAGACACCCGCGACGTAGCAAAAAAAATCACGTCGGGGTCACCACTGTGGAATACCTTGTTGTGAGAGATATTCACACTAGAAGGTCTTCAACAGTATTTGCGTGTTCTGCCACTTCATACGGTTAAGTATGGGAGAGCCAAATCCTTGGTGAACACTGGCGATTTTTGAGCCAGTTCTGAGAGTTTATATACAGAATTTGGCACACGCACACAGACACACATGCATACGTACATGTACGTAATTATGTCATGCGTTACGTTGTTTCTTGCCTCTGTCGAGGTGATAAGAAACGGCTCAGTGCGTTTGGTACTGGGCCGTGACATCACCAAGATCGTTATCTGGTAATTGATCTTGGCCCATGCAATGTATCTCACCTGTACGTACGTACAGGTACGAACATACAAACGCACCAGTGTAAATTTGTTTAACGTCATAAAGACGATTATTGCCAGCCTTTGGGTGGCAACTGTCGTCGAGGGGTGCGAGCCCCTATTACCTCATACGAGTATTGTCCCCACAGTACCTTAGTGGAAAAAAAGTGTTAAGAAATAACATGGATATGTGTTTGTAGGTATGTGAAATGAGATTATTCATGCCTACATACTCAAAATTTTTTTTGCATAATTTGAGTATCCGTACGTATACACATGCGATGCACATACAACGTATACGTCTAATATTATGTGTGACATGCACATTCTGACCCATATGTCTAAAATCACATGAAATATAAAATTTGTTATGCATTATACAACTAACAACTAAAAATGTTAGACTTACATTTTGATATTGGTTTATAGGAGAGTGTCATTCTCTGTGATGCAATTATAAGAATGAAAACTGAAATATATGGTGTTCAGATCTCAAACAGATCCAAAAAAAATTATGTTTTTTTTATTTTTGACCCATCCAGGTTTTTTTGACTATCATTAGGGCTGCAAGGGTTTTAAAAAAGGGGGGCAAAAAATGATTTATGAACAATTATGTGCTGTACATCATATATACTTTCAGATGTGCTGATTCCATATTTGATGACAGTTTTTTTATTCAACTCTCCATTAGAGCCTGAGTGGCTTCAGAAAAACTGTTGAGCTCCTTCATAAGTTCCAATTGTGAGGTTCAATGTAATTATCATTCAATAGAGCTTAAATTTGGTAGATAGTTGGTTTTAAACCTATAAACTACTAATTTTGAGTTTGGTCAAACTTGATTGATTGTTTCATCCTTGGGAGCTGACAAAAGTTTAGATTTAAATGATAGAGGGCTGAAATTTTGCAAACATTGTTTCCCAGTATATATGAGCTCCTGACACTTGCATTTTTCCAATTTTGGTCATTTCCCTCCCATTCACCTCATTCCCATTTGTAAGACTAAAAAAAACTAAGCCTAGCCTGTCATCCATCAGCTCATTTGATAAGCCTTGAATAGTTGAATCTAATGCCGTATTATTTATTGTTGTTGTTTAATTAGGAGTCGACTTATAGGAGAAAAATATGGGTGGCAATATGTTTTTGTGTATTGTGAACCCCCAGTGCACTAGACAAATACAATTTTTTTCAACCTCGATGCATCTTGATGAGCTGAATTCAACGCTTCAGTGTTCATCATCATAACTCGATTAGGAAGCACGTTAGGAGCCAAAAGTCTTGAAAAAAGGCTTTTGGGGTTTTGTGAGCACTAAGACTTCTAAACAGATACAATTTTGCATGAGGTTGATATGCCTTGTCTTGGTGAGCATGTGCTGGCTTTAGATTATAACCTTAAGAAAGAGACGCGAATAACTTGAGAAGCTTTATTAGAGAACGGACAGTAAGAGACTGATGTTAATTGAAAAACGAACGAACGTCGAGTCTAGTCGAGCAAGTCACGTAATGTCTGGTTAAAGAGAGGCACGAACAAACACCATGATAAGACGACACGAAAATGTAAAAATGTTTAAAAGTACAATACTCTAAGTCCGCTACAAATATCTCCCCCTTTTAGAGCGGAGCGAAAAATAAAATAAAATAAGACTCACAAAAATTAATAAAAGTTAAATATACGACTATAACAAAATATTATATATATATATATATATAAGGTATATATCAGAACAAAATTTAAGGTAACATAAAAGTAATACGAATATAGGTTAAAATGGTATATAGTGTAAATAGTTATAAAATATAGAAATGTAGGTTAGATATGCGTTTACAAAATGTAAGTGGCAACCCACTAATAACAAATAGGCACGAGTAAAAAGTATAAGCAAGAATAAAAAATCATTTTTTCGTGACAAAGTCAGTATACCTAGTTGGCGGTCTTTTTTCCCTGCTGGACTGACGTAATTTTTGTAATTTTGGAGCGCTGGGCACTGGTGTACGAGATTTAGTATAGGAGAGTAGAGTCGTATTAGATGTATTATTTTGATTTGAGCTTGGCAATGCAAGCTGAACAGTGGGACGAGTAGGACTCGAGGGCACAATATGGGCGTTATTAGTGTTGTATGGGGGTGAATTTGTAGAGGGAAGACGATCGTCATTAATATAAATAATTATAGAGTTATGTTTAGTATTGTCTAATGTATTTCCCTCTCTTACCATAGAGGGGTAGTTACCTGTATTTTTCAAGATGGATTTTGGAGAATGCTGAGCCACTTCACTAGCCTTGTTTGGTTCCTCCTCGCCGCTAACTTCATACACCGGTTTAAGTCGTGTTATGGAGACAGTATCTTTCTTACCGTTGATATCCAATTCGTAGAAATGCTTCCTCCTCTTCAGAACTGTATATGGCCCCTGGTAGGGGGGTTCGAGTGACGCTTTAACTCTATCAATCTGGACAAACACTCGCTGGCAGTCCTGTAAATCTCTGTGCACGAATATTTTATCTTTTCTACGGTTTGAGAATGGTGCAGGCCTTAATTCCTTGAGTATGTTTCTCAAGTTTTGCACAAACTCGGTGGCGTCAGTTACCTCTTCCGTTGTTCGATGTAATTCACCTGGTAAGCGTAGTACCTGGCCAAATACCATCTCAGCGCACGAAGTGCCTGTTTCATCTCACGGTCCCGCTTGTAGGCCCATCATGATGGAGGGTAAGTAATTGTGCCAACTTTGAGAGTGGCATATCAATAATTCTTTGAGACGCCGATGGAACCGCTCCACTAGTCCATTTCCTTGAGGGTGATATGCTGTTGTTTGTACGTGTTGAGCTCCTAATAGTTTCGCCAGTTCGATGAATAGGTCTGATCTGAATTGTGGTCCTCTGTCAGTAGTTATCCGCAAAGGTGTACCGTACCTCACAATCCATTCGGTATAGAATGCATGCGCAACTTTTTCAGCAGTCACGGTTCGAAGTGGGATAGCTTCTATCCATCTGGATGTACGATCAATGAATGTACACAAATAAGTGAACCCGTTCGATAGTTTGAGCGGCCCCACTAGGTCTACATGAATGTGTTCAAATTTAGCGCATACTGGGAATGCTCCAATTGGTGGGTTCACATGTTTGTGAACTTTGATCCGTTGACATTGTGGACATGTTTTATGCCACTCTCGTATATGCGCAGTCATTTGCGGCCAGTAATATTTTTTTCGGATAAGTCGTAGTGTAGCTTTCAGCCCATAGTGTCCGACATTATGTACTTGCTGAAAAATTTTTAATCGCAGCGCACTTGGTACCACCGGTCTATCCTCTCCTTTATATGCATAGCACAGCAACTGGTTTGTATCGTCGAGTGCAATTTCTTTTAATACCTGATCGCGGTATCCGTAGCGTCTGAATTGTATAATTTCTTCATCGGTTTTTTGCTTGTTGGCTATGTCAAAAAGGGTGATTTTTGCGTCGATCTGGCTAATCTGCACCTGCTCCTCTTGTTGTGGTCGACTGAGCGCATCGGCCACTATGTTAGCTGCGCCCGATAAATGGACGATTTTGGTTGAGAACTGAGCTATATACTCCACATAACGCAAGCGCCTTTCAATGCGACATTTTTTCTTGTTTGAATAAAGGAATGTTAAAGGTCGATGATCGGTGACAATCGTCAAATCACGTCCAGCAACCAACGGTTCAAAATGTTGTACCGCATCATAAACAGCCAATAGTTCGATATCGTAGGCTGGCCAATTTCTCTCACGTTCATTTAGTTTTCGCGAGTAGAACCCTAGTGGTTCTCTCTCGCTGTTGTCGCCAACTTGCTCAAGGACGGCGCCTACCGCCATTTTCGAGGCGTCACAGGTTAGGTAAAGTTTGGCGTTTATTTTTTGGTAACTCAGCTTGGCAAAATTTATAAAGCTACGTTTTGCTTCTTCAAAATTTTCAAGGAGTTCCGACGTCCATTTAATTTTGGTTTTGTCGTTTTTGTTTGGATGGCCTTTCAATTGTTCCTGGAGTGGAGCGAGGGCAGTGGCTGCATTTCTCGTGAACTGTCGATAAAAATTAAGTAACTCTAACACACTACGTAGAGTTGCGATTGTAGTTGGTGGTTTCATTTCTTTGATGAATTGAATGCGATTTTCTGTAGGCGTAAATCCCTCAGATGTTATTCGATAGCCTAAAAAATCAAGCTCTGTAACAAGAAAACTACATTTGTCAATGTTAATAGATAGGCCGTTTTTTTGTAGCCTTTCAAAAATCGCATTTAAATATTCGTAATGTTGATCTTCATTATCTGAAAAAATTAGTATATCGTCTATATAGACAGTGCAAAAGGGTAATTCAGAAAGGATGGCGTTCATGAAACGCTGGAAGGTGGAGGAGGCATTGCGCAGGCCAAAAGGCATCCTAATGTTTTCATATAGTCCAGCAGGTGAAACTACGGCTGTCTTTTCAATGTGTGGGTCATATACAGGGATATTATGAAATGCGCGGACAAGATCGATTTTCGAGAAAATTTTTTTATTTTTTAGTATAGCGATTGAGTCATAAACGACGGGTATCGGATAGCGATCGGGTATGGTCTGAGAGTTAAGACCGCGATAGTCGCCAATTAGGCGAAGTTTATTTTTTTCACGTTTGATGATTAGGCCCGAGGCCCATTGAGATTTTGAAACTCGGACCAACCCTAATTGCGTTTGTTTCCGATACTCGTCCGTTATTTCTTTTTCAATTTCTGGTCGCAGGCGCCGAGGTTTTTCATATACAGGTAAGCCGTTAGTATCAATAAAACAAATTACATCATGATGCACTTTATCATGATACTGCGGTGGCTTAGTAATATTACTATACCGACGAAGTAGCTTGAGAAGACGCGGATTACCTTGATTTTTACCCAACGATGAAATGGATGACTGTGACGTAGATCGGATAGTGCAAGGCGCGCTGCATAGTGTTACTCCATCAAGAAGTCTGCGATTCTGTAGGTCGAGTAGCAAACCGTGCTGGGCTAAAAAATCGGCGCCAAGGATTGGTTGCTGTATTTCAGCAATGACAAAATTCCAGCGATATTTCTTTGGTAGGCCAACGTCAATTATTAGTTCTTCGGTGCCAAAAATACGAATCGGGGTACCATTTACGTCAAAAAGGCTGTAGTTGATACATGGAGAACGAGTGACATTCTTAGCGAATTGTTTAGGTAGTGCAGAGATGTCGGAGCCTGAATCTATGAGGAATGGCGTTGAAGTTATACCGGTTTGTATGAAGAGTCGCGGCGAAGGAGTGTTACACGAAGGCTGGATGGCCGCACATTCCAGCTTCAATTTTCGTTTCCCTGTCCAGCTCTTTTGCAACCAGGGGCACAGTTGCGTGCACGGTCGCCAAATGTGAAGTGGTACCAGCATTGTCAGTTGATCATGTCAGTTTTCTGTTCTCGACCTGGTGTCTGTGACCTAGCTCGCGACCGTGAGGGATACCTCGAGTAGCTGCGCTCCCGGCTGCGGTCGCGACTACGGTCCCGGGATCTATGTGACTCGCATCTATCGGCCCGTAGTGCCGATATCTCGGACGTTAAGAGGCGTAATACTGTTGCTAAACATTCGTCAGTACCAGTTGGATTTGCTGATGACAAATTTATGGCGTGTACGTTGATGCCATTTCTTTCTGCTATTTCGTGCATCCTATCAGCAGTCTTACAGATGCTATCAAGTGGGTCACTTTGATTTGCAGATAGAACTTCTTGGGTTCGTAATGGTAATTTCTGAAGCCAAATTGGGCGGACTAATCGATCAGCCTCTGGGTCGGCGCCGACTAACGCGCGAAGTTTTTGTAGGATGATACAAGGCTTTGTACCTGTAGGTATGTCCGCTCCACGTAGCAGCTGGTTCAGTTTTTCCTCAGCTGATTTTCCATCTGCGGCGATTAAGTGTGCTTTGGCTTGCGTATACTGGTCGATTGGTTTTTGACGTATAATGCTTTCTAGTGCACTAATTTGGTCGACGCCCAAACGTTGAAGTATGGCGGAAAATTTCTTTTTTTCAGTATTTACCTCGTAATCGTCAAAGATAATCTCACAAGTCAGGAACCAGAGATCAGGGTTGCTGGGTGTGTAAGCCGGTAACTCGAATCTTTTATGGCCCGGCGTTGCTGCTACGTTGTTGAGATTTTCGCGATCGGTCATTTTCTAAATTAATTTCGGCCCGATACGTTTCTTTTTCACCAATTTACGTGCGATAAAAATTAAAGAAAAAAAAATTTTTTTTCAAAAAAGACTGTCACCGGTCGCCACTTTGTGCAGGCTTTAGATTATAACCTTAAGAAAGAGACGCGAATAACTCGAGAAGCTTTATTAGAGAACGGACAGTAAGAGACTGATGTTAATTGAAAAACGAACGAACATCGAGTCTAGTCGAGCAAGTCACGTAATGTCTGGTAAAAGAGAGGCACGAACGAACACCATGATAAGACGACACGAAAATGTAAAAATGTTTAAAAGTACAATACTCTAAGTCCGCTACAAGCATTTTGATGCCTGGCTCAAGTTTTTGGCTTAATTAGAGGCTTTGATATTTCTCTTTTTTCACAATTTTTTTTTGCACTCTCATTTTCTTTATTTGGAAATGAGATCTGGTATAGATTCATATATCCTTTGACAACCTTTGATATAAACAAACCGCTCCTTTTGTACATTTCAAGTATAATAATGTACATTTATTTGTGAATGTATGTACTTTCAACACCCATTCTACGTTGAATTGTGCATATAACGTACTTGTTTTTGCATACTCGTATTAAGCTGTTCCAGTATAATTAGCATGGATATGTTGTGTTGTATGTAGTATGCACTCTGTCTAGTATTCTCAAATTAGGCGTTTGTAGTTTAATAATATCCGTAGGCGTGATATTATGCGTGCAACGTATCCAATAATGAACTATTTTTTTTTGAAAAAAATTGAAAATCGTATAAAATTATATGTTAAAGTAGAATAAATGGACATTTGTTCGTTATACTTATATTATGAGTATGTATAACACACAATTTTTGCCAAGAGGGTAATATACTATTTTTTAGTATCAGCCTGTTTAAATACCCTTATACCCACTATTTTTTTTTTACTAATTAAAAATTGTAAGGCCGGTATTTCGAGTTTGATAAGATTGTTACACTGACTCTAACTTAGCCCAAAACTTAGCAGAAGTCGAAAGAAAATCTGGCTAATAACTACCAAGGACAATTCAAATTAATTTTCTTTATTCTTTTACCCTAATCTGCATTCTGTAAAGCAGGGAAATTTTAACCTCTAGAGAATAAATCAAAATAAACAGTATAAACCATATCGTAGTTTTTCCCTTTACTCAGCGTCGTAGGTATTAGGTCAAAGAGAATAAAACAGCGAGTTTGAAGTTAGTTCTTTAAAAAATAATTGAAATTGAGACTTGAGGATTGGGGTTGGTAAGTTAATGAATTTGCCTCCAGATAAGTCTTTAGCCTTTCACTATTTCAAAATCTTAGTTTCAAAAACGTAGACAAATTTCGTCTATACCCCCGCACGCAGTTGAAAAATTTATGTTGAGAAAATATGGTCTACCAAAACCTTACTGATTTTCTGCAGACACAGAGCTACATGGTTTGGTTACCCGAACCCTGTTTAAAATGCTTCATAAGAACAGTAAAATGTACAACCGTTGATATTGGTGTTAATTATGGGATTATAAAAGGTTACTAAAAATAGGCCAAATGTCAAAGTACTAAAATGATTGGACACTGAAAGAATAAGGCAGTAGAATAATTATCATGTCAATATGTTACCAGTTCAGTCATTTGCTTAACGTGGAGATACCTTACAAGGCACAGAGTTGATTGAAATCTTTTAAATTGCGTGTCTTTATGTCTGTAATGTGTAAATTCTTCATTTTTTTCAATATTTTGCGGAGGAAGTGAGTGATCGTTGTGAGAAATCGGTTATTTATGTTAAAATTGAGGAGAAGAAATTAATGAAATCTTCCTAGCGATGAACTGAGTAAACTGAGAAATAATTATGTGTGGTACAAGTGCGTAAAGTAGATGATTTTGACACAAGTAGCAATCGTCGACTTTGTGCGAGTGTCGAACACTATTTTATGCCACACCTCCGTCCAAAAAAAAAAAAAAAAAAAAAAAAAAAAGTACAAATTGAAAATGCGTATTCTACACATCAAAAATTTTTGGGGCTGAAGGACAAGTGCTGGTGAAGACTATCACTTAGTTTTGGAGAAAATTTTTCTTTGCTTCGCTCGCATACCTCTCTTTGTTTTTAATTTTATCCTCATTTGGTGGGTGTCCGGGGCCTTTGGCCCCTTCTGACCACCCTTAAATCTGATCCTATACTTATTTCGATTTATCATTCTTATGGGGTCGTTTCTTACCTTTTTTGTGTGTGTCTGTGTTTTAAAAGACTTAATCTGAGCTAAAATTACTTTTGCCTTTTGTATAGACGTTTCTTCATTGAGGCATCGACTCGAGTTGGTGTTTAAATTCAAAAACTTTTTTCCGTTCTTGATGACTGTGATGCCACAAAATACTGGCGACGATATGAATGCCACATTTCTGTTGTTATTTATATTGGAAAACGATTTTTCAATTGTCGCACATAGCTATTTAATTTCTCCATGGTGTTTCGTAAATGTTTTTTCCCGCATCAAGCCGTCGAAACGTTACATTTGTAGATGCTGTTAGTAATTCTTTTATTCTAGTTTCCTACACACTCGTGGTGCGAATACTTAATTTTTACGTATGCTTAGACACTGCTCTAAAATAAGCTATATATTGTGTATAATCTTCAAATCTCGAGTTCATAATTTAATGATTTTTTTTTATACCTCTACTCGTCACTGCTACTTCAATATTGATTATGATGGAGGAGTATTCCATTCTTGTCTCGATCTCTACCCTGAATTCGTTACTGTTGGTCTATTGGGTGAGGATTTAAATAATTTTAATCTACGACTCGATAAAATTAGCGAGTACAGCTTACAGAAGAAAAATCTTGAGTATTTAATACTACGTTTTAGTGGCCTTCGGCGAGTTTTGTGTCTTACTGCTTTTGAGAAGTATATTTTTCAAACTTCTGATTTCCTGTTCCGCCATATTTGCGATAAATATGGCCTTGATGGAATTTCAGATGTTTAAAAATTTTATATTACGTCCGATACTATTATGTTTGAAAATTCTTTGCGATATATATTTGCGTTTAAACATTTACTGATCACTTTCACTTATCAAAAGTAAATCACATCAGCGTGCAAACGGTAAATAACATATAATGTATATGTCGCCATTTTTTTTTTTCATTATTACAGTATTCTGCTTGAAGTATTGAGATGAATATAATCTCTCTAAGAGAATAATATTTACATTTTCACTCGGTGCTGACAGTGTTCATTCGATTACTCTCCCAACTTGACGGTAGTTTTTTTTTTTTTTTGGTTGTTTTTTTCCTTCAGCTAAATATGCTATTCATCAGGTCATTCTCTAAACTCAGGGTCATACAGACTTATTTGCCATTTTATTATCCTCAGATTCCTTTCCTGTATTTTTTTTTCATTCGTTTCGACTACTAGTATTGCAAAAAGTGATTAGTTACTGTAATATTTGTCTAAAATCTCTCGAGTGTACCCTAGATACGTATGGGAAAAAAAAAAGTTTAATTTCTTTTGATACGTGAATCAGAAATAAGACGAGGCAACAAAATTACGAATAAAACAGATCTCAGGGAAGTTCACTCAGGGGACCTGTTCAGTCCCAGTTTAGTATTTATGTAACTTATCCAATATAAAAATCACTCGATCATTTTGTATTGTCATAAATAATTCGACGTGTCTATTGTTTGGTTTTGGTGCGTTCGTAAGATCTTTAAAATTAATAAACATAGAAACATCCTTACAAAAAACATCGGTAGCTATGCCACAATGGCAAGGTTGAACAATTAACGTGACATCGTGTACAAAATTTTTATACCTCCCTTTAATCGTTTTGAATGTTTCAATTTTCATTTTGTTTTCAAAAATTTCATGAACCAGTGTTACAGTGACAGCATAACATGGGTTTTTATAATTGTTTGATAGACTTGACGCTATGATTAGATTTTCAAATTTTTCACGCAGTAAAATGTGAAAATTAGAGATTCGCTCTTTTTTGAACCCTGTGGGGATCAAAGAATAAATCGACTGAAAAAATGAACATCAAATTCGAATTCATTGATACAAGAAAAATTATTGCGTCGTTGAAGAGTAAGGACTACTGTATCCAGTGGTCGAATTGATTTTTTTCTGTCATTATTTGTGGAGAAGAATCGCAGGATGTTTCACAATCCCACAAAATTGTGACGTTTTTGAATATGTACCCGTACCCAGTGATTGATCACATAGATGTTTTCTCATCAAAATAAGTAACCTACTCTCTGTCAATCCTGACAAGCTACCCACTTTGAATCATGGGGTGTACACTTACCTGTTTTTTTTTCCTATTTTTTATTAGCTATATAATCAGCGCATGTGAAAGCTTTAGTCTTCATAAATGTTTGAACTATACTTATAAACCTTTGACTATATAGTACTGGACTGGTAAAGCTCCATAAAACTAATGTACTTTCTAATGTCAAGACATGCCGGCAAAAAAGTAGGCAACCCTTGGGTACTTTTATCATATTTTTAACGTTTTGCTTGAGTTCACCAATTTAGAATACATCTGCTAAAGACCTCCATTAAATTCACAAGGATAGTGTACATAAACGTAGTGTAAAGTAGGTTAGGTGGTATGCAGTGGTTGCCTATTTAGCGTTAGCATGTCTAACTAGAAATCATCGTTCTTCATTGGTTCAATACTATATATATATAGTCAAAGTTATGAACTGTATAGGTACATATATCTTTCAACCAAAGTCTTTATTGAGTATACAAGTCTTGTCACTCGCCGTCTTTTATCAGTAAAAACCTTGTCCCATACTAATTACTTCTACGTTTCGCAACCGCAGCGCCATTTGGTTCTGATATTAACAGAATTTCAATTGAGTTCCACTGAATCATAGTTATTGAAAATAATTTTGAGAGAGCCAGTGCTTGTCATGAGCTGAAATTTTTTTTGAGAGATTGTCATATCTTAGCTCAAGATTCTGTGGTTTTGGAGGTATCTTTGAAATTGTGTTTTGATTATGAGATTCAAAATTGCACGAATAATTGAGAAATAAACGTAAAATTGAGCTTAAGTTTTGCTGAATCATTGCGGTGCGTTAGTTTAAGAATCTTTGAAAATTTGAATTATATGGTACGTTTGGTGAGATATCTCTTGAACTCTGTTTGGACTGTGTGATTTAAATGATACGATCACTGAGTTTATTCTAGTTGAAGAATTTCAACGATATCTCACCAAATAAACATACCATTTCATTCAAATTTTCACAGATTCTTAAACTAACACCAACAAATGATTCAGTAAAATTTCAGCTCAATTCTACATTTCTTTCGTAAGTATTCATTGAATTCAAGTTATTTGAATCTCATAATCAGACACAAATTTAGTGATATCTCCAAAACTAAAGGTAGATTGTAACCAAATTTTCACAGATTCTTAAGCTAATATATGACAATAATCTGTCAAAAAAATTGCAGCTCAACAAGCGCAGGTTCTCTCACAGTTATTTTTGATAACCATGATTTAGTGGAATTCAATGGAAGTTCTGGGAACACCAACCCCACATGACGCTACGGTAGTGATTTATGGAATTAAACTCGGTGGGCCTACTTTTTCAGAGAGTGAAATGACTTGTATATTCAATAAAGACTTTGCTTCCAACTTACTGTAATTTTTTTAACCTAGTGGCATAGTGGTTAAGCATGCAGACAAAAAGTCAGGAGATGTACGTTCGAATTTCCGCTGGACCAAGAAATTTTTGAAAATTGTATGCGACACTAGTTTTTAAGGGATTGTGTGTATTACTAATCCGTATCATATTTGATAAAATCGATAACTGAAAAAAGCTACAAGTTCCTATCTATGTTCGAAGTATGTGTATATTATTTATCCATACTCTGAGTAAACTCTCATTATTAGGTAAGCATGCGTTTATTGGAGATACGCCTTCACACATTAAGTTCCGAGTGTCATTTGCATACAGATATTTCACATTACCGATTGAGTTAGATATTTTGTCTTGAATCTTCTCTTGTCGCCGCAAGCTGAGACTGATTCTCTCCTTTAATTATATACTCCGTTGGCCTGGGGTTGTTCATCCCTGTTCATTTGCTTACTCACTATTGCTAACTTTTACCATATTTTGTTTAAATTTAAGAAACGTTTCTTAGAGAAAAATTCAGTCTCCCATTCACATAGTGTTCTTGTCAGATGCTGAAAATGGTGCTATTCCCCCGTCAGTCGTAGTATGGTTTCCGAATTAAATTTATAGCACCTCCTCCCATCTAGATGTTCCACTTATTCTTCCTTCACCGTGTTATCTCATTTTCTTAATCTCTATTATTTTCTTAATTCCTTCTTTGTATTATACTCGTAAAGTAACGAAGTTCCACTATCTGATGCTTATTCTTTCGAATAACCCATCTTATTGTGGTGGGCAAATTACCTTCCTTGCTAAGTTTATAGGAAGAAATTGATAAATCACAAGCCTAAAAAAGAAAAATATCTAAAATTATGATTAACTTGACGTTACTTGATCGTTCAAACTGATGTACATTTATGGTCTTTTTCTATTTTTGATTATTTGTTTTATGATATTTACGTTATTTATTGACTTTAAGTTCGACTTCGGTTTTTTTGTGTTCAGTGATTTTCCACGCTAAGATAAATAAATAAATATATCCCTTCATAAATTTTATTGTAATTTTTGTATCCTTTCTTTTGTGGCGTTCTCTGTTTGCCCTTTCCCAATGGTGTAGACGTGGTGCAGGAGAAAATGAGTGTCAGCGTCGGTTTGCAGTTGGTTTGTAGCTTTGTTAGTTCAGCAGTCGCCGTCTGAAAGCATGTCGCACCACTGTCACAGTCTTCTTGTGATCTAATAGGTAAACAGAGTATGCCTAAACAAGGTAAACACGTCGTACTGATTAAGTCTCAAGTTTATACAGGAAATACATGTTCAACTATGTTTGTAATTTAATTTTTTTGAAACGTTTTTTTTTTTTTTTTTTTTTTTTTTTCCAGTTGAATTAATTTTTTTTTTTGTTTTTCTATTTTACAGAAAAATCGTATCTCATGAGCGGTTGAACAAAGGATGGTACTGACGCAGTTACAGTTAAAGTGGCCAAATCATTCTACACAGCTGTTAACCGGGTTGAAGTATTTATTCAAAAATGAACAATTAGTAGACTGCACCCTTAAATGTAACAAGCATACGTTGAAAGTACACCGATCTGTTCTTGCAGCTTGCAGTCCCTATTTTGAGGTGAGAAATGGTGACGATATCGATAGTGGTCTATTTTTCATTCGATTTTATGGGTACGGAGCCCTTCAGTGATCATGGTTCGTCCATGTTGTAGCCTGGATGTATAGTTTTTGTCTATCATTAAGGTACACGAGACATGGTAACGTATGAATTGATTATTGAAACGTGGGTAAAGTTGGAAAAAGTTGAATTTAGAAACTTGATTCTGTTTCTGGATGTGCTCGCTTCGTGCCTTATTTTCTGCAGTGTATAACAGCTGACATCTTTCAAGTCCTAAACTGATAACAGGGGCACTCCGTCGAATGACGAATGGAGATCCCATTTTATCTGTTGACGAGAATTTTTTTTTTTTATTGAGTGGAGCCAAGATTAATATTATTAATGGTATGTTTCGGGCTTGTGTTTTCTGTACTTTTTGTTGGTTTCGATTTGTGGTTACCAACCAGGGAGGCGACGTGGTGCAGATAGTCGTAGTTTTTTCTCACGTTCAATGTAATTATGTTTGATATAGGGTGATCACTATTGAAGGAAACTGATATATCTTGAAGCCGGGATGGAGTCAACGGGGAATTGAGAGGCTAAGGGGCACAAAGATGATGAACAATGGAAAAGAGAAACGCCATCCAGTGAAGGTTGAGAACCACTGGTCTCAATAATATTCAGACTAAATATATCCTTAACTTATTATTGCTGTTGTCTTCGTGAATGGTTAATTTGGTCTGTGCGCTCAGGCTCTTTTCGTATTCATTGATTCATTCATCAGTTAATCTTATACTTTGACTACCGTCGAGAAAAAAAACGATTTCTGTTAATATCACTTTTCAGTTATTTCTTGCCTCGATCATATTTGGAAAATTCGTGACGTATTTTTATGGTTCAATCGTATAAATTCATTGCATGATCCTCTCATCGGTCGGTATAGTCGTGTCGACGTTGACTAATTTATATCTGAAATTGAAAAAGTTTATTCTCAGTACTGCTCAGTTGAAGTGTTTTCATTAGGTAGTTGGAGCAAAATCAAAATCTGAAAATTTCGACTGTTTTTTTTTTACTGCTGAGGCGTCAGTGTTGGAGAAGTTGCTCTTTCTTTTGTGCACCTGGAGCGAAAACTACGTTTTTCAAGAAAAATGACAATAGAGTGAAAGTTATTTTTGCATCTTGACATGAGGGAAAGTGAACTCCTAATTTTGGCAGCATTGCCCATTAGTATGACTGACTTCAGTCGTAATTTAAACTTTTAAAAAAAGTAATTTCTACTTTTATTCAACGTTCTTAGTATGTTAATGAGAATTTTGTATTTTTTTGGGTTTGTAATAATGAGAAGTTGAAGCCTTTTTTTTTTTTTTTTTTTTTTAAAAAAAATATTCACTCCATTAATTTCTACTGTTAATGACTTATGAAAGAAGTTTGAAGTAATTGAACTTTCTCAGTCAGATGTTTTTATATTATTTCCTAGAATCGATAATTTTTTCCTTGTTGCATGACATCTGATGAAGACGAAAAAATAAGAAAAGTTGCTCACTGTCCAAATTGAAAATTCGTAGCCTCATAAAATTTAATGCCGATCTAAAACTAACCGCTTATATTGTTTGGAATATTGTTGGAAGCAGGTCCGTTGATTTTTTTTTTAATTTCTTAAATCTTCTGCTCATCCCTGTCTATTTTTCAAAGTTCTCCTAAAAACGTGAAGTATTTCAAAACATATTTTGTCGACATTATTTCAGTTGATGCATTCAGTAAAAACTGATAAAATCATTATAATTTACTCGTCAACTCGATGATGTTGAATATCATTAACCTTGTTAGTATGCGTTGTCGTGAAACATTGGGCACACTGTCAACAATTCTATTCTCCCTGTCGTCACAAAACTCCGAGAACATCATTTTAAAGTGGGTTTACAAAGAAAATCTACTTATCATCATTGATTTTATGAAACGACCTAAGGTGGGGGTAATTACATTTTTCGTTTCATGACCTCTGGAAAATTTTGGCACTATTTGGTAAAATTCATACGTTTAACGTGAATAGGTGTATATAATTTATTTATTCATTTATTTATTTATTCTCTTTTCCATCAAACGCGATACATGTCGCAATTTTCATCCGATAGTCACGAAATTTAATACATACATTCTGACTCCGGCAAAGAAGAACCCTGTTGTTTTTGGTGCGGATTGATCTTCCAGTTTGTCTGTTACGTAATTGCCATTATGTTGCATTTTTAGCGCTTTAATGGCTTCAAAATTGGTAATTTTTGAGCAGCAGTCAAGAAAATTTGAAAAAACATCGATTTGGAACTATTCTAACAGGATTCCAAATTTGGTTGCTATTGGCTTTATGATTCACGCCCTGGGGCTGTTGAAGGAGGTAATTTTTTATGTTACCTCAATAAAGGTTGCAATTCGCATCTAATAAACGTAAAATTTAGTGAAAACATATTACCTCTAACACAAGAACCTGGCATACCAATTTTGGTTTCAGTTGGTCAGTTTGTTTTCGAGTAAGTCATTTGGTGTAATTTTCTTTTCTACCCTTCAGATAATAACGCTGAAAAATACATTTTTCAACCTTAGTCGAGAAAAACTCTTGTTTTTATTTTTAGTTTAATACGTTAACGTCGGATTATTTCAATGGAAAAGTATAAATCAATAGTTCAAAATATAAACCATTCTCTTTCATTACTGCAGAAACTGTCGTCACTTTTATTGTATAAATTTTCCTAATTGCAATTGGATTACAATGATAGTTTTTTCCAACGAACTAATAAAAATTATAAATGGAAACCAAAAAGGAGAAAAAATTTGTATCATTTAACGCTAATAACTTGATAAAAGTTTTCAGAATTATTCTTACTTTTCATGGCTGCTCTAGAATTTTTTATACCTACTTTAGTTATCGTAAAATGCTGTACAACTTGGCTTTTAATCAATTTCTTAATTTTCGAAGAAAGATTTCATATTAGTATAACTCTTATCAGCTGGCGGGCTCCATTTAATAAATTACTAACGGAATACTATCCAGTTTAGTTTTGTCTTCTTGTATATTATATTTTTTCAATGTTCTACTTTTGAAAAGTTTTGATCGTTTAAATTACGTTCTATTGCTCGAGCTTTTATTCTCCAACGGTTGGACGTGCAAAAAAGTACTACTTTCTCCAATGTGGTGAGGGGCTCATAATTTCTGCAATGTGAACTGTTCATTTCTTTAATGGAAATTACGTTATGTTTTAACGACGCTATTAATTGCTATCAGTATTCAGTAAATTAAGAAACGTGTTCAAATTAATGGCTTTTCTATTCATTTTGCCAGAATTGGTTTGACATAATACGAGTTCCTTGTGAAAACCTTGTTTTGGCGTGCAAATTTTTACTGAATTATAAATTACGTCCAAACGCGTGTAAACCATGCCTCCTGGAATTCGTCTTAAATTCAATAAAAAATTATGTACCATTTACTGTATTCCGTTTTTTTCAGTTGTAATTGTGGACTGATAATTACTACAGTTGACATATTTCTCTCAGTACCGGGATGTGAATTTGAGATTCACTTTTATTCAAAATTTCATTCATTAGTTCGGATTACTTTATGGTATTTTTGTTTCAAAAAATTTTCTACTAGTTTTAAATTTTCCAGTGAATCATCATCTTGGTGATTTTCTGTTCGAGTAAATGTTCAAAACCCTATCGATATTATGAGTTAATTCGAATTTTTAAAAGGACAAACTTGAAAAGTATAACGGTAAGATAAAATAAGATATATTTGACAAAGGTCAAGAACGTGACCTTATAAACGGAAGATCCGCTGTCCTATCCAATGAGTAACCATTACGCTGCGATCTAATTCTTGGTGCTCTTAATCGCCATTTGTGTCTGCTGTTGAGATTTCGCTGCATTCGCCATCAAACTCATTTCTCAAATGCCTCGAGGCGCTATTTATTCTGCTCAGATTATTTGCCAGTACAATCATATCCATTAAGGGTCAGCTATGTGTAATCTTACTGTAAAAAATTCACTTCTTGTGATTTCAGCGATGATGTTATCATGTAGACTGTAATACGCCATAAACAGTTAATATTGATCAGTCCGCATCATCGCTAATTTAAAATCGAATTATGTACCTCGTTCACAAATTATGCGCAGTGCATTCAAAAAATGACGAGACTAAGGTTGTTAAATTTCCAAATCGCGACAAAAAATGACAAAATATAATTTTTTGTTCAAGGTCTAACATACATATACATCCTTTTTCTCTCTATACACGTCATGGAACATTCGTATAACCGCTGGAAAGGTTAAGTAAGCATAGCCTTTTTGTGAAATTGAATTGAAAACTTCTGTTACATTTCTTTGGATTGTCTTCACGTTATCAAAACGTTCTCCTTTTATTTCAGCATTGCATTAACGTTGGAGAAGTTGAGAAAGTCAGTTGGAGCTAGATTTGGCAAGTAGGGTGGGATTGACCATCACAGTAGTCGATTTTGTAATCAAAAATCTGAATGTAACAATGGATAAATGTGCGAAAGCATCGCTGGGAAGGAAAAACCATTTTTTGTTAGAATATATTGTAACTGTCAACTTTCTTAGTAAAGGCAGCTCAGCTAACTACTGGCTGCCAAGCCTACGTCGGAGTACTGGTCAAGTTTGTTTTCAAATAAATTTGTATGGAACTTGCTTGTGATATATCAGCGACATAGTGCTGCTTCACTTCTCAGTCCTGTACGTTGCTTCTTCTCGATTTTATGTTCATATTCTCTGCACGGTCATCCTTCCAATGCGTCCATTGCTTATATTTATGCATTTTTAATGTGGTGCCACACAATCCCTATCCTTTTGTTTTCCAATTTCTTTACTTTTCTTCGAAAACTGCACTGTGTGGGGGTACCTACTATAATTTAAAAAATTTCGTGTGTGTTTCACCCTGCCATGCAACCCCGCCATAAGTTGCGACCAAAACCTGGGTAATTAGTTAGAAGTTCGTAGCGGTTTTCATTTTATCGCCCTTGTCTCACCAAAACGAGCTGAGCTTATCGACGAGAGTACGATACGAAAATTAACTAATAACGTCCTGACCTATTCGTATTACTCATTTTTTTTTTTTTCATTTTTCTTCTTCATATATTGTACAGAAGGAATAATTTATCTGATCGTTTTGTGCGAATAAATGGCCTTTCGACGAAGAACGTAACTGTGTTCACGTTTTTGTTTTTGTTTTTTTTTTCTTTAATTAATGCTTAATATTAGCTTTATTTTGATTTCAGCGCGAGCTCGAAAACAATCCACTCATAGTCATAAAAGATATGCAGTTTAACGTTTTGCAAGCATTGATCGAATTTATGTATTACGGGGAAACGCGCATTACTGAAGAGAATTTAACTTCGTTGATCGAGGCTGCGAAACTGTTTGAGGTAAGGTCGTTTAAATGTTACTTGATCGCCTTCTTTTTATAAGCTTTTATTCTACTTACCACTGTGATTTTTTATTACTTTAATATTATGGCATTATCACTAGTCGGAAGTATGTATTTACTCTAAACAGTCTATAGAAAATTCTCAAACTCAGCTACAAGATTCATCATCTCATTTCTTCCTTTCATCTCATCGTAAATTTTCATGTAAAAAAAATAAATAAATGAGGATAAATATATTTTCATATAATGAAAACCTACTTGAAAAAGTACGCGCCCTGTTAGTGCGTTCTGAAGTGCCTCTGTTTATGCCAGTTTATGCCAAGACGGTCATTTGAAGAAATTTTACCTTATGCAACTTCGTAGGTCAGTGACCAAACATATTTTGTCAGAAAATGTGGTAATACTGAATGCACTCGAGTACATACGTAGTTGTTCTTTCCCTTTTCTATCGAGAAAGTATGAATGAAACCATGCTTTTCCCTTAATTCGTTTGATCGAAGAAAGCCTAATAGAGATGTGGCCCTTCCAGAGCTTGCTGCCAATAAATAAAATTTCGCTCATATAACGCCGTTCATATATTTATTTTATTTTATTTTTTGGTGGAATGTGGGATGAAATAATTCGTAAGTCGGTTTCAAGATTAGGTTTGTTCGGTATCTTATCGCTTTCAAGAATTACCATGGAGTATTTTAATGTAAGCTGATACTGTGACTGTATATACGTATTAGAAAATCAACTAAAATTCACTGACTTTTTCAAGTTTTTTTTTTTTTTAACACATATTTGATTGTATTAATAATTAAAATGTATTATCTCGGCCTCTGTTTTATTGATTGTATTCGTTCAAATCTCGATAATTGTGTCTTAGAGGTAAACAACTTGAAAGATGTCTAAATGTGCATTAAGAGATAGTTGTTTTGGCGAAAACAAGAGAGATTAAACTTTTTTTTTTTTTTCATTTATTAACTCAGTCTGTAGTTGTTGAGTTGGGTTGGGTGTGGTAAGTTGGAGTTAATTAAAAAAAAAATGTATATGCTTTGTTGCTATCGAAACGATACAAGGGATAGTATTGGTCCTAGACTCGGAATTCTGTCACAAGAAATTATTCAAATACTGTCTTCAAATATTAACAAAGTCTTTTTGAGTGGACAAATGTGGGTGGGGGGAGTACGTTCTGCAGATATTGTCCTCTCATGAATAAGAATGGCTTTCGTATTCTGTAATTTATATTTTCATTCGATTTGCTCGGTTTATCAGTGTCTAAGAACATACGCATCTTTACATTCATACTATTGTGCATTTTAATGATACATATCTTGATGTATAAGTCAGCTACTGTCTCTATTGATTTACCTTTATTCGTGTATAAAATGTAGGTTGAAATAAGGAAATTTCATATTTTTGGAAACAGATTTATTTAAGTGCAGCTTTTATTAAATAGCATTAATTACTTACATGCTGTGTCGATTGTAGCTAGTGTAGCTAGAAAAAGTCTGTGTAAAATTCTCTGTCTTTCAATAAAAATGCAGTGAGCTCTAAAATCAACTGTGATTCATTTGTAATCCATCTTTTGTTGATACATAATTCATCGCTTCTTGTTGAAGAAGTTTTCAGTTAGAATTTCTGATTAGAGTTGCCCTTGAAATTCTTGGTACTTAATGTCACTACCCTCTTTAATAGGAAAATGTACGATACCTTGCTAACACTGAATTCTGTGCATCACTCCTTTCTTTCTAGTCTGACATTTTATTGTAAATGTGACTGTAATCAAATTGAAATCGTTTCAACTACTTGAAGAAAGAAATGTGGTTATGCGTCGTTTCGAATATTCCGTCGCTGAAGATGACGCGTTTTTCTTATCTCGAGAAAAATAGTGTTGTGGGCTTCAACGAATGAAGAGCAGATATATGACCGTCAGTAGGTTCATGACTGGCAACTTCGTTAATTTGTGATAATATGATATTTCTTTTGTATTCTTCGGAATTTGAAGTACCTATTTATTATCCGTTCGAATGAATTCATAAAAAATACAAGTTATTATAAATTATTCTGATAATTATATGAATGTATCGGTTGGCTGTTCTTAAACATTACTGATGTGACCTGTAATTCTATTTCCTAAATGCTGAAGGGGTAGCGAAGGCTTTATGATTGTAGCATTTAATTTGTTAAAATTTTAAAATCTCCACAACTAATCAAATGAAAGAGTATGACATATACTTAACAATTTATACTTTTCTTGAAAAATGGAGTGATCCAACCGTGATAATTCCCACATTAAAATAACGAAAATTTCAATATCCAACTAGTGCTAGGCGTTTATCACTTGAGTAAATGAGTGATGGGTATAAATCATTAAATATTCAAGTCAATAATGATTCACTTATTTGTTATGATCATGAAACTAACGATTAATTTACTCCCAGTTCTCTTGTTGTTTTTTGTTGGGTTTGTTTTTAGGAACAATAATTTGAAACTCCATTGGGGAAAAATTTACACACTTTCTGTAAACGGGGAGGTAAAACTTGAATCTATTCTCTCACTAGAATCCACTCAATAAAATCTTACTTACTTCACTGGTTGATATCCGCTACATAAAAATCGAATAAGACATCAAAACGATTGAAAAACTTTTTTTCTATAATGTATTGCAGATGTCATTCATTCCTGACGAATAAGTATTTTTGAGTACCGATTAAAAGTAATATTCATTTTTTGTGAGTGATGATTGGTGCTCGAGTGATGCTCAACTTTGATCTCCAGCGACTATCGGCATCCCTCTTAGCATCGGTGTTTTCACGTAGCTTGTTTACAAGGTACAAGTCAGCTTGAAGAAAAAGAAAGCGAAATTGTACAATCTAAAAGTTAGACCATCCAAAACTTTCTGATTTTAAAATCTCGCTTGTTAACAAACTACTTTTTGTTCGTTTACATTACAGGCAGCTTCTGAAAAATTTGGCTTGTAACTTGTAAACAAGCTAAGTGAAAACATGGCTAATATAGTTTAGGTCAGTTAAAAAATTCATGTTTTTTTGACAATGTACTTTCCTATTGCTGCTATTGAAAAACTCCGATTTGTTAATTTTTTTTTTTTTCCCGAAAATAAACCTTCTGACATCTGTTTGGTTTTTAAATCGAAAATGACTAAAATCAGTTGTAAAATTTTTATTTACTAATTTCACTAATGGAAAGTTTTCAGCAGTTCAACTTGACTGGTTTATAACCAAAGTTATTTGAATTTTCATAATTCCATGCGTCATTCGGTTGTCAATGGTTTTGTAGCTCCGAAATTCTTGTCTCTTGTGACCTGTGCTGCCGTACATGTCTTGAGAGGTTCGATTAAAAGATACGATTATGTTGGACCGAAACCTAACTGTTACAAAGCTGAAATTCCTCAAAGTTCTTCTTGTTCCGCGTTTTTAGCAATCATTGGCTCTAAAATTTACGTAACATTTGTTTCAACATTCGCTGCTTCGTAGTTTCACTTTTTGTGTGTTTATTTTAGTAAAAAATTTCGAACTTATCGCTTTGCAACGTTCGTTGTAATTTTTAATGTGGTTTAAAATTCATACTAAAATGTAGAAAAATTAGATGGAAACCATTTCAGCTGCTTTTACAACCTGTCTATAAATTTACATAAATTCTTTGGTATTGTTTTTTTTTTTGTTTTTCGCTTCGCCAACATGAAGTCAGTTTCGCCAGCTTCTCATTTTTAATTCGCCTAAATACTCGTTTTGGCTGTAATAATTTATGTCGAATTATCGACTAATGTGAAAAGCTTGTAAAACGCAAAATCGAGGCTTTTATTTTGCCTCGCTGATTTTTGTCGAGAGATAATATGTAAGCTGCTCCTGTCGATACTTGATCGTGTGGCAATCGACAGCTCCGTGATACAGTATTTTCCTTTGCCATTTCCCAGGTCTGGCTTGAAAATTTGATTGACCACTTGGGAATTGGTTGGAAAGGTCGGCCTTCTGCGTAGAATGTACTCGAAGTGTGCGTGTACTCATTTTACGAAATTTACTGTGATATTATTATTTTGTCTTCGATTTGTGACCCATGTTAGTCGGAATAAAATTGATATCACATCGAGCAAACATTTAATAATCGTTACCTCCCGGTGATGATATGTCATTTAGCTTTATCAATTTCGTGTTATCATTTCGTTCTTGTGGTTAATTCAGAATGTGTTTCTCGAGCATACTCAGAATTTTGATGATAATTTACAACTTACCTTCGGCTAAAAATATATATTCTCGTCTTGGCAAAATTTTAAGATATTTATATTTTGTTTTTGAGAATGAATGACTGAAATATAATAAGTTTTGTTTCTCTGTGCTATCTTGAGAAGCGGAAAATTAAGTGCATTATTTAGCTCTGTACGATCCAGCAGCGAAGTCATGTTCTGTATGTGTCCAGAGAATACCCAGCCGAATAACGCCTGATAAACTTTACTGCAATTTTTATTTCGAAAAGCGAAATAGCTGTATTCGTTCCTCGTCGTCTAATCCGTATGTTTATATTTTATGCAGATCAAAGGTTTATCGGAAATGGATCTGTTGACGTCCAGCGAGAATAATGTCATTCCATCAGTCACCGTGAACGCGAACTGCACCCTCGAAAGTTCCTTTTTACCCGAAAATCTCGACGATGCTGTATTCGAAAATGGTTCATCGACGGTGGACTCGGTGCTTAAATCGCACATCGATGAAGGCAAGGTTTTTAATTTATAGGGTTTCTCGATCCCTCGGATAAGTATTGTGTATTAGCCTACCAGAAACGGTACATTGAATTAATGTGATTCGTTGGAAAATCTGTATTATTCAAATCTGACTTCAACTATGGCTGGCCAGTTGCGAATTCCCGAAGTCATTCGATGTTCAGTAAATTAGTCGTTGCGATGTTACAGGATTTTCATTTCTTGTTCCAAACACCACCACAATCATTTTCTTCGTAAAAGTAAATTACGAGGTTATTGAAATGTGATAAAATTATCAGAATTCCATTTAATATTATCGATATATTGTAGATTTTGAAACTATTAGCTTTAGTATTTGACTACGATACTCCAACGCATTTAATTTATTTTGAAATGAAAGTACGTTTTTTGTTGTTCTTAAAAATATAATTTCTTGTATCAGAATAAACTTGAGTACCGAAAATCTACCTTTTAAGTTGTATGCGTGAGAAAAAAGGAAGTTCGCTGCAAAGATCAGACGATAAAATCGTGTGACGCCATAAAATTGGAAAACGGAAAGTTTTAAGAATTTTATGAAGGCCCCATTATCAATCATGTATACTGTCACTAAGTGTCGGGTGAGAAGTTTTAGTTACTTAAGATATCGATAAACCGGATGCGAAAAGCATAAAGGTATTAGCTTATATGTTACTTGTCATGAAATTTTATAGAGGAAGGATGAGATAAATATGCGGCGTAAACAATTAGGACTACCGACTTTAGTTTTACAAATGAGATACCTACTTAATTCAGAAGAAAAGGACGTAGAAGAATCTGTTCTACCAATTCTTAGAATTGGATTCAGAATAATTGATTTTGAATTTTGTCCAAAATCAATTTTTAAAATCGGATGGTTGGTAAAGGAACAATCTCACACTGAATATCCATTTTTATAAAAATCGAAAATGAAGCCATTTCGCATGATGTATTTTATTCTTCCAGGTATCAGATCAGATTTATATAATTTGCGATGTAGCATTCCTCTAACGCAGTTATACTTACAGTATCTCAGCTTTTCTAAATAAAAGCCTGAGATTTATTCGATTCCAAAAATACCTTCTAAATTCTTTGAAATTTTTGGAGCGGGTATCTGATTTTTTCTGACAGTCTAACAATTGTTTTTGCACGCAATTTGACAAGATACACAGGAAAGCGTCCCGGCAAAAATGGTCTGTGTTCAAAAATTGATTTCGATTTATGTTATGTTTCTCTTTCCTTTCTCTTCGATACTCCATATTTCTGCCTAAAAAGCTGAGCCGATGTGTCTTAATAGATCAGGTGCTTGAGACTCGATATGAATATTGTACCTATTCTTCATTAAAGCTGTTTTTGTTTTTTTGTTTTTTTGTTTTTTTTTTCTTCATTCTAACCTCAACCTTTGCAACCAGTTTTATTTATTTCTTGAATTATGCACTTAACAAATAGAACTTTGCTCGTACCATTCAGTGACCTTTTTCATTGTGATACTGAGCCATATAATTATATTGTACGGTATGTCATTTTCCGTATCAGCTAAATTTCTGATAGCTTTCTGTTGAAAATCAAATAAGTAGTGTAAAAAATCTTTCTTATTTGCACTCTAATTTACAATTCCGTATAAAAGTCATGAAGATTATTGATGACAAAAAGTAAATTTTAAATCGAAAAATGTAGCATTATCAGAATCAGTGCTAGATAACCAGAAAGATTTACGTGTTGACAAACTTAAAAAATTAAAATTAAAAATTAATTGAACTTTTTTTTATCATTAAATTTATTAAACTTCAGAGAAAACACTACTCTGTTGTTTCCAGATTTAAATCATGGGGAGGCAAACTAAAGATTGGGTGTCATCTTTTGCAATGATTTTTGTAAGCAGGATTTACCTGTTAGGGTGATTTGAAATAAGACAAATTAATTTCGCGAGTGGGTCAAGCGAAAAAATTTTTTTTGTGTTTTTTGTGTTTCGAACACATATATAAATCGGGTTTTGTGGTTGTTTTTCTTTCTCATTTTCTTTATTTTTTTTTTGGTCGAGTAGGAGACGAATTCCCCTATCTGTACCCCTTACGTACGCCTTTGATTATTTCTTTTAACATGCATTAAAATCAGCCTTTCTTTAGTACATTTTTCATGTCAAGTAATTGAGTCTAAAGATTTACAATTTTAGTACAGAATGATACCATTTAACGTCTGTATATGTTGGTTGTGCATCGAGTCATTATTCTCTCAATCGCTCTCGTCCTCCATTAATAATTATTTTTCTTTGACATTGCAGCGATATCAAAAAACGTGCCAAACAAACGTCTGTCGGACAATGAAGATGCAAACTGCAATCTTATCATGCAGGATGCGAATAGTCAGTCACATTCCAGTCGTGATTTTGTCATTACGCCGCCTCAAACCGAGTCGGCACAAATCCTGCTCTCGTTGGCCTGTTCCTATAGTCCAAAACAGTATTTGAGTGCAATGCCAGATGAGGGAATTGTGGTGGCTGAAGAGCTGCAAAATGGTAGCAGTGACGATAAACTCGTCAACCGTCACCATCACCAAAACCTCAACAACAATTTGTTGTTCGACGAGCCTAGTCTCATAATCTCCAACTCAATCACATCGTCTTCGTCTTCCACAGACTCAAATTCGATCGTCATCGAACCTCATTCGCTGCCACTGTCGAGCTTACCACATCAAACAATCGTTGCTGCCAAAAACGTCGCCGATTTTGTTGACACCAGCAGTACCGTTTGCGATGACGAAACACTTAATTCTACGAAGCACAATGGTGGCGACGTCTCCTTTGTCCAGCAGCACCAGCATCAGCCGCAGCAACAACAACAACAACAAGTTCAAGAATCTATTGACTGTAATAAATCATTGCTAGCTAAATTACTGACGCGCAATAATCAAAATGTCTCCAAAAATTGCAGTAGTATCATCGGTAGTACACGTTATGATGGCCTCTATGATTCTGTCGATTCATCTTCAATCAATAATCAAAATGGTGAATGCGTAGCCAGGGTTGCGGCAACGTCCACTACTACTTCCACCTTGACCTCTACCTCCATTAGTCCATCGGCACCTGCCTCTGCCTCAGTGTCTCTTGCTGAGGTTGATCTGCAGCCCCGCATCATTCTCGAGTGCCCATTTCTCATCGAGACTAGCAACGGATACGTGGATGTGTCTGTAGAAAACATGATAAATGTGCTGCAGAATAGTGGCGACATCTTCGCCCCACACAGTAAGAACACAGTTAAAATCATTTCCAAGGAGGAGGTCACTTCGCTAGCGGATGCGGATCCCACCGTAGCCAGCGCCGCGCCTATGGAGAACCGTCTCTCCCTTCTATCTCCGCTGCACACTGACCAACAGCCGTTCAATGACGCCGTACTCGAGCGCATCCAACAGGACACCGAAGATGAGCTAAAAGATGATCCGGAGGCGGTGGTGCTGACGCGCATTACCGAGGATGGGCAGCTTGAAAAATACGTACTGTCGTCGGCGGACGTAATGGCGCTGCAGCAGATGAACGATCAGCGGCGCAAACTGCGCGAACTGGAAGTTGGTGACAGCGTTACATCAGTGACGCCGCTAGCCGCCCACATAGACGTCGAGTTGCCACTCAGCAGCGGTAACGGCGACGTCGCCGTAGCGTCGTTAATCACGCGCATTGTGCAATTTGGTGCACCCGTCGACCACGCCATATCGAAATTACCGTTTCGAAGGAGTGGTCGGCCGTTGTCATCGTTGGCTGTTGATGCAGACAGCGACGACATACCAGCGACCAGCAGCGCCGGTTGTCTGAACGGTGGCAGCAGCGAAACCTTAATCACCGAAGTCACCCTACACCAGTCCCACCTGCAGCCGCAACAACCGCATTCCCAACACCAATCGCACCACCACCATCATCATCCCCACCACGAGAATATGTTCGAGGAGCTGGACAGTCAGTTCAACATGGACTGCTCCATCGAGCACATACAACGCGAATACGTAGCATACGAGGAGGCCAGCAAAAATGAAACGCAACTCGAGCACAATTACTACGCCAATGCCTTGAAGGACGAGGATGAAGAGTGCGTGGTGATCAGCGCCGGCGAGAAATACAATTTGCCCGCCATGATGTTGATGGAGCAGCCGTTAACCAACGGCAACGGCCTGGGAGAGAAATGCAAGCCCGGCACTGTCTCCTACCATCATATCATCGACACGTCGGACGTCTACCTCAACAACGTGGTCGCTGGAGTGGTTAGCTCTGAGAAAAAGGAGTTGCTGACCAGCACCACCACTAGGCGCAATGGTTTGATGATGACGACTGGCGCGGCTACCCCCGCCGCCGCCACCACCACCACCACCACCACCACCACGACTACCAACACCAGCTCCAAGGGCATTAGCGGTGGCGGCGATAAATGTTTATTTAACAATAAAACTGATCTCATATTGAATAACGACGCGTTAATGAGTTCGGTGGTGGCATCGCGTCCGGTCGCTGGCGTTAGTAACCTATGCCTCACCAATGGCACGTCAAGAAGTGGCATTACGGCCGTAGCATCGACAGCCTCTGTTGCTGCAGTGACGCTAAAAACAAACAAAGGTCGCACTCTGGGCCGTACTGCCGTAGCGGGTGCAACCTCCAACAGCAGTGGCACCAAATTGTTACCCTTTAAAAGTGTGAAAAATACCAACAGGGAAAAGAAACCACGTCGAACGTACAAACGAAAAGCCCCCACCGAGGTGAATTCAAGATCACTCGCTATCGGTGGCACTGCCGAAAAAAGAAAAAATGAAAATGTGAGTCTCAACGGCGACTTCTTGTTCCCCGACACCACTTTAGTCGAAGAAATTATCGTCGACGAAATATCGTAATGGCAGCTACCCGGTGAGTGCATCTGTGTACGAGGGTTTTCAACCGCTAAAAATGCCGCCCCCTCCCCCTTTTTTGTGTGTACATGCCATCCACAGCTGCCAGCAGCTGCAGTAACACACGTATTGATCTCTTCGCAATATATTTTTACAAGGCATTTTGTAAAACAAATCGCGTACACATATTTCCTTTTTTTTTTTTTTTTTCGTTGTTTTTTCTTCTCTATCTTTTGTTTTTCTCAAATTTATTTGTTCAATAATTACTTAATTTTCATAGCGTGGACTTAATGTCGTGCATGTGATTAGAGTTCCGGTTTTTATGTTATGTGACGGATATTTGGTGTGTTGCATGTGTGTATCATTTTTGATAATATTTGGCTCGAGAATTGTTTACGATTTTCTGAGGTTGAAGACGCCGTTTTTGAATCGAATCGATGGTAGAATTTGGAAAGTATCTGGCATACTTTTCCGTGAACGTTATGTAGTTTTTTTGTCTTCAGTGAAAAATCAAAAAATTTATTAATGCAAATTTGTGAATATGCGATGTATTATCAGCCAGAAGTGAATTTTAGAGTGCCTGAAAGTAGGATGCTATAGGTTGAATAGTAGAACGATACTTATTATTAAGTATTGCTCCAGTAGTATTCCTACCAACAATTTGCATATGGCGAATTATTACTTGAGTATTTCTCAAGCATTCTGGCCTATCTCAAACGTTCCTAATTTTAAAAAATTTTCCGTCCAATTTATACCTTCCGAGATACTGAATTCTAATCAAGTTCTTGAAAAAATTATAAAATCATGTCTATTTATTTTTTTCTGAGATCCTTGTAATTGGCTTTGGCTGTTGAGGACTTAGATAAAATTTAATCAAACGAATTAATAGACAATCGATGTCTACCCAAATGGTACGTTGAAATTATTTTTTGAGAGCTAAACATTACTTTACGAACATTAATTTCCAATTGAAGTCAACTAAATTGAAAAAAAAAAAAAAGTGAAGCCTGTGTTAACCCTTTAGTTGTTTTCTCAATAACCATCGGTTTCTCGACAAATACGATCTTAATTTTAGTTATTAACGTAGTTATTACAATTTTTTCTCTCAGTTTGCATAATAGTTTAATTGTTATGAAAAAGATTGCTTACATTTGGATACTGATAGCCGAATACTAAAATTATTCCTTGGTCGTGACTAAAAAATTACTTACCCTTGTACAAATACTGGTCAAACCAGTTCTTAAAAATTACTCATTGATAAGATTCGTTCTTTCATTCGACCCTTGATAAATTTCAATCATAGTTTTTCACATTGAAAAGTGTGTAGTTAGTCGTTTCTTTTCTGATTGCAAAGGAAGAACATTGTAGCATCATTTTCACCCCTCTGCATGCTTTTGCCCCTCACAGTAATCGATTATTCCCAACTGTGAACAAGACTGCTTTAGTGGCGATACGTTGGTTATGAAGAACTACTAGCTTCAGTTCAGGAGTCGAGGAATATTCATTTTATTCTAAAGTTTTCGATTCGGAGCGGAGCAAAATTAATGAAAAATTCAACATTTTTCTCGATTCGATTTGGAAAAGGTGTACTTCAACCATTTTTTGACGGTGGCGAATTAAGTGTATTTTATAGTTGTTGTTATTGTTGATGTCATCGTCGTTATTATTATTATTGTTGTTGTTGTACAGTTGAACCTGTAAATTTGTGGTGTCCCTTGGCGATGGCGTATGCCGGGAGTAAATTTATTCCAACCATTTTTTAGGATCAAATTAGTGGGTAAACTCATATGATGAAAGTCTTTCGAATAGTAGCTGTATACCTACTGTGTTTGTCGACGATGCATCAAAGATTGGCGTTCGAGCATTTAGTCGGTTGATATTAGTCTGTACGATTATAACTTTTGAAATGTTCCTATATTTCTGAGACATAGGTTGTCAATGGTCATTTACATGTGGTACCACAAAAAAAAGGTAGAAATGAATAAATGAATACATTTAATCGAGAAAATAGTTGTGCTAATTAATTTTTTTTCCCATTTTTGGTATAATATTGTATAAATAAATATGAATGCGCTATTTTAGGTTAGGAAAATCTGATTGATCGGTTGCCTATCGTTGGTATTGAAGAAGCTATTACATGTTTTATTTAACTATTATTTTTTCTGTTGGTTCCGTTTCTTTTGTCTGCGACCAGTTCGAGATTTTCGAATCAACAATTAGTCCATATCGGTGGCATAGTCTAGGAAGTTACCAAAAGTGTGTTTAAGGGCGGTCTAAATTCCTTTAATAAAGAAAAAAAGGGTTGACCTCTAAGGTCTGTGAATTTTTTGTTAGGAGGGTCAGAAGAGATTACTGAAAATGTGTGGACTCCCCTTACGTCCGAGCTATCTACGTCATTGGGGTTTTCCGGGAGATTAAAACGACGATGTTGAGATAAAACTTCTGAGAGGCTTAAGGGTTTGTCATTTTTCTCTTAAATGAAAATAAGCAGTCATTTTATTGCTTCTCTGAACCATGCATATTTTTGGTTTTTTTTTTTTTTGTGTTGGTTGTAAGCTTGGTCCTCATGCACCCCCTACGTTTATCTTCGCCTCTGATCCTGATCCTAGTTAAAAATTATTTTTAAATTAAAAATGATGAAAACATCAAATTTGTGCGTCGTGAAAGTACTTTCAAACTACATTCATCTCATTGAGCGATCCTGGCAACATTACTGGTTCATACTGTTACACCATATTTTAAGAATATTTCATTAGGTATCTCATCAGAAACTCGGGAGGAAAATAGTTGCTCCAAACGCGCTGTTTCAGAAGGCAGATGCACTCCAATGAAAGGTTGAACGTCATCTCTCAGTGGTTTGACAGTACAGTCAGGAAAAGTTCCAAGGTTGGCTTTCAAATCCATCCTGTCAAATCATAGTCTCTTCAATAAAGATCAATTTTCTATTAAATTGTCGAACCGGACTGAATTACTACTCGAACTCTTCAGTTTGAAATTTTCCTGTAGTAAGTTAATGAAATAGCCTACAGGTAACTCTTTAAATGGGACAATTTTAAAGAAAAATAGAATAAAAAAATTTTTAAAAAGCCAGTAACAAGTAGTTCGTCTCTTTTCTCTAAAATTTATGTATTGTATTTCAAAATACGTTTACCCACTAATTTTTCCTTGATGTCCATTTTTTTTCCTAAAGCAGTCAAAAAAAAAAACATTATCGAATGAAAAACAAATAGAGCTTAAGAATCAGAACGATAGTACAAAAATTTTTTCATACATTGTATTATAAGCTAATATCGTCGCAAAACGAGTATATTGTCTCCATCACAGTGGCCATTTTCTTTTTTTCGTTTTGTTCCTTTTTTGTTTTTCTTCAATTATTATAAATTAATGTACATACTATATTTTTTCAACCAAAAATTAAAAATTCAGTTCATCCCAATTCATATCTGTTTGCACTTACGTGTGGGCAAACGTCCTGAATAATTTTCAAAAGTTATTCATTTGTAAATGTTTTTGTTCATATTTTCCCACTTTTTCCGCCCTCGTCGCCGAGGAATTAATTTATTTCCTCGATAATCGATGTTTATTCTAAATCGTTTTTCTCGCCTTCCCCTTTTTTTATCATTATTAATTGATATATTTACTATTTTTAAACTTCGTGTAAAAAGTTGTTTGTAAAATTCGTTTTAATTTTATGTCGATTTAATTTATTACTATAATCCTAGCTGTTATTATTATTTCTCCTTTTTTTTTTTTTTTTTTTTTTTTTGTAAATATTCTCGGTACGTGAATCTCGTTTTCGACTGTACAAAGTACATCCTCTCCCCTTTATTTTCCCTATTTTCGTTGTGTTTATCAGTGCTCTTAGTATTTTCCCTTATTTATCCTTAAATTTTTTCTCATTCTACTCATTATCTTCGAATGTGTTAGTTCCGTGCGCCCTTACGTGTGTATACGATGCTGCTTTTTGCTGTGTAACGTTTGCAAGATCTAGGAGACGTGTGTAAAAGCTTGTGCAAGTAGTTTCTGTTTTATTAGCGATACCAATTTTTCATTCTTATTGGCACCAAAAATATGTTTTTATATTATTCTGTAACAGTTTTTGCCGCGATGACTCGAGTCGTTCCTTTCGGTGTGTGGATTCATTGCCACTATATTGGTTACACGTTGTCAAACATTTGGTGGAAATTATTACTTTTCTGTTAAGCTGGAAATTATAGGATACTTGCCTTATTTCTTATTGTCGTGCTCGTGTTATCATGTTCGATGCATGTGGAATGAATCTCCGGCAACTTGGTGTGGAAGTGCTCTTTCTGATCTAGGCAAATTAGTATTCGCTTTTCTTATTATATGTAGTCTACAATATTATTGTTATGAAACAATCATCGTATTCTTTCTTCATTATTGTAGGCATTTTCGTCATTTACGTAACGAGTTCAACGTTGTGTTCGAATCTATCGAATCAAAGACTGACAATCTATATTTGATTCTTGGTGGTTTTCTTTGTTTCGTCGGGCCATATTCCAAGTCTTTAGAATCCAAGACGATACTTGGTGAAAATCCGACACTCGAGTAATATTTCATCTGTGGTTTCTTTGGATAGGTATTGGGGAGACCAGACTTAAATATTTTACTTGAATTTAATGAATGCCAAAGATTATGGCCTGTTATCTCAAAATAAATTCCTAAATCCGTCATACTTTCATTTCATACTCTGTATGTAACTTTTCAGCGCCATTTTTCTTTGTTCATTAAACATGCTCATTGTCAGCAGAATAAAAAAACCGATGATAAGAAAAATTACAATCCAAAATGGCGTATGTCTCAACCGATACTGTGATTATAATTCTCCAGTGAAATCAGGTGAAACTCGTGACCATTTTAGTGCTTCGGGTGTTATTGTTGGCACGTATTTGTGTGTTTACCTAGGTATTCAGTACTAAATGATCAAAGCTTTACACGAAAAACTAATTTGCAAGAGAAACTCACTGTAGGAGCGCTAGTGTTTTGACCTGTTTTCAGATTCCTTATCCATTCTTTATGAGAAAATTACAGGTGAATGTAATTTTCGTAATTGAGAAGAATAGTTGGATAATTGCCTTTTTTTTTTTTTTTAATAATATTTTTTAAAGGAAAACAATATTTAGTGTTTAGTGAAGTAAATACGTGCGTTTATGTATTTTTCTTCATGATACCCCATTTTGAGCATCGATAAATCTCTGTATAAATGTGCATACTTGAACAGCATTTAACTATTTTCAGTAATTTAAAAATTAATTACCAGATGCCACCCACTGTTCTTCCGCTTGCGAGATGTATCTTGACTCTCCATTAACGTAACTATCTACCCTTTTCTTATTTTTATTTTGGCGGTGGTTCAGCCGTAAAATTTTCGTGCAGTGTAACTAAATATGAAATTTTCCAGCAAGAATTGTGTTTACACAGTTTTCAATCGATACTGAAAAAAAAAATTTTTTTTTTCGTTTTTAATGCTAACTTGATGATTTAAACATGGTAAAAAAAAGTATCCTTGGGTAGATCACTTTCAGTTTTTTTTTCTGCTTATTGATCTTCTCGTTAGAAATGTGTAATTATATTTTTTGGGACAATTTTCAAAATTATAATTTGATTATATTTGTTCGTCTGAGCTCATGGTCCACAAATAGTTTCACTTTTTAAGAATTTTTGACACTTGTATACTGTGCATTAACTATAGTGTTGTAAAATGCATTTTAAAATAATTTTCAAGTCCGCTAAAGTGATGCTCACGTTTGTAAACATTTGGTATTTTCGTGGGCAGCATACTTTAAAATAAATTTATACCTCCCTCACATATCGACGTATAAAGATATTACAGAAAGCTGGTGAATCTTTGAGATCTATAATTTTTTTTTAACTTCAAATGTGTTAATAATTGTTACGAGAACTGCCCTTTTGTAAACCTTGAATTTATTTAAATTACCGCAACAAATGAGAAATCAAACCGCTTTCTACTAATTGTGGATTGGTATCAGTTCGCACCTGCTAATGTTCGATCAAATCTGAAAATATCTCCAATTTTATGTTACTTGTTGAGTGTTGTTTCCATTCCCAAGTATTCAGATTTAATTTTCTATTTCTTTTTCTTTCTTAAATATCCCATTCTTTGCTCGTTCAGTACCATTTCAGTGTTGAATTATCGTTTACGTCGGTTCCGTTGAGTTCTGTTGTAGCAGAAATTGTGCAATCACTCTGCCCTGTGACTAGTCTTCGTTTTTCGCCTTCAGTTAACTTCCATTTTTCTCGGATCTTTTCTAAAAATGTTGTCAACTTTATTGTAAATTATTTTTGAGGTAAAACTCGATTTATTTGATCAGCTAATTTCTTGTTCCTTGCTGGAACTATTTCCTCATCGTCTTCATTAAAAAAATCCGTTTAATGCCCGTAACTGCCACTATTTTTTTTTTACCTTTGAGAAAATAGTGTGAATCTCTTCACTAGACTGAAATTTTAAAGTTGAGACAGTTCTCTATGGTGTATACAGTGTTTGCCGACCCAGTCTTCGGTATTGTAGTCATTGAATACTGTGGTTTGTTGTTTTTATTGTTATTTTTGTCGCCCATTTTTCTTTCGCAGTCTACTCTTGATGAGGCGTTACGACTATAAAATCGTTTTTTTTTTTTTTTTTTTCATTGATCAAAAATTTTGGTTGTCATCAGCTTCGAATGGAATTTATTCGTGCTACTGTACTATAAGTGATAAAAAAAATCAGTTGATCCACTGTAGCTGCGAATCTTACTGCCATAAGTTGTGTTAGGTAAGCTCTCTGTTTATTAAATGTATTTTCGTTATTGCTTTTTTTCTCTTCAACTTGAAATATCGATAATTTCAGATTGATTTTGTATTTTCATCATTCAAAAATTTATTTTAAACTATTTCTAGCTTGTGCGAACCTTTTCTATTCTCTCAGTGAAAATTTCGATTTCTTTTCCAGTCAAAAAATTCTAATTTTTATTCTCATCTTGTTACCCTGTGCGTATCGATGTAGTTTCAAATCAAAATACTGTTGATCGCCATTTTTCGTAAGTCTTCGGGGGAGTGGGGTTCTGGTGTTCAAATTTTATCCGCGTATTTTTTTTTTTTTTTTTTGAGCGTTTACAATTGTTAATAATTTTCGAAGAAATTGAAAAGTTGCTTATGTAGTGTGGTGCCGAGACAGGGGTGCTGGTTTTCGATCCATAGTTTAATTTCGGTACCTAGTGAAATCGATGATGTTAGGATTATTTAAATTTACTGTGAAAGTTATATTGTGTACCCATGTCTCTGGCCATGAAACATGTGCTGCGAGTTCTCAGAAATATCTCTGATCAGACCTAAATATTATTTTTCTTACCTGGAAACGAATTTTTCTTGTGCAGCCCACCGAACTATCACCACGGCATTCATAATTTTAAGCAGCTCGTAACAATATTCCCCCTCTCGTCCCTTCTTAATTGTATCAAATCCGGATAATTCTTTTTCATCCTGAATTATCCTGTCCCTAACGTATTCACTTGTACACTGAAAAACATTATTTTGAATTCCAGAATCGGTGATTTTATTATTCTTAATTTTTTTTCCTAATCCGCAAGACAAAAATGCTGATTTGTAATAATATGATTCTAAAATTTTGTAGATAGAAAAAGAAGAAGAAATCTATTTTATCGTTACGTTTTTCTTCTTTGAGTGTGAATTAGATAAATAAACAAAGTCATTTTTAATTTTTTTTCTTCTTCTTTTCTCCTTATTTTAGTGAAACGATTTTTAAGACTTAGTTTTTTTTTATGTAATTTGTACATAATCACGTAGTACCTTTTTCTTCTTTTTTTGTCGTCAGTATTGTGTTTACACCGAAGTGCATTATTGTTAAGGTACCTATGAAAGTTAAGTTGTAATATTGCTCATTATATGATTTTTGAAATGATTTCTTCGTACGTGACATGATAATGGTGCACTTGGTGCTTTGGGACGGGTGGTAAAGAATGTTTCCAATTTTTTAACGAACATCATCCACAGAGTATTAAATATAACAGACTGAGGAAGCATGCCCATCTAAACGCTGCTACGAAAAATGGCACCACTTTTGAAGTAGTTGTCCCCATTCTTACAGTAACGTATTCAAATTTGTTCGCCCGTATTCGGGCATATTAACATGAGAATTTTGTTGTTTATTAATTGAATTAAATGAACGAATACATAAAACTAATTATTCAAAAATCACATCAAACCGAATTTCGTAGATTAAAATAGACGAAAATTGTACAGTTCCTTAGGAGTGGAGATACCTACTTTGTCTTAAAGGCGGTTCCATTTTTCGTCTCGCAAGCATCCTCTATTATATTTAATTCTCTGTCGTATTGACCGACATTTTTATAGTGTGATGACAACAATATTTTAAATCCTGTTGAATTAATTGAGCGAATGCGAACCATGGTCCAATTGCTCAGAGATGAAAGAAAACTTGAACAAATTATTATAATCATTATCGTTATTAGATTCTGTTTGATGATCGACGATTAATAATTATAGTGAGAAAAATTATGTGTAATTAAGATAGCTCGTTTTGCAGTGTTGATTCATTTCAAGTATAACAGCACCGTGGAAGTACATGGAAGCCGCTTTCTCTGAATTTTTGAGTAATCCTTGCTGAATGTGATTAAAACTTATACTACTCGTGTCCATTGATATTTATTATTCTTACCGAATTTGTGTATTTCTGATATTTGATCCTGTGGTTCTGACACCATTCAAACACTTCCGTTAAAACGATTTTCTTCAAATTCACTTACTTTTAGTTTTTTTTTTTTTTTTTTTTTTTTTCAATCAAAAGGTAGAAGAAAATTAATTCTCTGTAGATAAAAAATCTACAGAATGTTCATCAGAATTAATTTTTCAACTTCGAGTCAGAATCGTAAAGTGAGAAAAAAATTAATAGTATAAATGCTAGGGGGTGGTTTCAATGAATTAGACGTAAACAACTTGAAGACAGATGTTTTGAATCAGTTTTAACCATCAAGTTTTATGGTCTGAACCTAGAAACTTGAGGAAATTTTACTCTTTTTAGCTATCCCAAATTAATTCATCAAGTTTTAAATTTAAACTTTGTTTTTTTGGCTCACTTTTTAGCTTGCGTGACAATTTGAAAAAGATAAACATTTTTTCAAAATATTATTTTGTGGTCCTGAAGACAAAATGACTGGTTTCTTGAAAAAATGTTTTACTGGAAAACTGGAAGAAAATAAGCTTTAAACTTAAGTTTTAAGCCGTAGCTAGTAATAAATTATAAACTAAAGAAACGTTCTAAGTTCAAGTTTGAATTAATTTTTTTAACAGGATTAAGTTCAAAAACTCGGCTTAATAACTCTGTTATTAAGGTAAGATTAAAAATTGACCTTCGTAGTTGAAGTTGATTGAAAACCAAACGGAAATCAAATTTCTTAGAAACAGAAATCTTATTGTTTTGTGTTGGAATTTTGGAAACTGAAATAAAGTAATAAATGGAAATATCAAAATTTTGGAATGAAAACAGAATTTGAAACAATTGACAAGTTACTTTTAAGACCAATAACAAAAGTCGGAAACCGAATGATTAATGATTTCCGTTTCTTGATCTGAAAGAAAAAATTTGGAAAAACATTGACATTTTTAGGGAATATCGACGCATCGAAATTTGAACATGATTTGGAAAATTTTAAATACAGAAAAAAAAAGTGGGAACCAAAACGAAAACTAAATGAAAACTTATTTGGTAGCACCAGGAAATGTAATTGAAATGAGAACCGACTTGAAAACGGAAACAATAAATAACTTGAGCAGGGTTTAAACTCATATCTCTATTCTCCAGTCTAATCTGTATACTGTAAAGTTGGGAAATTTTAACTTTTAGTGAATAAATCAAGAAAAACAGTATAAACCATAACTCAGTATTTTCCTTTGGTGATCTTTTTTTATATTGCATCATAGAGAATAAATCAACGAGTTTAAACCATTCTTTATTCAAATAGATGTGATATTCTACATGTAGAATTTACTATTCTACATTTGTGATGTGGAATATGTAGAAAATGAGTAGAAAGTAAACAAATTGATAATTCTAATCTATGTTGTCAGTACTTCCTTATTGTTGTAACGGATATCCCACCTCATCTCATTCATCATCATCACCACACTATATATGTATATGTCATACGTTCTGCTTCTCTCACGAATCGTTACCCCAACTTTTGGTTATCGCTAGCGCTGCACTTCGCTTCGCCATTATACAGGATACTGTATTTTATTCTTGCACGAGTTTTTCAGTCTGCATATTACATTCTTACTAAACTGAAGTCTTCTGTTCTTTTTTGGTCCTCGTACTGCCAACCTCACATCATGGTAGCTATCGCCGCAATTAAACACTAAATTAAAAGACTCAGAATAAAATTTAAATGCAGACTTAATTGAATTTTTTCGAATCTGATTTATTTGTTGTGCGGAAATTTTTTCAGATTTTTTATGTGAATATACACGAATTATAGTCATGCTATTGAGTATATTTAACTCAAATTTTTAATTTTTCAAATTTTTCACATATTGAAAAATAAAATCATTTGGTTCCTGATTCACTAATGGCTGATCCTGGAAGTCATCGAACAATAAATCCAGAAAGGACTGCCAAATGATCCAGAGAACCACTGATCGCCATCTTCCGTTCCCATCATCGAAGAATCCGCTGCGACTCTACAAAATTGAAGACCATCAACTTTTGGGCCAACATTTTTCTAAATTCAAACTGAGATGACATCAGTGTAGTTGGAGATCTGTATTATTCTGAAAATTTGCTCAACAAAAATCACCAAAAAAAAAAAACTACATGTAAAGGTAATATACATCAAATTTGATTATTTTTTGTGTTTATAAATCATTATGTTTGAGGCCAAGAAAAATTTTATACGTGTCCCAACATATAAATATTAAAGAAGAATAGGAAAATTTAAAGTTGAAAAAGAAGAGTTTGAAAATTTAATTAAAAAGTTTGAAGGAGAGAAAATTGTAAATTTAAAAATTTAAACTTGTAATCTCCCTTTTTGCACATATTTCACTGGGGAAATAATATTAGAATCTTTCACCCTAGATATTTTGGGTAGAATAGAAGAAATAAGCAGTGAAAAATATCTTAAAATTTTAGAATCATCCCCTAATTATTTTACTTTGAGAGTTTATATTTCACTCGAATCTGAAAATAAATTTATAGATAGATTTTTTAATAATAATTAATTGACATAAAAAATAAAAACTGGATATACCAGTGTGAGAAAAAACGGTGGAATTTCAACGGATCACCATACACAAACTACGATGATGAAGAACTTAAAACGACGATTCGATGAAACGATGACTAGAAGCACACATTACGACATATAAAAGAGAAGACTAGATACTTTGACTGTTTCACGAATTTTTATTAAACACCATGATGACATACATGTTATTTCATCGACGAGTGATGAGCGACAAGAAGGCACACAAAAAACATATAATCACAGCTGAGTTACAAAACACAAATATCACAGATAAAACAACAACAACAGAAACAGTGTTGCCACAGCATGTGATGTGCGAGAATAAGTGGCTATCGAATATTATAATTTGCCATTATTCTCACACGCCTCCTCAAATTATATATATTCGATTAAGATTTTTAAAAAAGGTAACAATAAAAATAACGTTATTAATCTAATACTGTCATTTCGATACATAATGACAAAAAGTCAACAAACGATTAAAAATAAACATGTGGTCACAAACAACAACATTAACATACAAACAAAAATGGTATACATAAACAAAAAAGTTACGTTAAATTTATCAGTCTACAAAATTCGGTAAATTTGGGCCTCGGGCAGCCCTTCGTGAACATATCAGCCAATTGTCGCGAAGTTGGCACGTATAAGTATCTAAATTCTACATCTACATGACTGCATACAAAACGGTATTTTACGTCTATATGTTTTGACCTACGGGTATTCCACTTGCCGGAGTGCAACAGAGACAGACAGCTCTGATTATCCTCATAGATTACAGCCCTATCAGCAACTTGGATGCAAAAATCACCTAGTAGATATTTCAGCCATATGGACTCAGTGGTAGCATCGCATATTGCGATCAATTCACTTTCTGTACTAGATAAAGCCACTGTTGGCTGCTTCTTGCTTGACCAGGACACCAGTGACCCGTAGACAAAGGCACAGTATCCGGTAACTGACCGTCTTGTATTAACACAGTTGCCCCAATCGGCATCGGAATACATTTCCAATATACTGCCGTTACTCTTATCATCATGTAGAAAAATTAATTTTTTGTCCTTGGTGGTTATCAGGTATTTCAGAACTCGCAGAAGATACTTGTAATGCTCATCCGTGGCACAGCTGGAGAATTGGCTGAAGTAAGATATTGCAAAGCAAATATCGGGCCGTGATCCTAACATTAAGTACATTAAACATCCCACGAGCTGTTGATACCGGTTATTCAAAACACTATCACACGCATTGAGGTCCCTGTCCAGTTGGAGTCCGGGGTCAATGGGTGTGAAGGTTGGTGAGCAATTTTCAACACCAAAACGTCTAGCAACAGACTCGATGAGAGCCCTCTGCTCAATCTCCAGTATGGCCTTCTCCCGATTGTAGCTAATATTCAGACCCAAATATTTTTTGACCTCTCCAAGATCCTTACATTTAAAACGTTTATTTATTTCATTTTTGAAAAAAGCAATTTTTGCCTTATTATTGGAGCTAATGAGGACGTCGTCCACGTAAGTGAGCAAGTAGACGACCGTATTGTCAGTCCTACTTTTATAAACATACAAGCAGTCATCAGCCTTACTCTGCTCAAAACCAAGAGCAACCAGAAACTCGTTAAATAACGTGTTCCAAACTTTAGGCGACTGCTTCAGACCATATATAGATTTATTCAACTTCAAAACATTCTTTTTCTTATCTATTTTTGTTTCAATTCCCTCAGGTATTTCGAGGTACACGTCTTCAGACAGAATTCCATTTAAAAAGGCACTGCAAATATCTATTTGCTCTATATAAAATTTCATTTTATTACTGATAGCCAAGAGAGTCCTCACAGTCGAAAGCTTTGCCACCGGCGCGTAAACTTCATTAAAGTTGAAGCCTTTTTTCTGTTGACATCCTCTGGCGACCAGTCTTGCCTTATAGAGAACCTCATTATTCATATCGTATTTTTTATTAAATACCCAACGACATGTGATGGTAGGAGCGTCCCTTGGACGTTTGGTCACCCACCAGGTCTGATTTGAATTCAGGGCACTGATCTCCGAAGAAATAGCCTCCCTCCACATCAGACCATCCGGTGCACCATTCGCCTCCTCAAACGTCAAGGGGATGCCGTCCTCCGCTAGGTAAATATTTCCTGCAGTCCCATCACAATCAGCCGTTGCACCTGACAGACAATCCAAATTTACGTCACCATCAACTTCAATGTTCTCAAGATTCGATTCGGTGACCTCTACAAAAATACCATCGTTATTATTATATTTACTAGAGTCCTTGGCACCTATTTTACTTTCAAAAAACTCGACGTCACGTGACAAACGTACCTCCTTAGTAGTCACATTGAGTAGTCTGTAGCCGCAGGGGGAATAACCGATCATTACAAGTTTCTCGCTTTTATTTTTAAATTTATTTGAGTCATGTTTGAAGGACAGCATATAAGCGTCACATCCAAACGTACGTAATTTATTATAATCAAACTGTTCATTGAACCATCTTTCATAAGGGACAAAATCTTTATTTGTGGGGCAACGGTTCACGATATATACAGAGCACAATATGGCTTCTGTCCAATATATCTTTTCAAGACCGCTCTCGAACAACAATGTCCTCGCCCTTTCACACAGTGTCCTGTTCATCCTCTCAGCCTTTCCATTTTGCTGAGGGCAGCCACCAACAGTGGGTTCGACAACAATCCCTTTTTCGTTACAATATGATTGAAAAATCATGTTTAAGTATTCTGTGCCCCGATCGCACCTGAGTCTTTTAACATTGTAGCCAAATTTATTTGCTACCATCTCATGATAAATTTTAAATTTCGAAAAGGCTTCTGTCTTACTCGTCAACAGGTACACACAGCAAAAATTTGAGTAGTCATCGATAAAGGTCATAAAATACTTCACTCCATTATATGACGGAGGATTTATCGGGCCACACAGATCGGTATGTATCAGTTCCAAAGGCCTACTTGTTTTTCGTTCGTGCCTCAGGAACGGTTTCCGTTTCTGTTTGCCCATAACACAGGGCTCACACAGCAATCTGCGGTTAGTGTCAACATTTGGTATCAAACCCCTAGTTGACAATAACCTAACATCGTTTACATTCAAATGGGCAAGTCGACGGTGCCACACAGTCAGTGGGCTAGGTTCATCTTCAGACATCAGATTGCACGAGTGATTTGGTATTTTCAAAAAATCAATCGTGTACAAATCCGAGTCAACGCTCACACCAGTGGTCACGATTTTACCACTGCAGCGTTGGATGACCTCAACAGACTCCTCTCGAAACAGAGTGTCGAAACCCGACTTGCTCATGCGCTTAACGGACAGCAGATTCTGTGGCAGCTCCCGAGCATACCTTACATTTTTTAGTTCTATTGCGATGCCATTCAACAATTTTAATTTTACGGTACCGACTGACGTGACAGCAAGCGAGACTCCTTTCTTCGCGACACAGATACTGTAGGGTTTTATCAAATCTAAATAGTCACTGAACAGACTTATATCATTTATCAAGTGAATTGTGCATCCACTATCCACTACGAAAGTGGTACGAAGCATCGAATTTACATCATTTTTAGCATCAACAAAATCATTTATTTTATTATTATTATTATTCTGCAGTGTAAAGCTGTAACCATCTTCAGAGCGATTGTCATTTGAATTAAAATTATCATTGCACATTTGTGCTGAGTTACGATTATTATTATTGTTATTATTATTGGTACCATGGTCGTTAGTACGATTTCCATTATTATTATTAACGTTATTACAATTATCCGTACTATTATTATTTCTGTTTTTTGCATAGCAATTACGTGCTATGTGACCGATTTTGTTACAGAAATGGCATTTTATATTTGAATGCCCATTATCATTCCCAAAATTCCGACCATGTCCATTTGAATTATTATTCCCATTATTATTATTATTAGTATTGCTCTGTGCGTTTGAATTTCGATTATTATTAAAATTATTATTACCTCCGCCTCGATTATAACCACGATTGTTTCCCCGATGTTGAGACCTACCACGACTGAAACGATTATTACTATTATTATTATTGTTATTATTACCGAAATTTCGTCCACCATTCGTGGTGTTGCCAAAAAATACGTTCTCTTCACCAGTGGCCACCACCGATGAAGGTTTTTGAGGAGCTGAATATTGAGAATTACTTCTCAACGTCGATTTACTATCCAGGGACAGTTCACGTTGAAAGTTGTTCAACCTCATGAACACGCCATCCCAGGTTACGACTTCACCATCCTCTAACACCACCTTGATAGGACGAAACTCCGCTGGCAGCGAACGTAGCAATACCAGTACAAATTGTTTGGTGGTAGTCAGGTCCCCCAACTCGATCAATCGTCTACAGCGGGCACGAAAATCAAGTAAATACTTTTGTAAGTCAGAACCAGAACATACCGTTTTGTATACAGCTCAGCTCGTAAATCCATTAGCGTCCTGTCATTTCCGCTATCAATCAGGTTCGTCAGCGCGTTGAACATCTCCTTCGCGGTTGTGTAGGTCTGGATGGTTTCGAGGTATTCGTCCGTCACGTTGTTGGCTATCAGGAACATCGCCTTAGCATTCTCCTTCGACCATACATCTCCCCTATTTCGAACAGTTGGCAAAGAATCAAAGATTATGTTACCCAAAGATTCCTTTGCTAACAGCAGCTCCATCCTGAATTTCCATGTTCGACCATTCTGCCCCTTGAACGGCTCGATAGTATTCTGCTTTCGAATGTCCATCTCGTGATCAGGCTACGACGATCAGTTGCACCGCGAATCAGCGACTTCAGCAACCTTTCAGATACGTCGACCAACGAATAAACACGAACGAGATTCCAGGAACATCGAAAAAATAAATACGAACACTTTTAAAAGAAAAAAAGGTTACAAACAAGGCATGGTACTACTTGGGAGTGATGAACAGGATTCGACAGCACAACTCTGCATACTAAGGACAATGGCGACCACGTTGACAATCAGGTACCTGGGCCCATAACCTGTGAGAAAAAACGGTGGAATTTCAACGGATCACCATACACAAACTACGATGATGAAGAACTTAAAACGACGATTCGATGAAACGATGACTAGAAGCACACATTACGACATATAAAAGAGAAGACTAGATACTTTGACTGTTTCACGAATTTTTATTAAACACCATGATGACATACATGTTATTTCATCGACGAGTGATGAGCGACAAGAAGGCACACAAAAAACATATAATCACAGCTGAGTTACAAAACACAAATATCACAGATAAAACAACAACAACAGAAACAGTGTTGCCACAGCATGTGATGTGCGAGAATAAGTGGCTATCGAATATTATAATTTGCCATTATTCTCACAACCAGAAATAGAGGAAATAACAGATAGTGAAAAATAATACGAAAAAATAGTAGAAAAAGAACAAGAATTAATTAACAAAATTAAAAAAGGATTATTAGATAACAAGAAATATACAATAATAATTAATACAGAAGAAAGTGTGTTAGGTTTTGAGATATTAAAAGAAAAAATCTTGGCCACCCCAAATGATGTAAACCCATTCAGGTACCCTTAGGAAAAGTCTTCAATGGAAAATATTATTTAGACTGGAGAAGAATGATTATTTAGGCAATAAGGGGAGCCGGGTATTACGATATATTTGGGGAACACGAATATTTGAAACCATATATCACTCATATTGATGATCTTAATTTTAGACCAGATAGTGAGATGCTCAATTATTGTAAAATGCAGGACAATGCTAAGGCATTTGTATTAGAAAGAGTCTCTAATGAAATTAAAAAACAGATAAGAGATTACAATACAGCCATAATGATGTTAAAAGAACTTGATAATATATATGATTTGAAAACAACAGTAACAGCAAATATGGCAAAAGCCAAATGGATGGAATTTAGATTTCAGTCAGGAAGCAATATGAGAGGTTTTCTTAAGAAATGGGATGAATTGGTTGCGGATGTTAGAGATAGTGTAAAAGAAGTGTGTGAAGAAGAGAAATTGGAAAATTTACAGTTAGCTTTATGCTACGAGCAAGCTTTAGCAAAAATGCAGTTTGAGAATATGCCTCAGAAAGAAAAGAATATTGATAATTTTAAAAGGATATTGAGAGAAGATGCTGATCAAAAATTTTGAGATCAGACATTGAAAAAGCAAACACAAAATAACAATAATACACAAAATAATAATTATAGAAATAATTTGAATTATAATAATAATAATAATAATAATAATAATAATTATAGGGGTAGAAACAGTAATTTTAGAGGACGCAACAATTATAGGGGAAATAGTTACAATAATTATAGAAATGGGAATCAAAATTACAATCCCAATAATACAAATAATAATAATGGAACAAATAGAAATACTAATAATAATAATAATAATAATACGAATAATAGTGGTAATAATAATTATAGAGGAAGCAACTATCGTGGTAATAATTATAGAGGTTATAATTATCGGGGAAATAATAGAAATTATAACCCCAATAATATTAAATGGTAGAAGTGTGGTCAGAATGGTCATGTCTCACAGAATTGCAATAATATTAATCAACAAAATAACAACAATGAAAATACAAATAAGAATCAAAATAATTACCCACCAAAAACAAATTCAAATCAAACAAATAGTAATAAAAAAGGAACCCCTGAGTAACAGGTGAAAATGTCTTATATGGTTAGAAAATTCTCATCGGACCAAAAAGAATGGCTCTTGAATAAATTAATCGAAAATAGGGAATATAATGAAAGTTATACAAAATTAGAAAATAAGGCAATACTGGATGGAGCAGCGGAGGTCCATTTGACATCCGATATAAATAAATTAAGGGATGTAAAAAAATTTTTCACTCCTATTAAATTGCAATGTGTGGGAAGAAATGCTTTTCTGTATGCCACCCATATAGGAAGAATGATAATTAAAATTGAGAATTCCCTAAAACAGCAATCACTGATTGAATTAAACGATGTTCATTATGTGCCAGACCTAAATATGGATATTATTTCTGCCATAAAAATCACGAATACAGGAATAATAAACATAGATCAACCAAAAAATATTGCCAATATATACTTTATCGAAAATGGGGAAATTTTAATAACAGCCTTTAAGGAAAATGGTATATTCTATATATATATATATATATTATAACACAGAAAACAACCAAAACATTAATAATCAAAAAAATAATAATAATAAAATATATAAAAATAATGAGATAGAATATTATGAATTAGAGGAAGAAAATACAAAAATTTGTGTCCCAGTAACTCAAAATGAAGATGATAAATGGGACAATTTTTCTGTTGAATTGGAAATAGAGGAAGATGAAAAAAATAATATTCCTAATGAAGATATAACCTCACCTCAGGGGGGTGAAAATGAAGATGATGAATGGGACAATTTTTCTGTTGAATTGGCAATAGAGGAAGATGAAAAAAATAATATTCCTAATGAAGATATAACCTCACCTCAAGGGGGTGAAAATGAAGATAATGAAAATATTGAAATAATTAATAATAATGATGATGAAAATACGAATAATATACAATTGAATAGTAATAATTTAAATAAAAAACTATTAATACATAGAAGATTGGGGCACCTAAATGCAAGATACATACAAAAACTAAAAAATTTATCAATAGGTATTCCAGAAAACATGAATTTTATGGTTGATGATTTTAAAAATTGTCAAATATGTTGCATAGCTAATAATTCTAGATTAGGTCATAATGGGATAAGAACCAAACCAACTACAAAATTAGAAATAACATCGTCTGATATAATGGGTCCATTTACCCCTTCTGTAGTCAATCAAAAGTACATATTAACTTTTACTGATCACTACTCGAATTATACTTTTGTAGTACCAATAACTAATAAAAATCAGGTAACAACGGAATTTAAAAATATTATAGTTTTGATGAAAAATAAATTTCCTGATTTTCCCATAGAAACAATTAGATGTGATAATGCAAAGGAATATACTGATGCTAGAATAACTAATTATTGTAATATGAATTATTTTATGGCATTAAGCCCAATCTTAAAAATTTTTAAGTCTTTGGTTCACTTACCTACAGACATATTCCACTGGAGGTAAGAAAACAGAATGCAACCAAAGCAAAATCAAAAAATAAAATAGATCCCAAATTAGCACATAGGGCAGAGAAAAGTATAATGATGGGTTATACTAATACTTGGTATTGTTTGAGAGATCCCTTTGACACAAAATCTTATATAGCATGTGATGTCTAAGTAGATGAAACACAATGTAAAATCCCTACAAATAGCTGAAAAACCATTAATGATCAAATCAGCAGATTACAAACATGATTTAGGTATAATCAACCCTATAGTTATGAACATAAATATTAATTATAATAAAACATATATAGAGGACTGTGTCCCACAAAATTATAATGAAATAAACACTAACCACTTTAGGGAACAATGGGTAAAGGCAATAAATGATGAGTTTAATTCCCTCGATGATATGAAGGTTTGGGAAATTGTAGACTATGACTGTCAAAAATTGATAGACACTAGATGGATTTTCACAATAAAATATGACAAATTTGGAAATCCAAAACCTAAGGCTTGGCTAGTTGCGAGAAGTTTTAAAGACAGAACCAAATATAATATTACAGAAACACATGGCCCAGTAGCCTCAATTAGTATAATAAGATGGTTGTTTTTCACAATAAATAAAAACAGTTTAATACTTCTCCAGTATGACGTTAAAACTGCATACTTGAACTCCCCAATTATAAAGCCAATATATGTAAGAAGACCGAAAGGTATTAACATAGGATAAAATCAAGTTTTGAAATTAAAAAAGTCAGTTTATGGATTAAAGACCTCAAGTAAATCTTGGTACGATTTTTTAGATACAAAAATTAAAGAAATGAGATTTACAAGGATGAAATCGGATAGATGTTTATATTTAATGAATAAAAATACAGATATAATATATTTTTTGACCTATGTGGATGATATATTAATAGCCTCAAATACACAATTATCCATAACAAAAATAAACGAGGAATTGCAAAAAACATTTATTATAACTATTATTAATAACCCGAGATTTTTTGTAGGATTAGAAATAAATAGATCGATAAAAACCAAGACGATAACATTAACTCAATTTAAGCATATCGAAAAAATGGTTAAGAAATATGGAATTTCTGAAACAAAAGTTTCCAATACTTCAATGGAAACAGGTTTGAAAATTGATAAAATTGAGGATGGAAAAGATGATACTGAATACAGGTCTATGATAGGGGGATTGCTATATTTAGCCAGACTTACCAGACCCGACATTCTTTTCCCTGTCAATTTTTTCTCACATTTCCAGAATTTGTCTAATGACAATTTGATAAATTATGTGAGAAGAATTTTCAGATACATAAATTCCACAAAAAATTACTCTTTAACGTATCAATCTGAAGGGGATGGGATACAGGCTTATGTGGATGCCTCATATTCCCCTCGGGTGGATGATAAATCAATAAATATTAATAACCTACAAAAGGGAAAATCGATTTTTGGTTATATGATATTTGCTAATGGCAATTTGATAGACTGGAATTGTTCTAAACAGACAATCCATGCCTCATCAAGCACTGCTGTAGAAATATAGCCATTTTCGATACCCTCGATATGATTAAAGTAATTCCGTATATGCATCTTGAAATTTTTGGAGAAAAACTAACGGTGGATGTGATGGAGGACAATATATCAACCCAAAAAATATGTTCTGGAGGAAGCCAGAAAAAATTGAGGGCCTTAATGATTAAGTGTTACTCGATTTTGGAGGCAATAGAGGAAAAAATAATTCATTTTAGGTCCGTAAGTTCAGAAAATCAGCGAGCTGATATTTTAACAAAATCCTTGGACAAAACCAAACCAGAAAATATTATAATTAAAATCCTTGAAAATAAGAATATGTACATATAATAAGAAAAATTGTTTATTCCAAAAAATACCCATACAAAATACAAGTCGTCCCAAGTCCAATTCAAAGTCAAAGCATGTCAAAAATACAAAAGAAAAATACCCCTATATTATCATAAAAGAATACCTAACTTGTAATAATTCTAGAAAATACTTGTCATAAATAAATGCTCGCATCTCTAAAAATTTTGACAAAGAAAACAGCATCAAAATCGAGCAAGTCTAAACCCTAAAAATTGAAGAAAAGAAATATCACTCAACTTCAAGCCCAGCGTGAGAAATATACGTACAAATTCTCACACGCTACAAAAAGAAAAAATATCAAACAATAAATACACAAAGATAAAATTCTTTTCTACATCTCATTACATGACTGCAAACATGATTAGAAAAACTCTCGCCTTTTATTATCTTCAAATGAATGCATGTAATGGCACCTCAAACACAATGACATACCACAAGGATAATCGTACTAAACGATGTATATTATTCTGCCATTCCTTTTCTTGCATTATACCTAATGAGATAAGCTACAACGTAAAGTTCGTAATTGCAAAAACCTTTACAAGTACACTATATTTCTTTTGACAAATTTTTTTTCTTTTTCTTGCTTCTTTTTTTGAAACAGATACGAACGCATGGGACATTGTAATCGCATAAAATGAATCATATGTTACCATTTTTTTTCTTTTTTTCTCTTTACAATTTTTTTTGCATGGTACCATTTTTTATATTTATTCAAATAATCTTATATGTATTTAATTAATTAATTATTTATTTATTTATTTCATTCTTTCGAAGCGCAGCAATTACTAAAATTTCTTTACTCTTTACACACCACTTTATATATATGTCTTTTGAATTTTGTATTTTCGTAATTTATTATATTTTATTTTATTTTCGTTTACTTTCAGCGATCATGACGATGAATAACTCGATATGGTAAAATTTCAGGGAGGAGTTGTAACAGAAATCCCACCTCATCTCATTATTCATCATCATCACCACACTATATATATATATATATATATATGTGTGTGTGTGTCATACGTTCTGCTTCTCTCACAAATCGCTACCCCAACTTTTGGTTATCGCTAGCGCTGCACTTCGCTTCGCCATTATACACGATACTGTATTTTATTCTTGCGTGAGTTTTTCAGTCTGCATATTACATTCTTACTAAACTGAAGTCTTGGGTTCTTTTTTGGTCCTTGTACCACCAACCTCACATCACTTATAAGTATTATTTTCTGCATATTCTACTTGAAATTTCATATTCTATTTTACATATTCTATGTGTATAATATGCATGTAGATGTTGAATTCAATTTTACATCTCTATCACTGGTTTAAAATTAGAAGGTAATTTTTTCCAAAGGTGCTTACAGGCTGGAAAGTAGGACAGTAAAATTTGTTTGGTACAGTGATGTCATAAATTGTGAGATTAAAATATAAATGAGAAGTGATTACTTTTATCTCACATACTGTAAACACTTTTTTACTTTTCCCACTCTAATGCTTTTTTGTAATGGAGGGAGATCACTCATCTCCTTTTTAGTTAATCTCGGACTCGTGCATAATTTTATTCTTTTAATCCATTATGGTGTTTCAAATTGACTTGTTCACTTTCTTCTGATCCAAAACCTCACTTTAATACTTCTAATATCTGTGACAAACTGGAATTTGTAATTGCCACCGTGGCTCAGTGGTTAAGAAGGGGATTGCATGCCTGAACTATTGGTTCAAATCTGTAATTAGATAATTATTTTTTGAATTTTTTTCTAAGTCAACTTTAATATTTTTGTATTGGAATACTGAGAGGGGTCTATTTTCATTTATTCAGATTTTTCATCATACTTTCAATAAAATAAAATAAATTCCAAAGCCAGTTCATGATGTCATTGTGCCAAATACTTTGCTGTCCATTTACTTTCCTATGCAGGTGGCCTCTACTCTAGTAAACACTACTGAAGTTGAATTATATTGCTGGACAAAATGAAAATTATATACAAAAAGGTATACTTCGTTTGGCTTCCGGTCTACATCCTAATATTTTCCTTTTTTCTCTATTCTCCTCTATTACCCAGGATGCCCAAGCCCAAGAAATGAAGAACTCTCAAACTTGAATGCAGAAAATTACCTTCTTATTTGGGACAGACTTTAGAAACAGGAACATGCGTATTTCGTTTCACGTTTAGTGTGTTTCCCAACTTTTTCCTCACCGCTCTATTCTCCTCTATTACCCATGATGCCCGATGCCCAAGATCTGTGTGTTTTGCGGGTAGAAAATTATCTTCTTATTATGAACGGACTATAATATTATTCTAAATTTCAAGAACCTAACAGAAACAAAATTATTAGCGTTTCTTAATCCCTGTTGAAAACAGACTTATAATTAAGATTCACCTTTCAAAATAAAAAATTTAACAGTGGAATATTTGTGTATTAATATTATTTGTTGAATTACTAATACTGTTGACTTTATAGGTACTTTTTTCGTTCTTCTATAAACCTACACTGAAGAATGACGAATACGAAAAGTCTGCGAAAATTGTCGACAGACAACAATAGACATGCAGATTCAAGATTCAACAAAATGCGATGTTGGACAGATTATTGGACAATTTTAAATTTTCAACTTGAAATTTAAAAATTATTCAGTCTTGGTGATTTGTGATGAATATATTTTGGGTTTGAGTCTGTGTTAAAGCTAATTCGGAGATATCTTATTTCACCATTATTTTGTTGTGGAATTATAAACTTTCCGTCGAACTCCGAAGCTGATAGACTGATTTTGTGCGATCCTTTTCAGTTTATTAATTTTATTCCTCGGTCTGATGATTTTTTTCAACTCGTAATTCTCATCCGCGTAACAATTTTGATGTGCTCTCATGAAATTCGCTCGAGTAAATATATTTAGTAACAGTGAGTCATCTTTTTTTAATTGGCGGGAATTTGATTGTGAATGTTCCTCATTGTCAAGAGAGAACAGTTACAAACTTACGATTAATTAAGTGATGCTATAATTTTGGTCGAGATTGACGCTGATGAGCATTATGTATGGATATCTGCCTCTTCATATGAATTGGCGGCTAGAATCTGTGGTCACTCCATTTACCCATCATTCTACGATTAGCGGATAATATGTTATCGACTTCCTCATCACATTTTATGATAAATGTTATTGATATTTCAGTTACTTTTAAACATCGAGTAATTTGACCGCGAAGTAAGGAAGCTGAATTTATATTTCATATGCGTTCATAGTCGAAGACAACGGTGTAGGAAGTGTTCGCTATATACAGCAGGTGTGAAATTTTTGGTTGACAACGATCGAGTTGAAAATTCGTCTGTGCCTTCCCGTTCATACAGATAATTATATGTTTATTTGTAAAAACATTTTGGTTTCAAGTTGTGGTCGACTATAACTATTGAAACCTTGTCAGCATTTATACCAATGTTATATGAGTATGACGGTTATCAAATATATTTTTTGATTTCAAGCTTGGCGCACGAAGTATACTATTACTTATCTATGGCTTGGCTGTCCTTCGTTTATTTTACCATTTCATCGTCATGAAATTAACCAAATGGTATTAACTATCGTAAACCACTCTATCTTTCATGACTACGACATTGAGCGATGCTGCAGCAGTTTGTGAGTAGGCATTTAATTTCGAAAGTATTTGAAAATAATGAATCAGATAGGTAGGCGTGTATTCCATGAACAATTTACGTCGTTTGAGTCACTCATACCACTTAAGCAAACTTCAACTTGGTGGATAGTTCTGTGAGGATCTTACGCAATTTTATGTCAAGTTGAACATGTATAGAGCGTACTATAAGTGACTTTAGGGAGTTGACCATCAGTGGAACGTCCCAGACGATTTGAAAGTGAAAATTTAGTAAGAGAGAGCATCAATTTTATTTTCTGTTTCGTGGATGTCCTATTTTTCCACAGTAGGCAGTACTTGTGAATATTGAAAAATAATTTTGTTTTTATCGCTTGACGCCTCGACAATTCGATTAGTATTTTAAGCGAAGTATCAACTGGACACTGGTCTATTATTAATTTGAAGTTATAGTTGTGTATTATACATTTAAATACTGTTATCTATTCAGTAGTTATATTTTTTTTATGCGACTGGACGTGTTTAATTATTCATTTTTTTACTCTTAGTTAATCGATTTTATATTTTTATTTTTAAGAAAACTTCTCTATTAAGTTACCTATATTCCTGGAAAATTCGTCTGATCAAATGTCATCGCAGTTGTTGCGCTCTGTTCTTTTTGGCCGCTTCCTCTGAAAAGTTGTTACAACTTCACAACAGTTTTGAAATTTCGTCGTTCTTTTTGCCCGAGAATAACTGAAATCTCACAGTTTTTCACAACTGTTGTGAAGTTGTCACAACGTTTCACAGCGAGCGGCCAAAAAGAACAGAGCTTGTTTTAGACCTTCATGTCTGGTCTAAACAATTAAAAGTTCCTTGTTTTTATTTGATTTCTATTAATAGTGTTTTCTTTACATTCAAATTTTTATTTCTGTCGTAGGTACATCGGGTTCAAAACTGTTGATCACTATTCACAATCTTCAAGAATTAAAATGAAGTTGGCATTTTGACTTAAATAATTGGTATGAATTTCTTTTGTAAAATTTTATTTTGAAATTGGTTTTGGTTTCTTCGCAAGGCCAGCTCTAAAAATTTGAATGTTTCAATTAGCCGCATAAATTGAGATTGATGTGCTCTTGCTGGCTCGAGTACTAAAAGTACGGTAAATTGAGAATTCATCCAGCTTTGTGTTTTTTTTTGTGAGAAGTTGATATCAACAGCTGATTCAAAATCTCATTGAATGAGAAGAAATGAGAATTCTAGATGAATTTTCCGTGTAAATAACAAAAACAAAAAAAGAGTACCTAACTCATGTGAGATTATGGGACCATAACTTCAGTTGTTATGTATCTTACCATGTTTGTTTTGTTAGAGGATACATTACTGAGCACAAAAAATGAAAAAACTAAAAAAACTGAATGGGTGACAGAAAATTGCTTTTTTATTAGAATATGATTTTTTCCTCTAAATTATAATGTCTTTTTCGTTCTGATGAAGTTGAGTTTAATTCTTTGGAAAAATGAAAAAATTCGTGACTTCACTATGTATTTTTTCTGGTTATATTTATCTATATGTTTTGTATAATTTAATTTTTTCTTTGTATCATCAGAGAAATAAAATTTTTTATGTTTAATCACGATAGATGATCAGAGGAATTCGAATATTTTTGACAATATTTAGTTGAAACAGATAAATGAGTAAAAATAAAGTGAAATTGGGTTTTTATATTGAAAAAGTGTATTATTACTTAACAGCGCGGCGTCATTTAATCGATCTAAGGGTTATTGTTACCCACCTGTGAGTAGGTACATTGATTTTTAATGTCTCTTCGATTTTTTCATCATTCTAATCTAAAACTTGAAATGTAAACAGTAAAATGGGGAATTTATCGTTTCAAGAATATTATTTTTTCTTAGTTTCTCTGGGAGAATGTTATAGATTATTTGTTTTTTCGTTTCAAATTATTTCTCTGGAGATGATCGGCGCTTGAATAATTTCTATTGTTAAATCATTTTGTAGTCATCATCAGGTGTACAATTTAGTATATGGGATTGTTACAAATCTATTTTTTTAAATTGATACATATGTCAGAGCTGAATGGTTGCAATGTTAAAAATATCACAGCATTACTTTTCATTGATTGATCTCATGTTTACTCACCAAAGGAATGCCATATGTTTATACTTCTGAAATTTTTAATCCGTCCTTTCTGATGCTAAAACAGATAATTTTTCAAATTCCTATGACTGCGTCTTAATTTATGTGGAATGTATATTTTTCAATATCTTCGTTGTAATTTTTCGCTTCTTGCAGGAGAGTAATAAGTCCCAAATGGTTTGACTTATTCTTATGTATTTTAGGTGAAAATTGATATTGTTGCATTGGTAAGTTTATTATTTTTTATGCATATACTCTGAACTAACGCGAGTTCGTACAAATCTTAAAAATTATATCGTCTAGTTTGAAAGATTTAACCCTTTCATCACTTTTCATACCTTTGTTAGTCAAAAACTTCATAGGTGAAGGTGTGGAACTTTTTGCTATTTACACAAAACCAATTTAAAAATAGATAATTCTCCAAAAATCAAATAGGTAGAAATAAATTGAATTAACATGTAAATCACAAAAACATTCCGAAATTGAAAAATTTTTGATGGAAATATCTCTAATAGGACGATGATACTTGACCGAATTTTGAAAACGAAATCGTACTATGAATTAATTCGAGTTGAAAAATAGGAATTTGTCAAATATTCTGGATTCTTCATCCGCTTCATGTTCATAAGTTTTAATGCTTTGGCTACACTCGGGAATAATTATGTTTTCACGTAAATAATCGGGGGTACAAATATTTTTGGAACTAATTCTGGCCATTATCTGCAAAATTACTATGTACTGGTAACAGGATTTCAAGTGAAATGGGAGACAACCACTCATAATCAGTATTTTTGAAATTTAAAAAAGTTGTTGCCTACTAAAAATTTGTGTACTTCTCCCTAATTCTGAAAAAGAATTTTTCTTGAGTAGCGATTCAGTGGTATAGTATGAGATATTTCTCTCATTCAGATAACAGGTAATAGGAAATCAGCAGTTATTGGGATCTTCTGTTCATTTCGTATTTTTTGAAATTGTACTCCTCATCCTAGTGAGCAGTTCACTTCTTTTTTTATCTGTTAATAGGAGTTTTGATATTGTAGATAATTGAGCATCCTAAATGCAACAAGTTGTGTTAAAATTCCTGTTAATGTTACCAACGTTTTTGTTATATTCTTTACTTCTCACTTTCTTTCAAGGTCTATCAACAATATCACTTCAAAATGTTTGAAATCACTCTATATGTCCAGTGATATATATTTATGGTTTTTCAACTCGAATCAATTCCTATTAGAAAAGTCTCATTGTCGGAATAGAGTTTTTTTCCTATAATTTTTTCATCTCAGAAGGTTTTCAATTTTATATATTTAAAAACATCGGTATCAACAGTTTTGATTTTGAAAACACGAAAAAAACTAGTTACCTCTTTTTTATAATTATAAATTTTTGTGTTTGAATAATAAAATTCTGAGGTTTCCTTAGGTATTATCCAGTTAAATTTTTAAAGATTTTTGAACAGCTCTAGTTTGAAAATGTAAAACATGTAAAACATTTAAAAATTTGGGATTCACGGGTTAGTTCAATTTCCTATTTAGTTTATACAGAATTTTATATTTTTCAATTGATTATGTATGAGTAACATGTAGTTCCACACCCTCACTTAAGAGATGTTTTATGATTTTTACTATAGAAATATGAAAAATGATGAAACGGTTAATAAGTTTTAAATGACCTAATTTTTTATATTATGAGTTATTTACTCTTCAGGAATTAGGGACGAAGTTGAAAGGGGATTTTTTATCGCTCAGTCGTTCATCAAACTAATTTTCTCTTCTTATACTTATCAAATTAATGCTGATAACCTCACATAAAGATTACACGTTCCATTTTGTAATTGAACTATTGGCTTTTAATTCAATCTGCCGTCCCATACTCTGCCGTCCTGCCATGTAGTTAGGAAGTGAATTGAATCCTTAGTGGCTTGTGAATTTTCAGTTTTAAGATACGCATAGACTAATTTACTTTGTTTTTGAAAAAAATATAGAATTTTAAAAATGCATTTCTTCCCTTCCAAGTGTACCTGATGTGGCATTTGTTTGATTGGGATCATATAAACTGCTTGTTACTACCGTATTACTGATCTTTCATTGCGTTGAGTATATTTTCCGTGCATTTCTAGGCCTTTCCAAAATAAAGGTTTTTCAATCATAGGTGAATCAAGTTGATGAATGCTTTTTCGAAAATTCGTCTGGATTATTTTAATTCAATGTACCTGTGTTGCATGGTAAATCTTAAATTATTCCCACTTTGAATGAATGGTGAATAGAATTAGAGAGTTTTATTTCCGATGTTCCACTGTAACGTAAGTCCGAATGGACCAAATCTGGTAAACTAAGGCTTGTTTGGTAATGTATATCATCACGAATGTTTTAAGACTGTTCATGTCATTGTGACTTAAACTAAGTCGATGGATATTTCAGTCTGAAGGGAAAAATATAATTTTTAAAAGGTTATTCCGTTTGTCTTATTTTGTCTTAGGTTCAAGGGAACCTAATCAATCAAATAAGAGCTCATACGATAATGTGCAAGGTCTCAAATATTTCAAACCCCGATATTATTCTAACTCATTAATGTATCAAAGTATTTCATTTTCCGAATGAAATGCGAATGAAATAAATGTTTCGTCTTATATGTTGCACCATAATTTACTGCTGTCCGGATTTCAACTGTCAATTTTCAACTCCACCCCCGAAAAAAAATTGTATATATAATAACAATAATAATAATAGTGATAATAATAGTGATAATTGCGACGCCCTTATTGGCTACAATTTTGGTATATTTTAGGTTAATGAATGCTTGAAAAGTTGTCTTATTTGTCATTTACCATAGTGTAAGTTTCTGAAAAAATAAAATTGAAAGAGTAAGTCCCAAATTTAACAGTAAAGTGGTAACAATTATTAGTTTAAGGAGAAAATCGAGTAGCAAGGTGATGTTTCCCGCTTCCCTCATGTTCCCTTTTGACTTTCTTTCATTGCGATTGAACAATAAAAACTATTTCTAGAGTAACGAGACTGTTTATCCCAAATAATTATGTTAAAAATGAATTTTTAACAAATACGCTGTGATAATTGTAAAACGGTATGCAAAGTGAAACCTTGCGCATCCTAACAGACAAAAAACGTACCTACTGAAACCAGCGATTGCGATCTTAGCGCATTCAATGGTCATCTGAAACTCTTCGTGAAATTGAAATTGTGAGCAAGTATAATAAAAGCATATAAAAATGGCAATTCCTAATTCCTAATCACGTTCTAATCTAGTTACTCATTTTATTTTTAATTCAGATTTTAAGAGTAAAGTTGAATAATTGTCCAGGCAAGTACCTAAATGGTGAGGGAAGAACCGTACTCCTTTTCCCAGCCGTTTCCCATCTGGCGATTTATAAACGGCTAAATTATTTTTATCTGTAGAAAACAAAAGGTTCTTCGTCCACTGGATGCACATGTTTTTGGTTTGTTATTAAAGTCTTTTCCGATGGTCATAATATGAAAGTGAAGTAGAAACAGCGGTTATCTCATTATAAGAAATCTACAATCACAGTAGTCGTACAGAGTAATTTGACAATTGGGATACCACCAAGAAGTGGACTTCTTCAAATTTTCGAATGGGTAGTTTAATATTATTATATTTAGAAAAATATTTGTTCTGTGCGTAAGAGCCCTCTATCTGATTGTTGCACAAGCCCCCACTGGTGTAAGATAAAAGTTAAAATTACAATTTCACACCGAACCAGCCAACTTTTTAATGCGTCTCCTTTTTCACGAAGGGATAGGCAATAAGAGTTACGTCTGAAATGTGTGTCGAGTTTTTATTGCTTATGTCGTTTTTCCTATCTCCTCGCTACCATATTTACGTCTTATATCGTTATTATCTTTCGCCACAAAAAGCCAATATTATGGTTCTTAGTGACTTTTTAATAGGTTTTATTGTCGTTTCATAAGTACGTACCACATATAGTTTATTTTGTTTTGTTCTCTTTTTCTGTCTCCCTCTGTCTTTCCGTTTCTCTTCCGCTCTCACTCATTTCAAGCAAAGAAGATTCGAATGATCCTCTCAGAATAAGTGACTGTATTTCAAAATGGGACATAATTTTCGTTAGATGAAGTAGCATTTATCGCTGTAGTATAGTTTTATTTAAATAAGACTTCTTAAGGCCTATGTGTACATTTAAAATCTGCAACGGAGAGTAGGCAAATAATTTCGTTCGTCTGAAAAATCTTTCTGATTCGAGTATGCTAACAATGGGGACAGATGGGAAAAGGGGGCCGGGATGGTGGAAAACGAGGAAAAATTTCTGACGCTTTTCCACATTTGCAAATCCCCTAAAATGGCGTAAAAATATATCCCTTTTTTCCAACGTTTGATGCTATACCTACCTACCTACCGAGTTGCAAATCATTGTACCGTGTTTAAGATATTTAAATTGGCAGCATGCAAATGAATTTGTTGGCTTTAGCGAAGCAGCAACAAGGAGTAAAATGAGAGAGCAAATCGTTTTTTCTCTCTTCGCTTCTGAAAAGAAAAAAATTTACCGAGAGAAAAGTTTTAATAGAAAATTATTGTAATACATTAGCAATTTTAACGATTTATGTTTTTTCTCTCTTCAACGAAAAGCTTGGTTCTTTTTTCTTTTTGTTTTTTCTTCTAAAATAAAGACGAGAACGTATAGGGTACCTTTCCTTTCCAGCACACCAAAAACCTTGCAACAAGAGCTGATACTTTTTTTTTTTCATCATTCATTTCTTCTCTCATTTCTTGCTTGCCGTACCTATTTACTCCTCGTATTTATAAGTCTGTCTTTTGTTTAACAACTATTTTGAATTGGAAATTTATATCTGGTGCGCGTAAGCGCGATCTCTCGCATTCATGTTTTATTTAAAATGAAAAGTAAAATGCGTTTTAAAGATGAGTGACAACTACTTAGCATATATTACTTCGAAATAAACTCGTATTTATCCGGATCTGGTGGATAATTACGCCCTGAATGAGGGAGGCAGATGAAAAGATAAGAAGAAGGCAATATCTGTGTAGGTATACTTAATTCTTCGGGATGCTTTACTCTTTTAAGTCTTATTTTTTTTTTTTTTTTTTCTGTAACGGTATGAATATTGAGTTTAATTCTGTAAACGAATTGCTCGATTACAACGTTGTATTGGTGATAATTTTGAAAGGCGATGTAAAATCTTGAGTGTCGTAGGATTTTATTTATTTAAAATCTTGTTTGAATTTTTTCTATTTATTTTCTGTCAATTCGAAAAATTTAGTTGAAATTTTCGCCTTATGATTTCGGAATAGTGAAGAGCGGAACTGATTTTATTAGTCTTGTACGGTCTGCATAACTAAAACGATGATCAAACTCCATTGACTATTGAGACCAATACCAAACTCGAAACTTGTGAAAAAATATGAACAAATTGTAGAATGTTTGCTGTCTTGTTACTTAAATTATTAGCAATTTTCTTATTCGATTTTTTTATCATTTACTGATGTTTTTAGTCGGTCGAGAGTTGTGTGATTTCTTTCTTTTTACCCCTTTCTTTTTAAATTGTTCAGTACAGCTATTCCACTGACGTTTAAGTTACTTACGCGTTGAAGCTGACTTAAAAAGCATGCGGGTCGAATTCAAGACTGATACTTAGGTAACGACCAGTACTTCGGTATCAGTTTTCGAAAAAGAGGCATGTAGAACAACAATTTATTAAATAAAATAGAGGACAAATGTGAAATGAAAAATGGCACCACTTTCACGATGAAAATATCTTAGCCTCCAAAGGTACCAACAATTTTTAATCTCATTTTTATCTATGAAATTCGTGTTGGTTTTGATTTCTAAATTTATAATTATATTTATTCATTCATTTAATTAAACAATTCGAATAAAAAAATTTATGATTATTGCCGTTAGATCCGAATAAGGGGAAAGCAGATTAAAATTCGATACTGTAGTAGTGGGGACAGCGGCTTCAAAAGTGGTTCCTTTTCCCGTTTCGGCGCTTAGATAGGTTTGCTTCCTCTATTACATTTAATACTTTGTGAGTATAACAAGCAAACTAACATAAACGTGGTTCGATTCTGTACTGTTGCAATTTTCGCAAATAATTGAAACATCCGAAGAATGTTCATTTTTTATTAAATCGAATCACAAAAAATGCTTTTGTTTGTGTTTGCTCCCTTGTTTTACATGCTCCTTTTTCAAAAACTGATACTGAAGTACTGATTGTTTCTTGAGTACTTATTTTCATGCATTTAGCCTTGAGCGACTCGAACGTTAGCGAAATATACCCTGAGGTACTGTTTATGACTTGGTGGAGATGGTGTTATTAAGTGATTGGCAGTTATAACTACTGGTTGTAAACGGAGTGCCAGCGGGCGATAAATGATATTAAGCGTTGATTGCTTATGATAAGTTTCTGCCACTTCTTGAGGTGGTGGCATGTGTGATGATAGGTGAAATATTTTTTCCTGATTGTAAATGGTACCCTCAACACCTACAGGCTAGAAGTATAAGGGGAAAATGTAGATGAGATACCAAAAGGGGTAACAAATTTATACTAGATTGATTTGGTCAAAGCCAGCTTGACGGGTATGGCTTACTATCTATAAGTAAATACACGTCATGATTTTTAGCACCCTCGGACGCATCCATATAAATAAAAATAACCAGTACTCTCGGGTGTTTCAATAATAATAAATTTAATTTTTCTCGCATCCACGGTTGGTAACTAAACTTAATACTAAAAATTCCAAGTGACTGAGGTCACATAATAATAATAATAATTGTAGCAGTTACCATACATCAGTCGTAAGAATACTTGTCTCTCTCAATCACCATCAACTGGCGTCGTGGTCAAGTGAGAATGGAGCCATATTTTGGGTGGCGGTAAAGTAGGGAGTTTAGGTATTCAATTGGTACGGGTTCAAATCTCAAATCCCTGTACCTCCTGAATACCTCTAATAATAATAATAATAATAATAATAATAATAATAATAATAATAAATTTAAATTTAAAATAATAAAATTCCCTTATCATCATTTCTGCCATGAATGTCATAGTTAGGCTAACAACTTAGCCTCAACTCTTCACAAGAAAAACACTTTTTCTCCCTCCATCTCTATAATTCTCTCACCATTTTAAACTTCCCCTTTATATTACCACGAAATGACACTGGTATGGTAAATAATAATAAAGTTCGTGTACTTCAGTACTGTACCATCTCTTTTTATCTAAACCTGTTTTTATCACCCCTCCATTTTTCTAAACAGAAAATTTAATACAATCTCGATATAACTTTTTTTCATCTGCTTGGTTTAATCAGTACTTGTCCCTCTAACAGGCAACATCATGTTTATCCTATTCTTTTTATTTTTGTATTTTTTCATTCATATCTATTCTAAATTTTTATAATTACATGATGCTTTTTATCATTGTTTAATTCTGTTGTGATAATGGGCTAAACTCTCGGGTTTTACTCTTGATGTTTGTTTAAGCCTTTTTGGTGTTATTAATTTAATCGAGGTGCATGGATAAAATCGTTGTATTACAGACTCTTGCTAGGCTGAGCAGAGCTAGGTTAAGATTCTTGTCGCAGTCAGATGTAGTTGATAGTGACACTTGAGGTGTAGATTTGGTGCATGGTGTCAAATTGATATTAAGGTTTGTTTTTCTTCAGGATATATCCCCTTGGGGTCGCGTATTACAAACTCTATTTATCAATCCATGAAGTAGAGCTAAAATTGTGAAGCTGGCAACTGTAGTGAAAAACCAATTTTCACTCTTATTTAATCATATCTAGCAAAAAAATGACCAAAATGATCTCAGATTTATGACGAATTACATTTTTGGGAATAGAGAATTTGAAAATCAACCTGAGAAACATCTGGGTTTTTAAAACTATGTGTTAAGGAACTGATTTTGGGGACATTGTGATTTTCACTGTATGGCTTAATAAAAAGAAATTGGCTTTTATTTAATATATTGAATTAATCAGTTGGGGGTTGGAAACCAGTTGTCGCAGCTATGGTCAGTCCATAGAATAGCAGACGACGCAACCTCAGTATTGAAATCAGTCGTTCTTATTATTAGTAGACTTTGTTTTCAAGTTTGGAATGTAGTTGTTGTAGGATTCAACCCCGAGATATTCTCATGTGGAGCCAAATCCTTACCCATTAGGGTATACTGACTACCGACTCCAAAACTGACTTTATCTGTGATTGATAGATTTGACTCGACCCTCGAAATTATAGAGAGAGGCATTACGTAATGGCTTACATATAAGGAATAAATAATCAGTTAAAATTAGATCGAGTGAAGACTGAGTATGTAGCCAAAAAACCCTTTTCCGTTTTTTCTTTAAAATCCTGGAAAAACCACTTTTCCAAGATCTTTTTGTTCAGTTTTCTTAAAAACCACTCGATCGTTTTTCTAGTTTTCTCAAAACACTGAACCAAAAATTTTCTCCCAACAGTTTTTTTTTTTTTAACTATTCTCGAAAACTAATGAGCGAATAAGCAGCAAACTCCAATCAAACTTGCACTGACATAAGGAAAATCTATTTTGAAAATTTCAGCCCAATCCCTTTAATATTTTCTTTAAAATCTTGGAAAAACCTTTTTTTCCAGAAATTTTTTTTTCCAGTTTTCTTGTAAACTACCGAACCAATAAAAATCAAACATTTTTCAAACTTGGTTCTATATAAAGACTACTTTTTGTGAAAATTTCTGCCCTATTTCTCTTGTAGTTTTCTCAAAACTATGAACCAAAAATTTCGACGATACACGCGTACGTATATAGTGAGGCGTCCAAAATCGATTGCCTTGATTGAAAAGGCAATTTCAAATCGAGAGCTCATATAGTCAACCTTTAATGTATAGTGGTTTTTAAATGCTAATGACGTCACAATGTTCTAAAACTAGGGCATCATGTAGCCGAAACACTGAATCGAGGGGTCTTGAATTGTGTTTTCAAGACATTTTATTTTTTTGACTTTGACTATGTCCTACGGCTGAATTCTTCTTGACTTGAATTAAACTTCTTCGGACACGGCAGAACGCAGCTTACATTTGTCTTCATACCTCAGCAAATTAATATGATGAATCAGCAATAAGCTAAGTTGTGCAGATAGAAGAGTCTAACAAAGTTTCGATCCATACAAGGCTTGAAACCTACAAAAATGAACAGCAGAATTATTTTGTTAAAGACTATAATTACAAAAGAACCATAGTGTCAACAAAGCGGAACAAAGCAAAGTGTGTAGTGGAAAAAATAAAAAGTTAAAAAAAAGCTGTGGCAGACAACAAGTAGGGAAAACCATCAGAAAGCTGTTGTGTCTTCACCTAATTGTGTGTCTTCATGAGTGATGGTTTTGTTGTTTAAAAGACTCCTAATATGAAACTTTAGGTCTTGGAGCTTTTGGAAAAATTGAGGGTGAGGTTAGAAAATTACTAACATAGATGGAGTCAAATCCACTATGCGCAAATAGAAGGCTCGACGCGGCTTTTAAATGACAGAGCAAGGCAGTCATCTTGAACCAAGCTTGTCTTAGAATTGTCTTCAACACATCAAATTTCCCTCCTAACAGATGACAGGAACTCCATTTGATTGTATTGTCGACTGATACTTCACCTCGCAGGTGTTTTTAAAAGATCGCCTTGAAGTGCGATGTACACCCGGCGAAACTAGAAATGACTTGTGTGTTGTCATTACTGATCCTTCATGACGAAAGAACATTTCTAGTTTGCCTTTGTCTTCAACTGAACCTATCTGGAGTACCAACTACCATCCTAGTTGTCTTCAAGGTAGATCAGATTGAATCATATTCTGCATCACAAAGATGGTACACATATTAAATTGCATAATGTGAGGACTTAAACGTACGACTTGTGACTTGGACCTGCTTATATCCGCCTACACAAGAAGGACTCATTTGCAAAAATGAACCTAATACCGGGTGTCTCCAGTGCAAAGCAGAGAGCAAGAGTGATTTAAAAATTAGAATTCGTGTTTGCAAATCAGTTCCTCCTGTTAAGGAAATTTCTCCACTTATTGTCTGCTAATTGCCTTCAAGCATGCGATGTCGATAATAAAAAGCGAGAGGAATTACCGAATATTAACAGCCAATGAAATTACAGATAGCAGAAATATATATACGTCGACATATAATAGGCAAAAGCGCACGTGGATGACTGATAAAATAAAATATAATAAAAGATATTAAATGACTGCAAACCGCAAGCAAAGCGTGGAAAGACCGGAGATAAAGCAAAAAGGTTAGCTGCATTCATGTCCGTCAATGGGTTTTTACTTTCATTCAATTCGTCTTCATCTAATATATATCTCATGGCGCCAGTCTGTCGGATTGAACCAAATTATTGTCTGAAATTGTCTGAATTTGGAAGAGTCATTACTGAAATAAAATGCATTATAATTGCCTGAAAGAGAATCAGATTTTATTTCTGTCTTCACGTCTTCATCTGAATACGAGTTCGGATTCGGATAATATAATGTCCGAATTCGAATTTTGTCTCTCAAAAAATTGTCTGAAATTGTGACGTCATTATTTTGTCTTATTTTTGTCGAAAATAATTTTTATTTTAAGGTCCAGATCTCGGACTTCTCAATAGGTACATAAAAAAAATTTGGTCACAATGGGAAAATAGTATTATTAGTTTTCTTTTATGTGAAGCGGAAAATTTTCATCACGCCCACCTCTAACCCCTCCATAAGGTCAATTTTAATAACCCATTTGCAAACAAACTGCGTAATTATTCGACACGGCACTTTTTCTCTTAGTTACTTCACGTTTTTCGTATGTTTATTTTGTAAAACGATTTCGTATCCTCGCCACTCTCTCCCCCTCACCCTATCTCGTGCCCAAAGGAAAACTATTTTCCGAATTTACAAGTTTTAGAATCAACACTGAAAGCGTCGTCGTTTGAAAAAAGGTAAAATACGATATACGATCACATTCTCATTATATTTAGAGGGTGCGATGAAGTTGGCAAGAAGAGAAGTTCGGCTAATTTTACACTAAAATTAGCAAAACAACACGAACGAGTACGGTAAACTTTATCGAACAAACCAGCCGAATAAGAAATTACTAATAACAAGTTAATACATGTCAAAAAACAGACGATGAGAAAGCTTTTACAAGTAGGGCAGAGAAAAGAGAAAGAGTGAGGAGGTAAGGGTGTAGGTTTAGGGGATTGTGTGTGAATGAGACAGACAAATGAAGTGGAATAAAGGGTGGGAGTTCATTGGGTGAGGAGACAAAAAGAGAATATCGTGTGTCAAAGATACAGCAAGTCTTTTCCTAATTGGACGTGCATAACTTTTGACACGGTGTGGTTCCATTCTTTTGGTTGGCTGTGAAAGTGTTGGCGGGGGTTTTGGATGTGTGAGAGTGTGTGTGCAAAGCACGTAGTTACAAACTGGATATGATAAAAGTAAAATTAAGTGAGTAGGTAAGTGAGAGAGATACAGAGAGAGCGCGAGAAAGGAGTAAAGGCATCAACTATGTCTAATTGTATTTAGGTATGTTGGTGTGTATGTGTATTGTGTGTGAATGTGTTTTTATTTGGGTGCTGGCGTATTCGTAAATAAGTTTAAGTCGTCGTGTTTGTTTTTTGCCAAACATCCCAAAAATAAGGGTGAGAGGGATAGGCAGAGAACGAAACAGAGAGGAAAATTTTCATCGTGTCTTTTGGATAAAAGAGAGCTGGGAATCATCTCGCGCTATAATTTTGTTAACGAAAACGAGATTATTTGCACGCATACCATAACTTTATGTACGTACGTTGAGAATGCGACGTGTAAAAGTCAAAAAATTAATTAGCTACCGAAAATTGATACGGTAACGTCAGCATTTGAGCCCGGCTCCGCAGCGGCTGCTTCGTTACTCCTTTGCTCGCGTCGACTTTCTGCCAGCTAATTGAAAAAGGGTAGGCTATCCGATTCGTAAGATGATGGCTTCTTATTCGTTGGAGAAGAATATTCGACGCAATATTCGATTTCTTTATAAGTCAGCCACAGGAACAGGTCCACGTGTTGTCCAACTTATAGTATTAGGTAAATATCTCGCAAATAAATTGAATAAATGGATGTTGTGTGGTTACTAAGAAAAACCTGAAGACTGAATGAAGGAAAAATTAAGTACTCGGAGAAAAATGGGGAAGCCTGTGATATATATCTTTATAAAAGTGGCTTAAGGCATCAAATTCAAACTCAGTTGCTGTCAGAAGTGAGCTGCAAATTATCAGTCCCAAGGTCATTCAGGCGGTATTTGGCTGGCTCGAAGAAATTTCAATACACTGTATAGCACCACTTCAAAGCAAATATGTCTGCAAGCAACCCGATGAAACATCTTGAATGTCAAGTTGATATTTCACCGATTGAAAAATTGAATCTAAATTGAGGGAAAAGGAACGCGATTTTGAAAAAATCTTAAAAGGCCGAAAATAAGGTCAAATAAGCCTGCGTAATTTTTAGGGCAATTTTCTGTCCACAAATATTAGGACCAATTAATTTGTTTTGTACATTTTCTCAACTTCACTTTTAAATTTTGTAAGGTTAAAAATCACCGTAAAAAGTCAAATTTTTAAGTCCGTTTCAAGTTTTGGACACTCTTAATTTGTACGCCGCTCCATAATAATTTTGATTTGGTGTTTAGAATTACTTGATCATAACTTTCTCAGATGTACTTTTATAAGTGTTACTACTTATTTGACAAAATAAAAAAAGCATCTTTCCTCAGTTTCATATTAGCTTAAAATTCTTGTAAAAAAAAATTTCAGAAAAACTTTAATTAATTATTCAACAGTTTTATCACAAAATTACTATTGAATAAGATAATGTGTTGGACCAAATAACTATTCTTATTTTTGCGTTCCTCATATGCGCATTCGTATCATAGAGTCTACAGACTGGGAAAACTTTTTCATGTTCCTTCGTATGGTTTTTAACCGACTTCAAAAAGAAGGAAATTCTCAATTTGAGCTTTATGTATGTAACACTACGATTGCATGCATATTTTCCATAAATTTCTGGAAGACTACTGGACCTATTTCAATCAACATTTTTTAAAGGATAGAGGGTCGATCCACTTAGTTCCCAAATTGTTTGTTTTAGAATCGATGAGATAATTGTGGAGTAATTGTTTGTTTGTATGTACTTATGTAGGTGTGTGTGTTTATCAGAAATTTTCTGGTGAAATAATTGACCTATTTTGTTGAACTTTTTTTTCTTCCTTTGGGTTGGTAAAAATGTGATTTAACGTTTCAGGATGGTTTCTGTGATGCTTCTCGCTTTCATCCAATTTTTTTCTCTTATTTTTTAGTATATTAATTTAGGTACCTACCTTACAAAAAATTTGAAGAATCCTTCTTTTTTTTAATTTTTTTTTATTTTTGTAAATCAACAGTATTTTGAATTAGTTTTCGATAATCCCAACCTAAAAAGCTTTTCAAATTTGGCAGACAATCAATTTATTGTACTACCTTCTAGTAATATTTCCTTTTGGTTTCAAATTTTTATGGAAATAAAAGTTTAAAAAAAAAAGTTTGCAAAAACATTTTACGTAAAACCGATACGATAAAAAAAAATTAAATTTTTGAAACGAAAGCGTAAAAATCGAATCAACGTTTCGCAATAAAAGGGAGAAATTCGGACGAACCGCTTTTTCCCTTTCTTCTCTTTGGAGAGAGGCCATATTAATTTAAATGAAATTAAAAAAAAAGGGATTAATGAGAACGAACCAGAATGAATTATTCGAAATATTTGAATTCTGTTAAACGACAGTTTTAAAGGGCAGAGTTCAACAGATGTTTCCGCTAACTATCCGATTTTTTGTTCATCGGAAATGAAATTAGCGTTTGAAAAAAAAATTTTAAAAATTTACATCGGTAATATTTAAAATGTGGTTTGTACTTTAATGAGAGATTGAATTTAAAAAAAAAATGGAATTACCTATTGTAGTTTTGAGTACGTCTTCCTGTATCTTAATTTGTTTTCTTCTAACTTATCTTCCTCTTCAGAAATACTAGACTAATCGGAAGAAGCAAGTACTTATATAGCTCCATCGAAAAAAGAAAAGCCTCATCTTCGCGGCCGTCTCTTCAGAACCTCACCCCTCCACACCACCACTGAAAAACACACTACTTTTTATGTAAACTTTTTTTTTTTGGAGCTAAAGATCCAAACCCCTAAGAAACCACCCCCCTTACTTACGCCCTTGAGAAGGAGGAAATTGTTCGGAGCTAATTTTTTCTAAAATTGGGAAATAATTGACTGGTATTTGTTCCCTTTTTATTCACTTTAATTTAACTCTGGCCAGTTCGTTGAGTAGATCTGAATTTAAATTATACGGGCTTAAGTAATTCTTACGTATTTTCCCTTACCAATTAAATAGAATACATATAATCATATATAAATATAATTTTGTTAAGATAAATAATTTCTAAGCTACTGTTGATACTTGAGTATCACTCTTGCATTCGCTCCTATGGCTGCTAACTGAGTTGCCTTTTCACTCGAAGACAACAATGTAGTACCCAGGTAGACCCACAGAATATTAAATATAATAGAGGAGGCAAACGAAACGAAAAAAAGCACCACTTTCAAGATGAAATATCTAAATATCACCACTCTTACGGAACCATACTATTTTCAATCTCACTTTTATCAACAAAATTTATGTTTTTTGTAGTTTCTGAATTTATAATAATTCATTCATTTAATTCAGTTATTTGAAAAAAAAAAATTTGTATTGTCAATGGATCCAAATATGAGGCAAGCAAATTCGGCACCTTAATAGTGAGGACAATAGCTTCAAAAGTGGTGCCATTTTTTGTATCAACATTTCGATGGACTTGCGTCCTCTATCGAATTCAATTGGAAAGTGAAAGCGAAAGATACGCGCTCTAGTGGTAAAAATAGTACTTGGTAATTTTCGACCAATAGCTAGGCAATTTGAAAAAAATATTCACTATGATTTATTATAATTTGTAATAAATTTTGGTGCGGATTGTCTGTACAGTAATTCCGGTATGGCTATTTTCGTTTTTGTTTTGGCTATAAAATTTTTATACCATTGCAGCCCCCATATATGGATATAACTTTGAAAGATTTCTGATGGAGAACCTGCTATTTTTCACCACAACTGCAAAATATCGACTGTGAAACATAGCTCACGTACACCAGCAGTCGCGATTCTTCATTCCGCTGCTGAGTGAATGACTTCATCACCTCCGCCACCGTTTCAGTGTGTCCCTCATTTCACTGAATAGAATACAATTTGTCCTCTGAAAGATTCAAAGTGCCTAGTCTAAAAATGTTCAGTAGATACATTCAGAGTTTGGAATTGAAACAATCGAATTGATCCGATTCGATTTTCGTCTTTAGACATTGATTTTTCCACCAGATCAAATCGAATCTCTCCATCCAGTATGTAGTTGTTTCGTAAAATTACAAGTTGCAAGCAGAAAGCACGAGCAAAAAAATTTGAAATAAGGACTTGGATGCGAAAAATGGTCGTCCTATATTTGCGATCGAAACAATAAAATAGGAAATGAGGCAGCGTCTATTATCAGGTCGGAGGGAGGGAAGGAGATGGAAATGGAAATGGAACTCAAATGAATAAGTTGCTGCCCTCAAAATCATAGACCAGCTCAAAAATGGTCATGCGAATTTCTTTCATAACCTTGACACACACGTCTTTTTCATTTGTAACCACCGATCAAATGAACCATAAAAATCTTCACTATTATTATAGACCTACTGGAGAAAAAAAAACTGTTATTCAAAGAACGATTACCAACCCTCTTTCTTTTCCAGCCCATTATAATCCTTATTCTTCTTACGCAACCGAAAGGCAAATTTTCACTCACACGAGTAGGTTCACGATGTTGTTCTCCTCACTTTTCCCTCATAACTTACTCGCACCACTCAATTATTTTTATGTTAAATGAAAATAATACAAAAAAAAAATATATATATGTATGGAAAAAAAAGTAAAAAGAAAAAAATTGTAACATATGATATACGATCTTAAAGGTTATTATCTTGTCGACCGTATTAAGTTACGAGCGTCCGGGTAAAGCGAGAATGAGAAAAGAAAAAAAAACGAAAAGAAGACGAAATTCTCCAGAGGTTAATTTCGTGTTGGAGAAAGGGGTGGCTGGAGAAAGAGCGTTTTTGTGTGGTTAAGCAATTGGTAAGAACGGTAAATCGAAATGTCGTAGTAAGCATTATTCAATGGCATGCAGGCGCAGAAGAACTGCGAAATTTATGATTGACTTCCTCTAGCAGCTTTTGTTAATGTTTTTCTCCGAAAATAAGTTTCGCCATGAATTGGTGGCAACTGCGCTACCGAACAACCCTATAATATGTTACCCTCGCACACTCGGAAGACAAAGATGAACTTTTAATGCAAATAATACCGCGGATGAAGCGAATTAAATTATTTCTGTTTGAGGCCTCGACCTTCTCGAGCTTCAATTCAGAAATGTAAAACTAATGCAATTCCAGGCTTCATATAATAATATACTCTTTTGCAGAGTATTTACTCTCTTTTTTGAAAAAAAAAAAAAAAATACTCTTTCTTTCGGTCGAAAGTTGTCAATATATGGTTTACGAACTTTGTTCGGCAAGCCTGTAAAATAAAACTGGATGAAACGAGAAAAAAATTCACGTACAAAAAAGTGCATATTTCAAAATTGAAGGCGCTATTGTGTTTGGAATAGGTATTGAAAAATCACAATTTTCAACTCATGACAGCAAAAATCATAATCAACAGAACACAATTTTGGACTAGGGGAGTTGATAATCGAGGCTGAGACATGAAAAACATGTCACCATATTTCGTCCATTCTCATAATTGACAAAATTGAAATACATTGAAAACTCTGAAAATTGCATTTTATGTTAAAAAGGTCGATAAGGCTGAATTTTCTGAATGCTCCAGCTCTATCAATTTTGAAAAGAGGCAAAATATAATGATATAATTTTTTTTTTTTTGGCCTCAGCAACTACTACCATTTCTCCTTGTCAAAAATTATAATTTGTTGATTAACATTTCTGCTACCATCAGTTGAAAATTTTGATTTTTCAATGTTATGAAAACAGCTAACAAGAAATGCAGAAAACCCACTGGAAAAGAACATGTTACAATTGTGGAAACAGAACTGCCCCGCCATTTCACCCACGTGTAGAAAAGATCAGTACATTATAATGATAAAATAAAACAAAGTGTACATACCTGGACCTTTATTAATGTTATTAAAGGTACGAACCATTGAGTATGATGAATTACAAAGAATCTTCCTCATAAACGAGGATGAATGAGGACGAGGCGCATTTGACAGAGTTGACAGACGTATAACTGAAAAACGTGAATATTAAATCATGCCAGTACCGAAGTCGAACATGGAGTGATCAGCCAAGCCGTAATCGTAATAGATAAGGCCAAATTCAGATAAAAGTTTCCCTGCTTTCAAATATACATCTATATTCGAAAGAGAGAAACAGTTATCATGATGAAAAAACCCGGTTACCTATGAATAATCAACTGACGTTGATGGTTGGTGGTAAATGGGGGTATTTTACCGAGATACCTCACCATCAAACAAATAGACTTGTCAAAAGAGCCCCCACAACACACGCAAGCCATCAAAAAGTTGTATTACATTGTAATTTAACTGCTTTCGTTTTTATACGCTTTTATTTAATTTACTACGGTTCTTCAATCACTACTTCATTCATTAGATGTTAATTTAGACTTCATAGAATAACTGGATTGAGAACCAGAATGTAGTACTGAGGAAGATCGTCTCGTTTGTTTTATTTAGCGCTGCAATTGTTATACTGTGTGTATTTGAGTCTGAGATTGTATGTTAGTGCTTAGGATTCCTACGACATTTTACCCTTAATCAAAGTGTATCGTTAAAAATACATTTTTACTAAATTTATTACTATTCGCCTTAATTTAATTCTTTACAGTTCTTCGTTCAGTGGATGTGAATTTAGACTTTATAGGATAACTAGATCAAAAACAAAAGCTTAGTAAAGAGGAGGAACGTCGCATTTGTTTTGTGTAGTGCTACAATCACCATACTGTGAGTATGTGTCTATAACTGTGTTATTGCGCTTGGTTTCAACGTTTCATAAACGTTTTACCCTTAACAAAACCGTATCATTAAAAATTAATTTTTACTAAACTTATTCCTGTTTTCAAAACACACTTCCAAAATTAGTCATTGTAAATATTTTTGGGCCTCCGAAAACGTGAGTATACGAGTTGTGCATGCATCATTGTCAAGCAATGACTCCTTGCTTCTAGAATGTAAAATACATTTTTTAAGTCCAAGACTTGATTGTGCAATGACCAAAACCAAGACTACCATATTTTAAATCTTGGTATTGCGTTTGCCCATCATCAGTCTACCCAAATAGATTTGTTGCATTCTTTTTTACATTTTTTAAGACCATTTACAAGCAATTTCTGCAGCTGTTGGTGTATGAAAAACAGCCCACCTCAATACTCCAATATGGTCTACTCTATTACTTTCTTGACCATTCGGACGGGGAGCCAGTGTTGCGGGTAAGCGAGACGTTACCATCTACCCCCATAATTTTGGTTCGATGAAGTAGAAGACAAGCGAAGTTAAATCGAGCGTTTATCACGTCGTCGAAAACCGAAAGCATGTAAGATCAAAGACTTTATCCAAATGGGTTGCTGGTCGAGACGTTAGCATGCAAAAGGATGAAGCTCCAATGTACGCACTTACTTTCCTTTCTGCATACGAAATTTCGCTACCCATATGTAATATTAACTTATTTTTTTCACCATTCGAACCCTTCGCACGTCAATCGAGGACTTTCTTCTTATTTTCAAATTCTCGCACACTTCGAAGAGGGTAAAAAATAAAATCGCACAAATATATTCGGCACAAGACACCCGGATGACCATCATCAAATCGCCTTCTTCCTCACACTCATCCGCTATAATCGTGTCCGAATTTCACAAAACTACAATTCTCATCAAAAATTCTCAAAGAGTATAACAAAATTACACATCGAACATGCTGTCCCGCGCACCCCTCCTCTTAATTCTATGATCTTTATCGTAACGCATAAAACAACAATTTTAACTTTTCTGAAATCATCACGAACCTTTCAAAAAAAGAAAAAAAAAGGAGTAGATAGGTATAGCAAATAAGGAAAAAAATAGTGTATCGAAGAGTCTCGTAAAGGTAAAGGGTGAAAAGTTACCCCCTATGTAACGGGGGTGCTTTCTCCTTTACATGTCAAGTAGCTGTCCGCAGCAGTTGTACTAAGTTTTGGATTAATGCCACGTACTAAAGAAGCTGTGGTAAGACAGAGACAGACAGACTGAGTAACTCATAAGATGAAAAAGAAGAGCAAGAAGAAGAGAAGAGAAAAAAAAATAGTATACAACGTAAAAGAAAGTGAAATGATTGTGAGGTAAGAAAGTGTCTCTTTATCTGCTTTCCAATCAAGTCGTGTCTTCGTAACAACCCTTCCAATCAACAAATTGAGAAAGGCATCTTGTGGAAAAGGATACAGAATACCTTTCTTCTTCCCCTTGTCTCTTTATTTCTCCGTCGACCTTACGAATTTTTTTTTTTTTTTATAAACTCAAGAACTCCCTCGTTTAGGGAATAAAACGCTGTTACTTCTTTCTCTTTCTCCTTCCTAAATAATTGCGAAATCCTCCGATACCGCATCGAGTAAAAAACGAAAACTACCCACTGCTGCGTGAACCCCCTCCCACCGTATCCTTACCTCTATACTAGTCACCCTAAACTCCTAGAACGCGCACATCTCTTAATTTTAATTTAAGTTTTCAAAACCGAAAACTTAACGAATTTCGATTTTAATTATTTCGCCAAATTAATTCGTAAATAGTTGACTGAATTTGAAGTTTAAACTATCGTATATATATATATATGTATGTATATTATCGAACGAATTTTTTTATCGTCTACTTCGTAGATAGGAGAAAGATCGAGGAAAAGAAGACAATGGTTTTCCAAATAAGAGGGTTAAATATGGTACGAAGTATTGGAGAGATTCCAAAAGAAACTATCAAGGACAAATTATTGGTAAGGACAGAGCACCGGATTGGATTTTGATTAGAGGAGAGAAACATTGATTTTAATGCCCTTACCACTCCGGAGCCGAAAGCCTTCGCCTTGTTTCGCTGTAAATGCACTGATAGTGTCATCATTGCTGATTGAATATGTTCCTATTTTGTTCCATTAAAATTATACTCAGTTTTTTGAGCCTCTGTTGCTTCGTCGTGCTCTTTGAAAAGTTTCTGATCTGTTTTTATTTAGGTTATGAAGCTCTTTTCTCAGGAATAACGGAGATTGGAAGAATAAAAAATACTAGTTGTATCGCACTCGCACCGAATGAGAAAAATCAAAACATCGTTACACTTTCATCCATTCGTTTTTGGCTCTATAAATTTGTTCCTACTTGCATTTTGACTAATTATGAATAACATGTAAAATAGATCCGGTTAACTATAATAATTCGTCTATCCGTTGTCACGTAATCAGTCGTGCTAACCTCGATTTTTTATTTTACAATCGTAATAATCTCTCCATCCGTTCAGGCGCAGTTAGCTTGGACCAACCTTTACTCCTTATATACAGACGCCGTTTTCTCAATTTTGGAAAATAATAATGGCATTCCGGCACTGTGCTCATCAAGCCCTTCAATTTATCTTTAAAAATTATTTGCAACCCCTTCAAATAAAAAATAATTAGGACCGGACTTCCTTATTTTTAAATGAGAATCTCCATTTTTCTCTCTAGGTTTTAGGAAATTTCAAGAAGATTTGAAAATCAGTTGAGTCCCTGTTGACAAAGATAGAAGATTAAAATATTACTTACCCAACTCTTTTATCATTTTTCATTCTTCGCAAAAACTTCTCGAATGAAGGTGTGAAACTACTTACTACTTACACAAAATCAATTTAAAAATAGAAAATTCTCAAAAAATCAAGTAGAAGTAAACTGAATTAATCTGCAAATCACAAATTTTTAGATATTTTCAAAATTTTACATTTGCTTATGAGATGTTCAAAAATCTTTTAAAATATATCCGAATAATACTCGAGGAAAAACCTGCTAGAATTTTCTAACCTAGAATTATTTAAACATAAAAATTTATAGTTAGGTACATGTATACAAAAAAGAAGAGAATAGTTTTTTCCCGTTTTCAAAATCAAAAATGTGGATTGGTACCTCGATGATTTTTTCCATGATATAAAATTGAAAACATTCCTAGGTGGAAAAATTGTATATGAAAAAAAATTTCTAATAGGTAGTACAATGCTACTTGACCGAATTTCTAGGAATTAATTTGAGTTGAAAAATAGGAATTTAGTCAAATATTCTGAATTCTTCATCCGCTTCATGTTCATAAATTTTAATGCTTAGGCTACACTCGAGAATAATTTTTTTTTTTTTTTAGATAATCGGGGGTGTAAATATTTTTGGAACTAATTCTGACCATTATCTGCAAAAGCCTCATAAATTGCTATGTACTCGTAACAGGATTTCAAGTGAAATGGGAGACAACCACTCACAGTCAGTCATTTTGAGATTTAAAAAAGTTAATACATATTAAAAATTTGTGTACTTCTCCCTAATTCTGAAGAAGAATTTTTCTTGAGTACCGATTCAGTGGTATAGTATGAGATATTTCTCTCATTCAGATAACAGATATTAGGAAATAAGCTATTATTGGAATCTTCTATCCATTTTATATTTTCAAAATGCACTCCTCATCCTAGCAAACCATTTACCTCTTCTCTTATCCGGTGATAGGAATTTTGATATTATTTTAGACACTTGAGAATTCTAAATGCAATAAGTTGTATTATTATTCCTATTTTTGTTATATTCTTTACTTCTCACTTTCTTTCAAGGTCTATCAACAATATCACTTCAGAATTTCTGAAATTATTCTATATGTCCAGTAACATATTTATGGATTTTCAACTCGAATCAATTTCTATTCGGATTTTTCAAAATTTGAAAAGTTTCATTGTTCTAATAGAGCTTTTTTCCTATAATTTCTTCATCTCGGAATACTTTCAATTTTATATCACAAAAAAATCAGTATTCGTAATTTTGATTTTGAAAACAGGAAAAAAACTATTTTCATCTTATTTTTTATAACTAAAAATTTTTGTGTTTGAATAGTAAAATTTGAAGATAGAAAATTCCAAAAAGTTTTCCGTAGGTATTATCCAGATAAATTTTGAGAGATTTTTGTACAGCTCTAATAGGAAAATTTAAAAATTTAAAAATATTCAACAATTTGGGATTTAGATGTTTGCTCAATTTCCTATTTGATTTTTACAGAATTTTCCATTTTTAAATTGGTTTTGTATGAGTTACAAGTAGTTGCTGACCTTCACTTAAGAAAGTTTTATGACTTTTACTATGGAAGTATAAAAAGTGATGAAAGGGTTAAATCAATAAATTTTCGTAACAATTTCTGCAGCAGCTGTGGAAGCAGTAACCCAATAGTGCTACCTATCTACACCTTTTTCAAGTTGCCTGATTCAAATGATATTCCAATTGTCATACATTGTTCATTAATACCTTTTCAACTGATTTTGATGTTGGATCAGACAAATCTTTCTAGAATTTTCTCTAGTTTTGAAGTCCATAGGGAAAAATCAGTGTTCTCATTAAAATGCTCCCTCCAGTTTGCGACAAATTTCATTATATCCCATTTATCCATATTCCTGTATAATATAGCTACTAGCTTTCAATCGCAGCTTCGCCTGCAGGGTGTATATTCAAGTGTGTTTACCTTGTTTCCCTAATTGATGATCAATTTTTTATGTGGGTCTGAATGTTCAACAATGATGCGAGCTCATGGGGAAGGCTCGGTAGTGCAGTCTGCCCTCAAGAAAATACCAGTCAAGTATTACAATTTTTGTATAAAATTAGTTAAATTTTTCGTGATTTATTTTATATAGAACGCAGTTTTTTGAAGCCCACTCGCAAGATTTTCCATGAGCTCATAACTAGTCACGAGTGAGTCTCTTAAGTTCATATTTCTTTCGCTAAAATATTCTACTACCTTTTCGCATGATACTATTTTTCGAATACATTAGAAAAGTGAAGGTGATGGAACCTATTTTAAAGCCCTCTCTCTGTCCGCTTTCATACGAAAAATATTTCAGTCAGTTTTCCTAAAAATAAAAACAAAAACAAAACTTCAAAAGTTGTGACCAAAAAGTCGTAAAGTTTACCGCCCCGAAAGTTCCAAAAAGTTTAAAAGTATCTCTCGGCCGACAAATAAAGTTATCAATTACGTAATTTGTCTTTCTCCAATTAATGTTTACACAACTACCCGCTTCATCCCTATAGTTTTTTCTCTCTCTCTGACTCCTTACTTCCTTTGTTGTTTTTAATCGAGAGCTCTGCATAATCCACTGTATGCATACAATACTGAAATTAGTTAGAACCACTCGTTTGCGACGTAAAGACACGAGAGTGTTTTAATTCTACAATTTAAATAAGAAAAAAAAAATTTAGCCATTAAAAAATGCTTCTATATCTTGTAAAGAATATCGTGTGGTTCGTCGTTTATTTGTTCCAAAATAAGGACAGAGTGAATGAGGAGCTACAGAAGGTAAGGTAGAAAAGAAAATACAAAAAGTAAACATCCTTTTTAAAGTCGCAAGAAATGAGCGCTGCTTATCAAGAAAGTAAATCGTGGAAAAGTAAATTAAAACGCAGTCTTCTCATCATTCGCCCCTAAAATGCGACGAAATCTTGTCGTGAAATGGTGAGAGGGTCGGTGAGGTTCTGTAAATTTAAATAACGCTGGTCGACGAATGGTAACAAAACTAAAACAATTCGATTGCAACGTTGTAATTTTCTTTTTCTGTTTTAGTTGAAAGTTAATTCAATTAAAAATGAGAAAACGATATAATTACTTGTTGGAAAAAAAGGCAAGAATGAGAGAGAGAGGGAGAGAATAAAAAAGTAAGAGAATCGAAGAAGGAGAAAAAAAATCATTTAAAAACTTTGAAGTCCTAGAAATTATTACCGAACCTTTTTGAAAGCTCTTTCGTATTGAGAAATTTATTTTCGGATAAACGATGATTAAAGTCTTTCTTTCTCTCTTTTTTTTTTCTTTGTTAACAAACAATTTTTTTCTACCCTTTTGTGAGAAAAAAGTACTGCGGTACCCTGTATTTATACATTTTTTAATTAAAGTGAGAAAGAAATCTCTTTGAGACTTCTCAAGGAGGATGATTATTTAAGGGAAATTATTTAATTGGCTTTTGTTGGTGGAAAACAAATTTAAAACATCAAAGTAACTGAGAAAACGTAGTCGTGTTGTCAGTGCCAAGGAGAGTGTTTAAATTTTGTAAGTTAGGTATTTCGTTTTTATTACCTTTGAGAATTGATGAGTGGAATTTTTCGAGTAAAAAATTCAATTTTTAGTGGTTGGTTTGTAAGGATTATGAGCGGAGGTCTCATCTGTGAAATGAAATGAACATTATAATCGAATAAAATAACGAAATGGTGATCGTAATATGATTCAGGATCAACGATCTTCTTTCGAATTAATTTTTAAAAGACTGATATTCGCATTAATAGTTTTTTGAACTTGAGATAGAAACTTGTTTATTATTATGAAGCATTCTTTTTGAAATCCTTTGGTTAGTAAAAGTATGGTAATTTATTACCATATTTTGGTTTTTTGTAAATTAAAATATGAAACTGAATACGATACCACCGATGCTACCTAGGAAGCTATCTGGTGAGTCTGCAATTATTTTTACACAGAGGTTTCCTATTTCTTGCAACCGGTGATTCGGAAAAATGAGACCAAAACCAGTAAAGCGTCGCTTTTGGTTTTGGTTTTGTCCAGTTGAGTCCTGGTCCTGATATTTCTCAGTTAATAATTAGTTTTGCTTCTTTGAATCGAGACTTGTTCTAGGTCTTACTCAATCGAAACTTAGTCCTTATCTTAGACATTCATGTCTTCATCTTGGTATTGCATTGTTGAATATTAGTCTCGGTATTGCACAAGGGACTCTTTCTCTTGGTTTTGCCCAGTTTTACTATTGTTACTGTGGGTATGAATTTATTTGAAAAAAAGAAAAAAAAAGGCATAAGTTCCAATGGGAACTCATGAAGGATTGATGTGTAAACATAATAGTGTCGTTGTGGGCATGCGTGTTGTGCACGCACACAGCCACACACCTACATACCAACAGTTACAATATTGTAAGACGTACGAGTTACGATTGTAATTCTTGTTTTAGCCCCTACTAGAGTACTAGACCAAGTGCTAATATGTTTACACATCAAAAATAAAATACAAGACTTAGATCAGCTTGGCTCATCACTACTTGTCACAGTTATAGATGCCTCTTCATACGTGTACCTAATAATAATATGAAATAATTTTTATTTAAAATTAAAAAAAAAAAACCGACTGCGTTAATCTGAATGAGCAGCTCTTATTGATGGATATGCCCTAATTTATGATAATAATATTTTTAATCTTGAAATTCTTATTTTCTTCAATTACATCATACTAATTTTTTAATTTTCAAACATGAATAACCTAGGACATTCTCCGGATAGTCGGCAATATTCTGGGCCTACTTTCATTAAAATCTATTAAGTAAGACACTTGTTCTGAGCGAACGAAATTCAGTTAGTTCCGGAGATAGGATATATCGAACATACAACCTCCTCCGTACGCAGTCGGTGAAAAAGGCGGAACCTATGAGCTCCTGTATGTAAGAATGGTGAAATGTGACCTCTTTAATATACCTACCTACTTACAATTTTATGGGTATGTAGAATATATCTCATTCACTGACTATGTTTGCGAAACTTTCATTCATTTTTCCGACATAGTTGTACCTTGCAGAGGAAGGTCGTAAAAGAGAAAATGCAGAAAAAACTTCAATCTCGTAAATTTCACACTCACCCAAACAAGGAGTCACGTAAACGCGATAAAAATCAAATATTCTTCGTCGTTTCGGTGGTTTTCCAATCGTTCTACTCTCGTATGCAGAACACAATTCAAAAAAATATTAAATTACTTTTTCGCTTTTTTTTTCCCTTCGTTTTTCTTTCTCTTTTACCAGCCAAAATAGATTCTCTCGTTTTTATTTTTGCAACGACAGCTTAAATACGCTTCAAAAAATTTGCGTCCAGAGAGACAGAGAAAGGCAATCGTGTACCCCCCCCTCCAGAAAAAAAAAAAAAAACGTTAACGGAATGCACAGAATAAGGGTTAGCTAGTGAAATTGCAGACAGGCTGAGTGAGCGAGTGAGAAAAAATAAAAGAGGGTGAATTTTCCAAACGGAAATTGTAGGATGCGAACAGACCACGGTTGACCGGAAAATTGTGCGGCTGGAATTGAGTATTCGGGTCATGTATATTTGACTGCAGTAGCACACATATTTAAGGCCAGAGAGTACACTGTGGACTAGTTAGCCTGTGTATGGGTCACCCCTACGAGCACACAAATGCAACCCTCTACACACAACATAGGCATCCACATATCACCGCACGTACCCCGTTATCCGGACTTAACAATCACTTTATCAATTCACTTCACTGATTTCAATTTAAACCTTTTGCAAAGGCGGACACGATTTGGCTATGGGGAAAAATAAAAGTAAAAAAAAAAAAACCGAAGCAATACATCCAACTATCGACAATCTGAACTCGCGCTGAAATGAAGGGTAAAGTCAGAATCACCTTTTTATCATCTTTCGAGTTTTTTTTTTTTTTTGCTTTTTTTTCCTCCTTTCCTTCCTCTAGGTTCAGTTCAATCCAAGTTACGAATTCGCAATTGTGTCCTTTGTCCTGTGGATTTTTTTTTTATCTTAAATTTTTCCTCTTTTTTTCATTTTGTTAAGTTTTTTTTTTTTCAACATTGGGGAAAAGAATTTTCTTATAAAAATTTGATGGATTATCTTTTGTTCGGTTGGATTTCTTTTGATGTCGAATAGTAGTTTTCATTTTATTTTATTTTTTCTTCTCTTGTATTCTTCATTTTTGATTTTTTTTCGCCTTTTTTTTTGCGGTTAACTGAATGAAAGAAGAATAGATCACTGGGGTTGAAAAACGTGAAAATAATTAAGGTGGATTCAAAAGAAAGGTAAGTACAGTACTCGAGATTGAAATCGATACGTCATTTTTCCATTCTTTTTAAATTAGGGGGTAGTTTCTTCAGGGATAAATAAGAATCACAGATTAACACAAGTTTTTTGATGAAACTTTTCATTCTACTAAACATATAATAAAATTTGTGGTCATTGATGTGCCAAATTGTACTAAAATTGCATAGTTTCTGTTGAGGCGTACGGCTCATAATGTCCAACCTTCATGTATGTTGGTATTTAAATGCTGATGACGTCATAATATCTTAATTATAAGACACTATGCAACCAAAAACACTGATATTTGATGTCTCAAAGTTACGTCTTACTTCGAGAATTTTTATTTTTGACTTAAAATATCCTACGGCTGAATTTTTCTTAAAATGGACTGAAGTAAATGAAATAATGCAGATAGATGTTGGCAGTATACGTCTTATCTGCAGGGTTTTTACCATGCATTGAATTCTACGTTACACCATATCATGCTCGAATTATCTGTCATCCAGGTGAAATTTTGCTGTTTATACAGGGTGTTGTTTTATAACTGATGACTCTGTAATTGAAATCTGATAAACATTTGGCAAAATTTGTCTGAAAAATAATTTCATTGGTTATTGTCATCGTCAGCTTTTGTCTTCATATTTCATTTACTTTGGACACTATATTGTTTTGAGCTTTCTGTCTACAAGATGTCGTCATTAGAAGTCAAAAATATTTTTATTTTGACATCGAAAAAATCTTGGAATTCTCATTGTATTTAATACTTCATACTGCATGATTGAGGCTGCAAAATCGTATATATTTTGTCAATGTTACACTATTACATCTTGTTTCTCAAACAACATTAATTTGGAACAAATTTTAATTTCACAATAGGTCGATTATTGGTGTGAAACCAACTTTTATCGTATTTTGATGCAAAATGTTGTTGTTCTTAAATTACTCCATTATCTCTCTCACATGGGACTATGAAATTTGTGTATGGACACCATTCGACACCTAATCCCAACAAACCTTTTCCCATGCTAGTGAAAATCCTGCCGACTATTTGAACTGTATTACCCAATGAACAGTAATAACTCTCAAAAAGTAAACTTTAAAAAACAAAACAAAACAAAATGACTGCGTTAATCTGAATGAGTAGCTCTTATTGGTGGATATGCCCAAATTTATAAGAATAATTCTTTCAGTCTTTAAATTCTCATTTTCTTCAGTTACACCCTCCTAATTTTTTAATTTTTAAATATGAATAGCCTAAGATATTCTCCAGATGGTCAGGAACATTTTGAGCCTACTTTCATTAAAATCTGTAAAGTAAGAAACTTGTTCTGAGCGAATGAAATTCCGTTAATTCCGGAGATAGACATACCAAACATATAACCTCTTCCGTACGAAGTAGGTAAAAAGAAACTGCTTCTTTAACTACATGTATAGTACTGGACAGTAGACCTCCATAAGACCAATGTACTTTTTAATGTCAAGACGTCCTGGCGAAAAAGTAGGCAACCTTAGAGTTCCTTCTGCATATTTTCGACGTTTTGCTTGAGTTCATCAATTTTGAGTATATTTGATAAAGTCATCCCTTAAATTGATAAGGATAGCGAAAATAAACGTTGTGCAAAGTTCGTCAAAAGGTACGCAGTGGCTGCCTATTTAGGACCGGCATGTCGGATCAGAAATCATCGTTCTTTATTGATCCGGTACCATATAGTCAAAGGCAACTCTAAAAATGTACTTAGAGTTCCACACTACTTTTCTCTGCCATGTAATACAATTACAGCCAGTAAAAAAACAATTAGTGCCCTGATCTTTTTGCCTCCTATGAGCTCCCTGATTATTTCTATTTACCATACACGTTGAGTAAGATTAGAAACGTGGAACACGTTCCTGGAAACTAGGAATTTCTGTCCTCCTAGAATTAGTGCATCACGCCAGTTTAGGGGACTACCCCGTGCTAACTGCTCGCCTGAATCCAGTACCCACCATCATGTGCCCCTACCTTGCTGGATCTTGTAAATTCGTAACAAAGTTTTGGGACAGTTTATTTTGTGGACGAGGAGAATGAGGCTGAAAAAAAATTGTCAAGGAAAAAAATCGAAATCATAAAAATTGGGCTACCCTAAATGAAGGCCTAAACCCTGAGGAAGAATTTTAATCTCCTCCTGTTCGAATATATTTTCAGTCGACCGACAATTTTCATACTCGAAGGGGTTGTTTTCAAAATTGAAAATTCTCAAAGGTGTAAGCGTTGCGCCAAAACCAAGCGGAAAAAATTCTAACACGCTCAATCTGCGACTGCATTCGCCTTCATTTTCTCGTCTTTTTTTTTTTTTGAGAAAATGAATCTCGTGTACAGACACACACACACACACACATACTCACACACAGAGCAATATGAAAGACATTTTCTCCATGATCCTATACGCATTTTTTCCCCATTTTTATTCTATTTTACTTTTTTTTCTCTCTCTCTCTCTTCTCTCTCATTCTTAGCACTCACCCCCTTAAAATAGAGTATTTGACGAGTAGATCTTATTCACGCATTCGATGCATATCATCGGAAAATTCGAGGAACAGAGAATATATTAGGTTTCATTTCGGTTCCTGTTATCCATTTTCTCCGTCACTGTCGTTAACAATAGATCTTATTAGAAAAGAGGGCACGTTTCGAATAGTTTTCTCTTCAATAATTTCTAATACGAGTTACGAAAGACACAACGGCGGTTCGAGTATTTTTCACCTACTTCAATTCGTTTTTGCAATTCCTTTTTTTTACTTTCTTTTTTTTGCTTGCATTTTTCGTTGCCCTTTTTATTTTTCTTTCAGCTCCCCTACCCTACATTACCTTTCTGCCGAGTACTCCTTTCTACAGCTGGTACTCGTTTCTTGGATATAAAAATGTCGTAATAAACTCGTTTGTTTGGCATAATAATCGTAGGGAGTATATCGGCCTACTTTTCTCTTCCTACTCCGTCTCCTCCCCTTTCAGTATCAATTCATTCTCTTCCAGTTTGCATTCGTTTCCTGTTTCTTCAGCTTCATCGCTGAACAATCTAATGGTAAGAGGGAGGTCAAAAGTGTTATGCATCTCAACGCCTGAACGCAATCCCTTCAACTCGAAAACGTGTTCGTAATTTTTTAGGCAATTTCATAAGACGTAGACCTGAGAATGGTTACTCTGATTTGTTGGTTTTTTCACACTTCCATCGACTTAGTCTCCATTTAAAGTAGAAGTTGAAATTCTAACATGCAAAAATCACGTATTACCCCAACTTTATCCGTTATGTCTCAAAAAAGCATCCGAAAATTGACCAACATCCCCTAAATTATCAAATAATTCATTTATATATTTAATAAATGATCAGAAAGGCAATGTTTACCGTGGTATTTTGCGAGTGAAAAGTAGCTCATATCACTGTTGAATATGATCTCGATATAAAGTGAACAAACCTCCGTATAAAAACGTGAAGCATCTTTTTACATGGAAGCATGTTCAGTTTACATCGAGGTAGAGGTTACATTTTCAAATGAAATGTTAAATCTGCCACAATGAGGAGGTTGATACTTTATTTGGCTTTTTATAATTTTTGTGAAAGACTCATTGTTATGATAAAATTGTGTCCTTTCATTGCCTTTTGATCATTAATTATGTGAAATGTCTTCCTCAACAAGGTTCAAAAGTGAATTTACATGACTCGGGAATTACTAACTCCCTGCGCTCATTTTAACAGTCACCCAACCAACTGACAGCGGAAAAAATGCTGCTTCAAAAAGTGTATTTAGACCATATCTGCTGCCCCTTTCACATTTTCAGAATTTTGAAAAAAATTTGTGTAGATGTGATACTGGTGCACCCTCACGCCAATTTTCAGTCTTCTAGCTTAATGAGAAATACAAAAATAAATGCAAATGGAATTCCGGACATTTTTAAATTTTATATAGTAGATTATATAATTATTTACATACTTTATCATCATAATTAATTTTTCATTTTTTCAAGAAATAGTGCTGTTAAATTTCACGTTGTCTAATATTTCATCAGCAGCTAACACATTTCATACAATCATAACATATTAACGCATATAAACTCACAAACAATTAATGTGACTACAAAAATTCATAATTCCCGTTGTTACATAGTGTAAAACCTGTGAATTTTTTGTTTCATGTGTTTCGTTGCATGATCTTTTTTAGTTTACTACCCAGCCCAAGGAAGTTTCACTTCAAAAATTTGGAAATGATATCTAAAAAAAAAACATAACTGACAAATTTTACATTTTTTTCGTTTTTTGGCTGGTTTATTTTCAAATAGCTAAGAATGATTAAAACATTGTATGAACAATAGTTTCAAGTAAATTGTTTCCTTTTTCTAGCAGCACCAGTCCCAACTTTCTAGTTTAAATAGTGGATGAGGAATCATTGAATAAATAAAAATAGGTTTCTGGATCTCCAAAAAAAAATTTTTTTTCATTAATTTGCGTTTTTTTCGTTCATTTATTTTTAAATAGTTAAAGAGAATTTAAAAATTGTACGAAAAGTAAGTTCAGACAAATTTTCTTATCTTTCGAGAAATATCGTCTTCAACTCTCTAACTTGAATAGCGACTGAGGAATCATCGAATGAAAGAGGAGCTGGGTTTCTAGATTAAAAAAAAACGATAAATCTCCCATTAATTTGCGTTTTTTTTCATTTGTTACTTGTCAAATAGCTACAGACAATTGGAAAATTATATGGGAATTTTGTAAATTTTATCCTTTTTCGATCATTCCAAACCCCAGCTCTCTAGCTCAATCGGAGGCTAAGAAATCATTTGAGACGTTTTTTTCAAAATTGAAATGTTATGTACAATTGGAGTGGCAATGTGACGAAAAATTTTTTACAAAATTACGTTAATAATAATATCAAAATGCTGATATGTTCAAATATTTTACACCCTGTCGCGCAGGACTGGGATGCGCGAAAGTGTGTAAAGACTTCACACACTCTCGCGCCTCCCAATCTTGCGTAAGCGACTGTAAATTTTTCGTTTACTTCACAGGCGAAAAATTCGTTCTTTTACGTTCGCTAGACCTATGCATGCCTGTAAAATTCGTTTTTTTGTGCATATGTTGCAAAAATAACTATTTTTCACCAATAGCTGGGAAACGCTAAAATAATTAATTTGGCTTTTAAAGCAGGTATCCTGCGAAATAATGGTTCTTATGTTCGTTTTTATAAGCTTTTATTCTACTCGCGACGGCCGACTGTAATTTTAAAATATACCAATACTACAGCCAACCTTCCGCAACGAAATAATATTTATTTTGCACGAAGCCAAGGTCGAATAAAAAAATAAAAGCTTATCTTTTAAAAATTTGTTTTTAATGCAAACTTATCGATGTTACGTCGAAACTACTCGAAAATTCAACCTAATAATGTCGGCTCTCACCTCCCCCATTATCCGATTCCAGCCTCTCTTGTAACTTTTTCGCGGGTGAAATAAACGGCGAACTTTTACTATTTGGCGGATTTAAGTTGCACCCTTTTCCGTATACGACTAGAGAAGGAGAGTACTGGAAAACTGTGCTTTGTCTTAGAAAATCTAACAAATCCTATCAATTATTGGATTAGCGGTACGTGCACCTTCTACTATCTGTATGGTTTTACATACGAGTGTGTATGAGTATTGTAAACACATAGGTCGTTTGGTTGGTAGCTAATACTATGTGTAGGCCTATAGGTGTAACATAGGTGCATACCGCACACGATTTAAAATCTTTGACGTTTTACATTTTCGCCTGCCATATTTGTTGGGGAGCACATTCGCAGAATTCCGCGTCACAGTACCTATTTTGAAACGCTTCGCAGATTACGATTATGGAAATGTTTGGCACAGATGTGTAACTTGTCACGTTTTACACGCGTTTAAATCTCGTCTATAATGCGGCTGCTTCTTCGACGTGTTATGCATTATTTAAAATGCTCGTAGCTGTAGTTTTACTGCAGCAAACCGCTTTAACTTACAACTTAATTCCGTAGTTATGTCGTACGAGCAGATTAATTTTCTTAGACATTTGCACGGTTTTTTTTTTTTTTTCTTTCTTTCATTTTTACTCAACCCCCTTTCTTGCTCTGCTTTGCTTTCACTATCAGGAAGAGATGCTCGTCGAACAGTCGTTAAAATTGAGAGAAGTAGAAAGAGTGAGTGAGTATGTGCGTGAGAGAGGGACGGTGAACACAATTAAAACTCATGTTGTACATTCTATATTCGACGATTACAAACGTATAGGGGCATACACTTCAAAAATATATTGTCATGTTCCAGTCGTGGAGGGATTGAGATGCAAATTTTCGATGTAAAATAATTTGGGGGATGGTGGATCGTTTTTCGGATGCTTTTATGAGACACATGACGGTGAAAGTCGGGGCAATATTATTGCGTGAAATAAGTTGAAGAAAGAAATTTTACGATTGTAACGACTGATGTACCTATTTGGAAAATTTTCGAATAATGGGTCGAAGGAACGCCGAAGAAAACGTGTTGCAGAAAGTTTAAAAAATTACAGCATGCAGCGACGTGAAATTCGGTAATCCAAATCCACATCAAATCTAGTCGATTTATTTCACTTCTCGACTTGATGTTGCAGATATTTCGACAAAGAATGGATTTAAAATCAACCAAATAAATTGGTCGATGTGAGCTCATTCAAGACAGAAAAATCGATGATTTTGCTGATGAGGTGAAGGAGGAGCACTACCAAAAGGGTATGATTTGAGGTCAAGAGAGGAAAAATGTATAACAAAAACAGTGCTTTGAGCGGCAGTATAATATTTTTAAAGACAATAAATACTTTTCACGGTCAATAAAAATTTATGGTTACAAAAAACAAAATTGAACCAAAAAAATATTTTTACTCATATTATCAGTTTTAGCATACAAAATAAAATTGAATGCTCGATTAAATTCAATTATAAAAATAATTTTAAATAATTAAATTTTTGAAAAATAGCTTAAACTGACTTCTTGTAGGGACATAAAACATAATAGAAATAAAATGTTGAAAACAAGTTTTCCAGGTTTTATAATAATAATTTTTTTACAAAGTGGAATTACAACTAACGCAGTTGCTGGCAGAAATGTCTTCCAGTTCACATGTTATAAATATATAATGCAATATTTTTAAATGAGGCAATGTAAATCCCTTCATATTAAATATTTCCCTGATGCAATTTTTGGTAAATTTAACATGGATTAGACAGCCTTGAAATACACAGCATTATTACATCTATTCAAAACATTAGGAGGTTTTATTTGTTAAGAATGTTTAAATTCCTTAGATGTGCTGTTGAAAACTTGCCACTTTCCATCTTATTTCAATCAATTTCATATTAGACTTAATGATAGGTGCTTATGAAATCAACATTCATTTAAATATCATTTATTGCACAATTTAATTAGTGAGGACCAAACAGTATTGATTTTCATATTAATATCAAAAGGTATTTCTGTAAGCGACTGCGTTAGTTGTAATTCTACTGTGTAAAAAAATTACTGCTATAAAACCTGAAAACTTGTTTTCAACATTTTAGTTCTATTATGTTTTATGTTCCTACATGCAGTTGGGTTCATTTTTTTTCAAAAGTTTAATTATTTGAATAATTTATGAAGTGCAAAATGAAAGTCTCTAGCAGCTTTTCACAATAAGAAAAATTTACTCTAGAAGTGACAGATTGATATTGTAATATTTGGAAAAAACTAAATTTGATTTTCAGCCTATTGTTTTTTTCCCAAATTTCAGTCAGGCGCAAGGAAAACAAATTCAAAGTTTTAAATCAATTTTAAATACTGTTAAATCTACTATATTGGACTATATTAATAGTAATAGTAATAATGATTTAACAAAATTGCATATCAAAAAATGTATGCTATGATGTAGCACACAATAAAATGTGGAACTCAAAATGACCCCCTTCTGGGGCCCACTGGAGGATTAAGAATGGGTCAAATAAAGAAATGAACACCAAATTCGGACTCAGCACCTCGAAAAACATAATTGGTGATGTATCAAACAGGAAAATGTCAAAACTCAAAATTTTGCTGGTGGAATGTTCATATGTGCATAACTTGGGAAGACTAATATAGTACTGACGGAATGGTGTTATCTGAAATATTTTTATAACCACAAGAAATACCATATCCTACACACTTTTGGGTAATCCAATCAGGATACGTTATTCCGTTTTATTTGGAATTGGGGCTTGTGATTGGTCATCTTAATTTTTTGATTAAAAAATTCCCAAATTTTGAAATTTCATTGTATAGGTAAAACTCTGTTACCTTTATCTGGTCTAAACCTCGTTTACTTTTCTGTCCTAATGGAATCAATTTTTCCTCTAGTGGAATATCATCTAAATGTAATCTAATTATCATGCCTAAAGCATTTTTAGGTACAACTTAAATGTTTAAAAAAAAAGCCATCTACATTTTGATTAGACTAAATCTTTATAATTAATAATTATGATCCAGACACCGTAATTGTTCTTTCTAAACTTATCGAAAGTTGTCCAGTTTCCATCTTTGACCTTGATTGTGGAAAGGTATTTTACAGAAATTGACCCATTACTAGTTGCTGAGTTTGTGTAAAACACGGTGTAAATTTCTTCTTCATGCGGATATTGAAGAACTTTTTTGTTTTGTATCGCCCATTGAGCCCATTGCTGCAAAGAAATCGATGGAACTGCGAGAAAGTTTATGCAGTTAATTGATTAAGGATCTCTGAATTTTTATCATTTTACTAACAGCTTTAACATATTGCTCAAAAATTAACCAACTCTAGAAGTATTTAATTGTCATTCGTATAGGTTTAAATGTAGAGTCCCAATTAGGGTAAAGTTTTTTTCAAATAGTCGATAGTTCAGAATTTTTTATTCTTCTATTGTCTATCTTTAAAATATATTTTTCTATCGGGTCATTTAGAAAATATTCCCTCTAATAAAATCGCCTTAATGAAGATGGTCAGAAGTAAAGATATATTGCAATATTATGCAGAAAACTCAGTAATTTACCAAAGAATTTTTAATTTATGGGTATTATTGATATGACAAAATGGTGGGTTTGCAGAACTTTGGGAACCCGCACTCCAAAATTAATAAATAAATTTCAAAAATTTTAACACGAATGTGTAGCCCGTGAAAGCCTCTAACACTGTTCCTAGTTTCATTGTCATAGGTCATAAAGTGGAAGCTCCACAGACTCCCAAAATTTGCCAAAATAAGTAAAAAATACAAATATACATGCATGTATATCCATATTTTATATACTAATGTGCTCTTCCGCAGGTTCCGTCGCCAGGTCCTGTTGTTGCACTGAATGCAATAGTTCTATGCAGCAACAATTATAAAACATGGCTCTAATACTGTTGTGGGCAGCAATTTCAAAACCAACCGAAATACTGTTTAGTTGAAATTGATTGTTGCAAAATTTCTAAATACCAGCCCACATTGCATCGTAACATGATGACGTTTTAGATGGCAAGCAACAATAACATTACTAACATTGCATTTCAGTCTTCTCATTCCGTTTTGAATTATCTCATATTGGCTAAATGGATGTACAAGTTATTGCTTGCCACAAATGAATACTGATTTTTTCCGCCAATGAAGTATTGGAAAAAGTTAAAACCAACCAGATTTCCGCAAATTAAATTTCAACCCATCATTTACTTGACTGACATTTATGAAATTTCTGGTTCTTCTTCTATTGATGAGAAGTTGTGAAAGAAAATCAACTTAAATGGTCGAGATGGTTTATTCGGAGGGTCTTACGTAAAAATTCGCTGTTTTGCTTTGTGTCTATCAAAATTCAAACTAAACCCTAACCCCCACACTTTTCCCAGTTAGCTCCGCAAGAAAATGCCCCGGGATGTATTAGACAAATAATGGAAGAAAGATTAAAAATCAGTGACGAAAATTGACTTGAGACGAAACATTATGTAAGTAAAGAAATGAAAATTAGCCTCAACATTTTTACATTTGGGCTGCTGATATACTCGTACGTTTTACCATGACTTTCAGTAGCATATCCAAGCGGGGAACGGAATTTTAGGAGATATATCGTCTGTGCCGTTACCAGAAAGATTTGTCAGAGTGGGAATTTCAAACGTTGGTGAGGGCCAGCTATAGTTACTGCTTCAGTTACTAACGAACGATAAACAAAAAAAACAAAAAAAAAGGCTAGAGGAGGTGAGCAAGTTATACCCAGAGGAGGCTGAACCTCATCTGGCACCCTTGCGCTACGATCTTTGCTTCTTTTTTTTTTATTTCAAACTGTTTTTAAAATTAACCGTATGACAGAAGTTTGCCTTGGGTATAGATACCTAGTTTTCTAATTCCATGTCAAAAAAAAAACACGACGACACCAAAAATAAAAGAAACTTATGACTTTTGAAAACATGTTTTTCTAGGCGAGCTTTGCAACTTTCGTGTCCGCAGTCCGCAGATAATTTTATGATTTATATATTAACATAATACGTAGGTTTATTATATCCTCATAGTATATACAAAATTTTGTTTCTCATTTATTGCAGAGTGACGATCACAAAAGATTTGTACTTACAGGCAGTTAGTACCTCTATAACTTGCTACTCGCCCATATAATTCGCATGCAATGGTAGTTTTAAAAAAAATATTTGTTTTGTTTTTGTTGAAAAAATTTCTGAAAAAAATGAACTTTTCGAAGCCTATATTTAGCAAAATTGATTGTTCCGCAGGAAATTATTGATACGCCACTGACGACTAGTGATTAGATATTCATGTTTTCTTCCCAAAAAATCTGATTCATGTTGCTTTTTTTTTTTTTTTTTTTCGAGTTAAAGTAACCATAAATTTAACATTAGAGTATTTTTTCCTCTTTTGAAATCATTAATATAGGCTCACTTCCCCCTCACTTCTTTTAGAAAGAAAAAGTTACCCATCCATAAAAAGGGTGGATCAACTCCTAGAACGTGTCAACGATTTAATTTACTGTATGTTTATTCTCACGTTACGGTCAGCGGTTTTTTTTTATTTTTTTTTTACAATATAAAGTGTTTTAGAGAAACAGAGGAAAAATTCAAAAAATTCATCGTGGAATGTGAAAGGTATGGCCGATTACTTTTCGATGGCTTTATAAGTTCTCTTTTTCACTGGTACCTACATACTTGATCTTTTTTTTTCTTTTTTCTTTTTTCTTTTTTTTGTGCTCGTTTTATCGGTGACTTTTTTCTCTCTCTCCAAGGGTATAAATTGTCACCCAAGAAATTAAACCGGTGCAGCTTTTATTTCGTCAGGGGAAAGTTTATTAAATGAAGTATTTTTGGAATTTCGTTCCTCATTTGTGTTGCTAAAGGAGCATTTTTTCTCTCTTTTTTTCTTCCTCTTGCATACCTTTGAAACAATTTGTTATCGAAATTTTTTTAGGGTGAGAATAAAAACACTGGTTTTTTAGTTACTTGCAAAAGAAGGGAAATTTATACGAATATCGTCGAGTGAAAAACTATTAGATGGAAGCATTTAGAAAT
>WOFM01000351.1:140111-199005 GCA_011428145.1 Ericerus pela
TTTCAATGGAGTGGTCCGAAGACAACACCATTTCAGCTGACAGTTCCTTCGTCTTAATATTATGTGAAAATCCGTTTACGCTTTCATCGGAGCTATCCTCGGACAACTCCAATTCTGCCAACAGTTCCTTCACCAAGTCCTCCTTGAGTCCTAAGGCTATCGGAATAAGAGGTACATCGTTGAATTCTAAACCATCCCAAGATGGTTCCAATTCACCGAGTATCTCGTTCATCTGAACGCCAGTAAGAACAGGGAGAGGTTGGCCCTGAGAAGGGCCGTTTTCAAATTATGGCGATGATGATGATGATGATGATGATGACGAATCAATCAAAATATTGGCTAGCGCTTGCGACAAGATGGATGGTCTGGGTGGTGAGACGTGGGCGGGTTCAGTTACGTCAATTTTTTCTAAAGCGGCCAAAATATTATTTTTTGCATTTTCCAAATCGCTAGCACTGAAATCTTGGTTAGCGATGTATTCAAAAAGATCGATTTTGGGTTCGGAAATTTTTGTACGTCAAGCATCCAAACAAGCAGGTTGAGTTCAATGTGAACCCATAAACTCTACTTGGATGTCGGCAAGCGGCGCGGTCTTAACTTTTTTCTTTTTCTTTTTCTTTTTCTTTTTCCTTTTCTTTTTCTTTTCCTCCAGGTTAGGCATGAGGTGAGGGGTGACCATTTTAATTTTCAGTTCGGGTGGGAATGCTTGTTCGACTAACACGTCAATCGCCGTAATCACCTTTTGCCTTTCGACATTATCGTCAGGGACTACGGGGTTGAGCGCAAGTAGAACAGTTTCGAGGTGGTTTTGGAATTCGGCACTATTTTTAAAAACCATTATTATTATTTTTCAATTCACTTAAACAAGAGAGAGAGTGCAAAAAATTGCGTTCGTACAGTATGACAGTCAGATCACAACTGAGGTCAAAATCAAACTACACAAGTATATATACTACGGTAGAATGGTGAAAATATTTTGCGAGAGAAAAATCGCGTCAAAACAGTAAGACAGACGGATTACAACTGAGGTACTGTCCCAACAACACCTATTTATATACTATTTTGGTCACTGGAAATTCGGAAAAAATTAAAAAAGTTTTTTTTTAAATTATTACAAGTCCGAAGACACGTAATATTCGTGGAATATTCTTTAATAGCTGTGAAAATATGTCCAAACGATGTAACTGACGACCTTTTCACCACCAAGAAAAATTAGGAAAAATATGAAAGTGTCGGCAAAAAAATTCCAAAAAATTTTGCGTATTTTTTATAAGTCCGAAAAGGTGAAAATACGCTCGTCAGTTGGGTATACTGATAGGTGCGTCGGCAGCGGTTCGAGAGCGATGAATTAGTGAAGAATGAAGGGATGAAAGAGCGCAAATATATTTGTTAAATCATGTTGAGTGAGAGCGGGGTGTGGTATTTTTCAATAGTCAACCGACAAGAGCTTTGCCGTCTGACAAAATAACACTGAAGGGAAAGGGGTTGGTTGTAATATTTATATTAAATTGATCAATCATTAAGGAACCAATCACAATAGACAATACCGATACACCCACCTGATTGGTTGGTTATCGTATTTCACCCTGAGTATAAATATTTGACTTAGCCGTTTTTTCACTCATTCTTTCAAATCATTCGAAGATGGCAGTCATCATTACACACGCACCCTTAGATTTTTATTCGCACACACACTCAAACAACAGGTAGTCGGCGTAGTCGATCGGCATTCGGATTTTTATTTATTTATTTATTTTTTGTGATCGCATTAAAGGTCATCGTCGTCGTTGTCATTGTCGTCGTCGTCATCATTGTCTTTGTCATTATCCTCGACCCACTCTCGAATTATTATTTTCACACACACACTCACAGCTAAGATAGTCGTCGGCGTGAATCGGCAATCAGATTTTTATTTTTTTCACTCATACACATACACGCACACTGATTTTTATTTGCACACCGGCACTTTGATTTTTCACACACACACACACACGCACACACACACTCACACACACAACACTCACATACTCACACACACACACACAAAAGACTGACAATCGACGACAATCAGCACTCACATTCTAATTTTTATTTATATTTTTTCACGTGCACTCACCCACACCCTCACACGACAGGTAGTCACCATCTTTGTCTTCGTCGTCGTCGTCGTCTTCATCCGTTGATGCAACAGCTGCTGCAGCTACCAATCTACCCTTTTTTTAATTTCATTTTAATCGCATAGGACGACGGGTGGTGGTATTTTATTTTTCATACTCTCGTAAATTCGAGATCGAGGACACCATTAGGACGTACGCCGATAACGTACAATCCTTTGGCGGCGTCAATAAAATGCCCTAAGGATAGTGGGTTATTTCCAAAAATTTTACTAAGGTGATTTGGGAGGAAGGTTCTGAACTCTGCATTTTCACCAGGTAAAATTAAATTCGCTATTAGGGCTCGTTTATTGTAGTGTGTATTGACGGGGGAGATTTTAATAATTTTATAATATGTTCCAATTTTTAAATCTTTTATTTTGCGGGTTTCTAAAAACGTATTAAACGGGATTTTTCGAATGTAGGAACGACAACGGCAGTAACAGGTGCCATAGGCTGTACATTTGACACACGCCATTCCATTAACTTGTTCGGAGGGGATGAAAAAACAATGTTTGGCGCAACACCAATTCCAATCCAACAACTTTTTAGGTGGTTGCTTATTCAAAAAATCAAAGTCAACAGTATGGTAGGCATTGTCGGCAACACTTAATACACGAACACATGTTACCTCTGCAGCAAATGAATCAACAGCTGTGTCATTGGGCAACATTTTCGCTAAACGGGGTGGGAAAAATGTATTGAATTTGCCGCCGCTGCCTTCATCATCATCGTCGTTACATTTTAATGTTGCTAGCAAGGATCGGCCATAAGGGGTGTCGGTAGTACAAATTTTTCTAACTTCTTACCACCGATTTATTTTCAAATTGCAGAATTTCCGCAACTCCAACAATACGGGCTCGGTTATAGCGTTGAAATTTCGCACATAATTTTTATCCCCGTCATCACGACTAATAAATTCCAAATTAATAAAACCCGCAGCCGACAACGACGACGACGCCACCGCCGTTGATGGTGATGATTTTGGACCACACACATAAACGCTGCCAACCTCACGGTTGAAAACAATAACAGACTCGTCATCCGGTAATTGGTCGACTATATGGCATGGCAGGAAAATAGAAAATCCACAACTGTCGCCATCAAGGTTGTCGTCGCCACCGTACAAATGTGCGACCATCGATCGACCAAAACTGGTATCGAGAACACGCACATTCAAAAGTTTGTACAGGTAGTTCGGTTTTAAGTCGGTCAACTTCCTGCACGCGTCGTATCCACTGGCACCGATGCCACCGATAACACCGCCAACACCACCACCAACCAAACGGTTGACAGAATTCAAAAATTTCGAATCCATTTTTTCTCGATCACAACAAAATCACAGTAAATTGTAATAATCAACAAGTAAATAGCAATAAGTTTTTTCCAGTTAATAACGGTCGGAGCGTTACAACTCAGATGTGTTTACAAGAGCACGCATAAGTTGCCACTGACAATCCGGAGCAAGTGCACCTATATATATACTATTTTACTCACTACCAAAAATTAACAACACACCGAAATAATTAAAATAACTTTTGTCAACTTTTTTTCACAAAAAATTTTCGTCCAAAAAATATTTTTTCACTCAGGAAAAAAAATTTTTTCTCTCTCACTACAAACGTGCATCACAAAAATATTTTCACGCCTGAAAAAAAAAATTTTACCCGCGAAAAAAATTCAACCAACTAACGCCCGATGATGAGAAATTCTCGATGATCGGAGGGAAATTTACCGCCGCTACGGCCCTTCAGGTCAACGGTAAAAGGATAACATTTCTTCAGACTAACACACTTGCGGAGAGGGGAAAATGGATGGACTTTTATAGTTGACAGGTGGCTCCAGTCAACGGTAAAGAAATTGTCCTCAAGGTGCCCACTTACTATTAGTAGTTCCTGTAAAAAAAATTTTATGTAGAACGAAAGTATTCTTTACAAAATTCGTTAATAATGTTTCATACCTTATGTTAATCAAACACTTTACAGTACTATATATTAATTTCCGCTTCGAAACTGAAAGACGTTTTGTGTTGTTTGACAGAATTCCTGACTGCACTTTTTTTAATTTCATCATTGACGTTTTTTCCCTGTGCCTACTCACTTTCAATTGAGCGGTCATGTTTGAGCAATAATTCATTGTTAATGTTGATATACATAATAAAAAAAATTTAATCGCCTCATACAGCATGTTAGGGTGTACACATATTTACCCTACCGCGAGTACTTATTGGCTTAAAATTTAGAACATCCCTCAATTGCACATAATAATTGTGTAAATAATCATATTATTTAAATTTACCGTATAAAGTCGATCGTTGTCGAACTGAAACGTTGGATTCGTTCCAACATGATCAACATCTATGCTCTAATAGTGCCATTCTGGTTAAAAATTTGTCAGATGAACTTCCTCCAAAAACTGAAAATGTAATCTTCTTCGTCTCCCCTTTTTTTCTTATTTTTATTTTAACGGCTTCGTTTTTCTACCCTTGTCATCGACAAACGCATAAAACAGTTCGTAAATTTTTACAACATTACGAAAACCAATTTTAATTTCATCATTTTGAAGGAAAAAAAATTTGCATTTTATGATTGGGTGTGTATCTTTTTCCTTTTTTTCTTACTGCCTTCGACCATTTTAAGTAATGGTTATGCGTAAGAAAGGTGCGCTTTCTACTTAGTTAGACTAATCAAAGTTTTGTACTCAACATTTTATTGGTTTTATTTTACGCTACGTTAAAAGAGAGACAGAGAAAATGATAGTCGTTTGAACAAAGAACAACAAATTACCAAATTTCTCAAGTTTTAGCTTCTTTGGATAGTATTTTTGATCAACGATTAATTTTGATCTGTCGAGTATTTCTGGGAAATTACAAGTTCCTCAACATACTTCCTTAATGTAACAAATTTCTATTTGAACTCTGCATATTTCACGTTTAATGAGAACTGCGGAACAAATTCATATTAATTATCATCATTTCATATTAATTATCATCATTTCATATTAATTATCATCATAAGCAGCAGGCTACAGCTGCTGCATCATATGTGCTGAAAGCAAGTTGAATGGGTGATTGGACTACAGAAGTGCAGCTTTTTATCACCTATATTTTTTAACGCCCTATAGAGATTTTGGTGCTCTAAGAATTAAGCACTCAAGCTACCAAAGAATCACAGCACACAGCCAAATTTTACTGTAGTGAGATCTGGTTCTCATCAGTGAGAAAAAATTATAACAATTATTACTTTCGAACTCGAAGTTTTACTAGAAGGTGAAGGTTGCAAAATACTATGTATTTGAGAGGGCCGGTCTTGGGTTTTGTCCTATTATAAATTTCTACATTCCACTAGTCCTTACAGACATAGTACCGAGCCTTTGCGCACTTTTTGGTATTGCTTAACTCTTGAGGCACAATTCTAAATAATTTTCCTATCTAATACTGAGTCAGCAATGGAGATTCAGCTCTGGCTAATCATAAAGAGTAGCTTCCGACTAAATTGGTAACTTGGTATAGTGCCAATTCTTACCCAGTAATGATAAACAAAAGCAAGACGCACAATCAGTCTTGGTATTAGTTCAGGTCATGCTTACAAGATTCTGACTTTTATATTGACGGCTTACTTAAACTTATCATTTAGACTATTTCCTTTCAACATATTCAAGAATCTAAGCTTACTGCAAACCCCAATGATAAATAAAATTATTAATTAAAAAATAAGTATTGATAATTTATTATTTACGTGAAAATTTTACAAGTATCGCGTATAGTTCTGATCTTGCACAGTTGATTCTTGATCTTATTCTTATATACTTTTAGCGCATCATTGTTACTCTATAGTCAGTACTAGCAGCTTTTACCCAGCCAATATTGACAGTGTTATCGAGTTATTATGCCCATAATCAGTTGTCAGCTTCTGATGATGCAGATTCACAACACATTTACTAGCACAAGCAAATGAAATGAACTGAAATTTCGCCAAACATACTCTGAAATTCTATTGTTTAGCCTTACAAGTTTCTGTTAGTTTCAGCCATTAAATAGAAAAATGGGAAACACCAAAGGGCCAAGGGTGCAGATGAGTGCTTTACCCCCCTTACTATCGAGCTGTCTACATCCTTGAAAACACCTCCAGCCTTTTATTACCATCATGCATGAATATGCACTACCCTCACTATTGTGTTGTACCTACTCAATGCGAGGACGAAATTTGGTTAATCAGTTTCTGAGCTGTAACTTTCTTTTTTGTATTAGAGTCAAATTGAATGTTCCAATTTTTGTATTTCGCTCCAGAAACTTTCTAATCGAGGTAAATATTAATGAACCTACCCATTCCTTATAATTTGGGAGTGTGAACCTGACAGCTAAGATATTTAATACAAGAATTGTATTAGAGATTACCACTTCTGAGATAGAAATTATCGCCTTTTGAGACAGATTGTAATCTTATTCATATCAATGTTTATAAATTTGTAATAATGTATATAGTTTTTCTTTAATCAACTCCTTCTGTGCAAGCCTGCTGATGAGTTTGTCAGTGAACCATAACAGAAATTTCAAGTTTTGGTTTGTGGGTTTTTTTTTCATCTATTACGTTTTAGCTAGTCGTAGTCCGAGTTGGAATTCTCACCCTACTCGACTCTGATTAAAATTAATTATGAGGAAATTCTCAATTCTCCGAGATCTACAACCTCGCAAACCTTCCAATTTTTAAATTACATCACCACAAGAATAAATAAATAAATTATTATTATTATTATTATTATTATTATTATTATTTATAGCCATTTAATATTTTCAAATCCTTCTGATTCTTTCAAGAGATATACATATCCCTGACTGAATCTTCAATATCTGTGCATACATTTATCTACAGCTGTAGAATAATCTACCGTATTATAATCATTTGTTTCTTCACAAATGTTTATACGTATATAATTGATTTTTATGTCTGTAAATTATACATTTATAATTATGTTTGACTTTTTTTTTCTACGCCCACTCGATTAACTCCTTTCTTGCTTCATAAAACAAACAAATATGGAGAAACCAAAAAAAAAAAATGGAAGGATGAGAGGATGGGAGAAAATAGAGGAAAAAGGGAAAAGTGAGATTTTTGTACTACTGAAAAACAAACAAATTTAATTTCCGTTTTTGTACTTTATAGTAAAAACAACTTAGTTTTCAAACGACAAAGCCTTTTTATATTCTTAATTATACACGAGCTTTTTACAGAAGCGTTAACCGATAAAAGACCCGTATGAAATAATCGTCGTGTTTGAATTTAGCCTTTCACGTAAAAGACTTAGGGGAAAATGGAAACAAAAAGAAAAAAAGGGTTATTTTTTTCAGGAAAAATACGTCATACGAGTGCCTACTTTTAATGCCTTTGATGAGGATATGGCAGAAATGAAGGACTTTCGCTTCTGTTGTTGTTTTATCTCGTTTTTCTCCACGAAATGAATTTCAATTTTAGTGAGGAAATTATTTAAATGTTTGCCACTGAGCCTTAAACTTTTCCCTTTTTTTATTTTTCTTTTATTCTGCAGTCAGTACCAGATCATCTACAAGTGGTGTAATGTTTTTTTCTTCAATAAATTCTACGCTGCAAAAGAAAAGAATACATATAGCAGTTACTATAGTACCTACCAAGTATACAAATATTTAGCAGGATTTTAAGAAGAAAACAACTGTTAGTAAAATTGATTTCAAGAAAGAAGTTTTTATGGATTCTTGATAGTTTAAAATAAATAAGTAAATAAATACAGTAGATTGGACTTACCTGCAACACCAGTTTATTAAGACAACCACTCAATTTGGACAATTTTTCAACTACCAAAACAAATTAATGGTATTAGTGTTGGAAATTTTTGCTTAGTTGGACAAAACATAGGTCAGTCAGGACATACTTTAGGTATTCCGGTGGTGCGGGGATTCAAACACCCGTACTGGCCAAATACCTAAAACTGTCTTTGCTGCCATCACCAAAATGCAGCACCGTATTCACTCCGTCATGGTGCCAGGTGATAGTGAACAAGGGAGAAGCGTTGCTAAGCCGACGATGTGTGGTAGCCACCACACCACTCCCCCCAGTATAGCAGAGCGTAATACAACCACTGACAAGGAGGTGCCTTGCGGGTAAGTATGTATGCTGGTGCGAGGTGATGCCACCACCCATCACCACTCTGTGGCACACACCCCACAGCGCTGTCACATCTCAGCAGCGGCGGTGCAATGTACTACCACAGGTTGTGCGGGTGTCTAAAATATGGCATTGATAGCCATCTCCCGCATCACGTAGAGGTCACCTCTTTAGGTATTTGGGCGGCACGGGAATTTGAACACCTGTACTGGCCAAATACCTAAAACTTCCCTCACTATTGCCACTAAGATACAGCACCGTATTCACTCAGCCACGGTGCCGGGTGACGGTGAACAAGGGAGAAGCGTCACTAAGCCAACGATGTGTGGTAGCCGCCACACATACTATCTGTATAATCTATTTTTATTTGTTATTAGTTTATTGGAATATCCAGTGGTGGTGGAACGTTGGTGCTTATCAAGTGCTATCACTTTTGAAAGAGTGATCATGGAAATTGTTTACATCTTTTTACATGCTATTTCCTATAAGGAAAAAAGAATCCATTATCTTCCTTCTGGAGTTATTTTTTATTCATACAACTGTCAATTTTATCACTTATTACTAACAATAATAAAACAAAATCATGTTTTATTCATCAAAAATTTCACATTTCCTTTCATAAATGCCTGTTTTATTCTTAAAAACTGTTATCAAACGTATATGATCACCCTTTCAGCACTCTTAATTTCTGCCACCAAAGCGAGACTCTTTTGTGCTAAACTTCCCAATTGTTTCGTTAACTTTTTCCTATGGGAAAGAACCGAGGACAGGCCTGTAAGTTTGGATGCATGGTCCAACTATTCACAACGGCAACTATTGAAAATGAGGTAACAAACTTCCATTGACATTTTTTACAGCCCGAAAAAATATAATAGACTACAGAGTACCGAATGCTGCTACCCAGCAATAATTAACAGACCTACATCAACCATAAATCAAAAAATTTTCGGAATTATCAATTAACCAGGTGCAAGATGAAGAAAAAAATGACTTAGAATTAAATTGAAACTGAAATAATATACTTATGCATATCCAAATAAATACTTGTAACTATGGTCACGTGACAGCGTTACAGGAGTGGCATTTATGTTTTATATCTAACTTTTAAGATAATTTCATTGATTTATGGCCCAAAAAATTTTAATTTTTTTTTTTCAAATTGGGATTATTGGGACAACCACTTGATCGAATTAAAATGGTTTATCACGGATGAGCCTCAATAAAGTGGAGTCCATTGTATTTTGTTTAATTGGAGGAAAATATGTATGCCGCTCCATTGAAATATTTTTCATCAATTATGAAATTTTACCCTCGTCTATTTCTTCGGTCAACGGTTTTTCAGTCATTTTCACTTTCATTTTTCATTTTAATTCTAGCTAGTCCACGAAAAAGTGAAAATATTTCTTACAATCAATCTTCTCGAGCTACTCGAATTATTTTTTCCACCATTTTAGCCTATTAATTTTTTTTTCTTTTCGAAAGGGATGTAGAAAATATTCTTTATTATTTTATGATCTTCGAAAAAATAAAAAATAAAAAAGAATAGTCATTCCTCTTTATAAGCGCCATTTCAACTGTTATAAAGAAGAAATCTTCAGCGATTTTCACGTACTCAACCTAAAACGACACTAATCTTACCATTTTAAACGGTGCCTGTTGCCTACGAAGGAAAAAATCTGAAAAATAATCTAGGAAGCAGGTGTAGACGACCAACTAACGTTTATTGTTTTGGTTATAAAATTACTGAAGCACCTAATCCAATTTACAAGGACCCAAAAAAAAAAGAAAAAAACAAACAACGAAAAGGGTGAACAGAAATATAGAAAAACTAAAAATAAAAAGCTGGTAAAATAAAAAGAATTTTAACAAAATACAATTCCATCCAGCAATAGCTTTTGCAGTTCTATTTTTAAGCACACGGGAAGCTTATTTTCGATGTATTTTTTCTGTTTCCCTCTTTTTCTGCGTCCCTGTGTTCATCTTTTGTTATCTTCCTTCTTTTTTTTTTTTTTGTAATTTTTCTCAGAGTGGGTTGGTTATTACAGGCTGTAGTAGAAATGAGATTAAGACTTTTCAACGAAAATATATATATAAGGAAATTCGAGGCACAACGTTGATGACCTGAAAAATAAACACAATTGCGAAAATGTAGTGCTATTCCCTACTCATTTAATCTGACTCGGATTAAAGACCGGTTAAGAGAAGGTGACGAGCGTTTATGTTATTTCTTGCACGTATGACGCATCGTGAGGCGATTCGTTAATAATCCAAATGCTATTTCGGTTAACTCAATTTGATGGAAAAATTTTCTAGAAGAAGAGAAAATTATAGAAAAACGAATTCACGTACGATGACGACGTATCTAAAGATTGGCGATGCTGAAAAATGGCGTTAAAATAGCTGGGAGGGTTCGAAAAAGCTTATTCGATAGATTCATCGTTTGATATGAGCTGCGGGTTTTTGATAATTTGATATAATTTATTGATTTTTCCATGTAAAAATTGATAAACGGTACAAAACACGTCGGGTACGGTACGAACTAAGGATTTATCTTCCAATCATCAATGAACACAGATTATGTTACCTATAATGAGCTGAATTAGTTTTAGTCTAAGTCTTGTCCTGCAAGATCGAATGCCAGAATGAGAACAAAATATTCGCAACCTTGTAACATAAATAATGTTTTTTAATTTGGCATTATTTTTGAATATTTTGGAAGAACTAAATAGTAAGTTTAATTTATCCATTAACAGTAGTAAACATATTGTAAACAAAATCAATACTGAGACCATAACCAAGACCAAAGATTAAAACTAAAACCAACTGTGCACATTGAAAAAAATAATGAATAAACTAACATGTAGGGACTCAACTTGTATGGGGTAAAGGGGCTTGGACCCCTTAATGACAATTGCCACCACAATGCTGGCAAATATTTGTCTCTATGATGTAAAATAAAAACACGTAGATTACATTCAATCGTAATTACTTGCACATACATGCAAGTAATGTACAAGTACCAAACTGTAGCCAATCTCAACAATATGATGATGTCACAATTCTGTACATGAACCAGCCCATTGTTTCTTATCACTACAAGAAATGCCGCACCAGGCTGCTCACACAAATATACGTAATCACCATGTATGTGTGTTGGTGTGCGTGTAAATAAGCTCATATTTAAACCGTCCAAACCAGCTCTAAAATTGTCAGTGTTTGCCCAGATTATGGCTTACCCATATGTTTATATATGAAGTGGTTGAACACGCAAAATCTGTAGATTACCTTCTGGTGAGAATATCTTTTCACAACAAGGTATTCCACTTAACATGTTACCCGCAGCTTTGCCTGCACTCGCGTTTGCAGATGTGGTTTGTTATTTCTCTTACAGTTTCCCATTCCCCCCTCTCCCACAAATAAACAGAAACTCGTATGTATAAGCCTCAATAGAAGACTTGAACTGAGAAAAAAATTAAAACTAGGTGGTTTTGGAAATATGACCCGACATTTATATAATATCTAATCCTAATAAAATATAAAATTTTGGTCAATATTATAAAATAAATTACTTCAATGCTGGGTTCTCCCCCTCCTGAACTCAAACTGTTGATAGAAAATGATGTTAAGAAATTTACTTTATAACTATTATTTATCTGTGTCTGCTCACAATACCATTGGGAACACAAAAAGGTCCTCTTCACTTTGACCCATTTTGTATTAACTTTACAACCAATTCGATTAATTAGGTAACATTTTTGATTTTTTATATAACTTTGGGAACCTATAGCGCCTTTTGTGTGTTAGATAAGCTAAACAAGAGAAGGACCTTTTTTTTCCTCGTGGTAAATACTATGGATGCACTTAACTAAATAGTCCTTTAAAGTTGATCTCTTTATGTCGTGCTTTTAGTATACGTTGCTCTTTAACCACTGAGAACAGAGCCCATGTTTATAAAACATTTATCATTTGTTTCAAGGTGTACTATCCACAGCTCAAGTTTGAGACCCTTATCAGAATATACCCCGTATATTCATCGGAATATACCCCGTATATTCAATTAAAATAAAATATAATATAATCATATCCTATCCTATAGTATATTGAACTGAGTTCAATATAAAATTTTGTAATTAATTCAGATTTTTCGACCTAAAAATCAAAGGTCAAACGAATCAATTCCGTGATAATAACAAGGCTTGACCGTGCTTTTGTGCTAGACCAAAACCAAGATTACAGTCATCTTGGTTTTCTTTTGATTTCTCTCATCACCACCCTACGTGATATCCCAGGTTGTAATTAAGCTGCTCTATGAGAGAAAATTGCAGGAACAAAGGAGCAGCCGCTCTCGTATATTATGGGGCGTTAATCGAATCAGGAGCAGATCCATTCAGTCATATTATTCCGTTGGAAGAAAATAACCACTACTTACTCAAAAATTAACTAAATATTTTTATAGTCTACTTCATAAAATATTCTCACGATAGTAGAATTTCTATTTTTTCCTCGGTCAAATACTGAAAACCTTCATTGTTGAACTACTCCAAATCACGTATGCTACTCTACCATTATCACAAATATATCATCTTATTTTGAGGAGAATCGAGTCGCAAGGTGACCAGAGTACTGCACTCATTCCAATGCATAGCAGTCGAAACCCTATTGCAGATACATTCACCCAGTGATAACCTTTCAATTTTCATTCTATGTCGTAGTAACGTATTTACAATAATTAATTCGTACTTTCAGTACATTTCGTATCTTGGTTAAACATGTATCTTCTTGACCGTTTAATAAATTAACATAAGCCTAGTGGGAATTTCTCCATGAAGGGACATTACTCTTATTATTCTAATCGCTTGAATTTAGCTATCGGTTCCTCCCTTCGTCTGGTGCCAATCTCGATCTTGGACTTCCAAAAATAGGTAAGTGAACGTGCAAATAGTCGTCTTGTGCTCAATCTGTGGTTTCAACACTCTTCATTTCTTCCTCTCTTCTCAACATCAAACAAATGTTCTTAAATCTGCCTCAACATCTTAAAGTTCCCAATTATATTCAAATTTTTGTATAAAATATTAAATGTTTGTAAGTTTTAGAGCTTCTCTGTTCATTTTGCCCACATAATGTTGAAAAATCTTTTTAAGTATCTTTAAAACTGGGAAAAAAAAATTTTCTAAGATAGTTTTTTTTTTCCTGCAAAGAATGAGAGTAAAATTCGATAAGAAAGTATTATGAAAAAAAACTGAGTTGATACAAAAAAACGCAAGTAAATGAGATTGTAACGAAGGGGTATAAGTGGAACAGGGAAAGTGGAAAACAGGGAAAAATATTGTGAGATATGTTCCAATTGCGTGGCGAATAACCGTTGAGATTGCAACATAACGTTTAGCAAGAAAAAGAGGAAGAAAAAAAAAAGGAAAAAGAAAAGTCTAATAACGTCTTTTATACGATGTAATCGAAATGTAATTACATCATCGATCACGAAGTCATCCTCTCTTTTATCAACTGCTGGCTTTTTCTTTTGGCTTTTGGCTTTTTTTTTTTGTATCCTTTTATTCTATCAACCGTGCTTCATATATATACTTTATAAAATGAACATAAAACCCTAAAGGTACCCTCATTTAAAATGGGTAAAAGTATGTAATTCGAACATAATCGTATATTTTCGTTTATTTTAACAAATGTTACGTCAATGGTAATTGCTTTACGATCGAATTTACACAAAACTGGTATTTTAGTTAATACGAATAAACGGCCAAAGCAGGTCTAAAAATCCTGTTAATGTCGATCGCATGGAATCGTGTCGTTTATTTTGCGTTTTCGAAAATTCAAGTGTGCGATTAAGGGGCTACTAAAATATACATACCCTCGACTGGGGTGTTCCAAAATAATTATTTAATTTGGATATCGATGTGATGATGGAGATCTATATTATTGAACATTATTCCAATCGAAAGGGTCAACATTAAACCAAAAGAAATATGAATTTTGACCATTTGTAAAATGTTGACACCAAAATTATACAGGTAACAGATTTTGATATCACTCTATCTAACGTCGTATACTAACTGGGGTGTGCTCATTTGCATAGTTTTGAATTAAAAACTTTGCTGTAGCTGCTCATCTAATCTATTATTCATGTCAAACTGCCAAAACTACTATTGGAGGAATGATACCATTAACACTAGACCAGCATTCATTGTGGTGGCGAGTAAAAAACAACTCTAACTAAGTACGGGTTTTTCAATCCTCAGTCAAGATCTCAGTCAGGGTTGGGCACGAATCTTCTAAAAATGGATTCGAATACGAATCGGCGAATCCACATTTTTTTGGGGATTCGAATATGATTCGATTCACTCTCACTTTTTTTTAGATTCGAATCAGATTCGAATAAAGCAGGTAGATTCGCGAATTCAAATCTAGATTCGAAGCCACGAATCCGATTGCTCAGCTCATTGGGTATTTTGTTCATTGCAATGATCTAAAATATAAACTACTGTAAAAAAAAATCGATTGATCTCACATTCAAAATTGAATACACATTTTATTTTTTCAAAAAGTTTTAAAATTCAAACGAGTCGAAATGATTTTCAATTCCGATTCTTTGAAGCAAAAACCAAAATGAATCCTTGATTCTTGGAAAATCATTCAATAATTTCAGGTCCCTCGAATTTTTCAGTAAATTTGAATAAAATTAACGAATCCAGTATCTTTTTTGGATTAGAATCACTGATAAGAATCCAATTTGTCAAAGTAAATTCGAATGGATTCGCAGAATCACAAAAATTGATTCGAATTCAAATTCGAATTACGCTCAACCCTGATCTCAGTTAATTTAATAGGCAGTTCCTGGTAAGCAGGGACTTGGAAAGCAACTTCGGGCCCCAGAGAAATACATTTTCTAGCCCTCTTAATGTCAGCCGTGAAATTTTTGTATAGGAAAGGGTTATAAAAAAAGTCCAGGCCCGGTAGCTTTGGTAACATTTCCCCCTTCCTCTCAGTGGCCTGGCAGTAAGAGTTAATTAGGATTTTAGCCCTATCTGACAGTTAAATTTTTTAGCTGATGTCTGAAAAACGGCCCTAAGACAAATACCATGATATTCTTCGTCTTTACCTCAACGGAGTTAAGTCCTAGTCTTGTACAGTCGAGTCTTGTCTTTGATTTCTCAGGTCCGTCACCCATTTTAGCCAAACTATAGGGAGTCTGCGTAGCATAGTGCCTAGGCGCCAAGCCTTGCAATGAAAAAGTTGTGAATTTGAGACTGGTTGCCACCACATTCCTTACTCAAAATAGTGGTGTATTTTGATCCTCCAGCATGTGATGTAAAATTTATGCCGATAGACCTTTGGTCACCAAATCTCAGTCATCCCTTCCACAAGTGCTCATACTCCATACAACACATCATGAATGTAATACTCCATACAAAACAACTGTTCAAAACTCAATCTTTTTGTTATATTTGATAATTACAGTACCACTCATATGATTCAAATGACCGCTGGCAGAGTGTCAGTAAATTAAAATAAATGTGTTTAAGCAGATACCTACTAAAAACGAATTTTTATAAATAGCTTTAATGAAAAGCAAAATATTGTGTGAGTAAAATCTAGCGTACTCGCCAAACAAAAATGTATACAGGGTGATTTACATTTTGACTCTTCATAGGAAAAAGATATTTGGTGCATCGAAATTTTAATCACTCATTTACTTATATAAAGTGATGATTCTCAATTCGTTGCACCTCCTTAATAAATTTTTCAAAAACTTTTGGACTTATTCTAATACAGATATTTTTCGAATTTGGTAAATAAGACTCATTTAGAGTAAGATACATATAAGAGAGTATACAAAGTTTCAACTTGAATAGAGATTAGGATACAGCTATTATTAATTGCATTTTTTATTTTTTTATTTTTTCACAAGTTTCTTATCTGGTTTAACATTTCGTTTTTTCAATTAATTCCTATGCTTCTTTTGGTTCATTAGGTTCATTCAGACAAGTGTAGAATATGCAGATTCTGTAAATTCTACTACAAAATCAGGTTACAGAACTTATAGAATGTTTTTTGTGCAAGTTTCTGTAAATTACGGAATTCTGAAATTTGTAGATAAACTTACAATTGGTCGGAGATTACTGTAAATATTTCACTGTAACTTAAAAAAAGAGATTAACATTTTTAAGTGTTTTCTTTTTTTGATGGTCATGTTTTATGACGACCTAAATTCGAATTTGGAGTCAATTTTTTCATTCAACCCATTCTACTACCCTCAGGGACTTAAAAGAGGGCGGGGAATTTTTACTTTCCTCATTTTATTATACAATATATCGTTAAAAATGCAGTATCCAAATTTTGTGTCAATTGTTTCATTTTACCGATTCTACTTTTCCATTTTATGTTCAATTCTTCATTTTTATCAACTTCCTTCACTTCTTTGACAATCGATAAGAAACATGAAATTCTTTATTTTTTGTGGAAAAACCTCGTGGGAAATATTTTACAGAAGAACCAGTAGATACAGAAATATAGAAGCAGAAAATTCTGTATCCCGTACTGACTGCTCCTGCCCAAACAAACCCATTTTTCATAACTTCTGTTTTTTTGAATTTGTGATTAATGGATCTTTATTGAAGTAGACCCTAATTTGTTGAAACAAAACTATTAAGCTGATGTAACAAATAGTGAATTGATCTGAACCAGTAAATGAATGATTGAAATTTTGAAACTCCAATTGTTATTCTCTGAGTTTATTTCAGGCATAACTTTGCTTAAACCAATCAGAACTTAACCGGAAAACTTGCATACGGCCAAGAATTTTAAGTGCTTTCCCCTCTACAAGCTGACAAGAAGATGCGAAAAAGCTAAAACGAAAGTGTAATGGTAAATTGAAAATAGCAGTAAATTCACCCGTTTTAGAACTGTCTTATAATACAGACGTGTTTTCTAAAATATTTTTGGTTCCTTTTTTCCTGAACCTATTTCCAATGTCGCTGCCAACCATCTTCCTAAAGTCCACCACCTCCCAGACTGTTCGAAAAACTGCTGAGCTTTTACAAACTCAGTGGAAGATCGAGCAGAAAACGGAGCTGGACCGGATTGAGGAGGAGCTGCTCATGGATTCAGCTCCTCCCGCAGAAAACGTCCTAGCGGAGATGACAACTCCGTTTCCTCCGATCATCTTTCCTCCCCAGTCACCACCAGAACCAACTCCGATTCCAGAACCCTCAAAACCAGAGCCAAAACCCGCGGAGACCCGGGAACCCATTAAGTTCCTCTTCACAGCGGAGAGGGCAGCTAATGAGAAAGAAAAGATGGCTGCCCTAGCATCGGAGAATTCAAACTCTCCGATGCTGAGAAAGCCACTTTTCAGGTGACCGCTGCCACCTCACTCCCACCACGACCCTTACACCTATACAAAAAATTGTCCACCTAGGTGTAGGGGAGAAGACAGTTGCGCCATATACCAGGCATGCGTCGACGCAAGACGGCAATCTTACGAATGCGTCGGAGCTGCAGTGGGTAGCGCACTAGCCAAGTGGGAGGCAGACCAGAAGAGGCACTGATAAACGCAGGTAATGTACGAGTACCAAATCGTGACACAATAAGATGATGTCATGATTTGTACACGAACCGGCCAATCATCTCTTATCTCAATAGGGGATGATGCAACCTGGCCGTTCTCACCGACGTACGTATTATCCTACGTACGTGTGTTTGTGTGCGTGTGAATAAGCCGTATATAAACCGCCCGAACTGGCTCTAAAATCGCCAGTGTTCGGTCTGGTTCTGGCTTACCCATACTTATGTATGAAGTGGCTGAACACGCTTAAATTCTGTAGAATTTCCTTCAGGTGAGAATATCTCTCACGACAAGGTATTCCACAATAATAAAAACAATTTGATAGGACCACCATAGGATCATCCTTTATCAATAAAAATAAGTTCATCAAAATTATGCTGGAACAAACATAAAAAAAGAAAAAACATACATAAGGATCAAATTTATAACTGCCTCTTTTTTTTCTTTTTTTTTTCAAAGGGTTAAAAAAGCACACGAGGGATTAGTGTTTTATTATCTGTAAAATTTTCCATTCGTAGTGGTGGAGGATGATTCCAGCCCTGTTTATTAATTATTGAATTATCATGTACTAAAATCCAAGTAAGTTATTATAATCATAATACTGTGCTCTTACGATGATAGATAACATCACGTGTCCTTGTTAAATTTTAATTCTAATTTGAACTTTGAGTAGCTTTTCCCGAAAACATCTTAAGTGTACAGTCATTCAATAATTTTTCATTTTCACTATCATTATATCGGAACCTAACAAAATCAACTTTTGCCCTCGTTCTGACCTCGAAAAAATGAGGGATTAATTTATTCGAGAAGACTCCTTCTCGGTTCCCATGATTTAAAATGGAAGAACTGTCGAATTTTATTTCATTTTCAAAGAAGAGTACGTTATTGTTGTGCACGTTTTTTGAAGGGCTGAATTCGAGTAGTGTTCTGTTTTAAGTAACTTCATTTTAAATCGGTTTGTCTTTTTTTCATTTGAGGTCACAAAAAAATGACAACTCAGTTTCATCCCTTTCACCCTTCATCGGTAATATTTTTGTTTGGTTGTAGTTTTTGAATGGTACTATATTTTGTTATAATTTTCATTTTATTTGTTCGAATGTTTTTTTTTTGTGTGTCCTTCGAAGCACACGTCCAATCTTCACGCAAAAAGTGTTTTTCATGCACGACAATTCATTTGAACAGAGCGCGTTAAATGGAGCCTGAATTCGATTCGATGGTCTTAAGTAAGATTTTAGGCCCAAAAGTCGAGGTTTATATTCGCATCCTTAAAAATAATTCGTGACTAAGGTCATAACAATATTTCAGAATCGAGAAAATCATTTTTCCTTGTGCACTCGAGCGTGAAATGGACTGAATTTCTTTTCGATGTTCCTCATTTTATTTTCCCCTTTGCGATTCAAGTAATTTTGCTATCTATTACATGAATCATTTGTCTATTCGAGTTCTACGTTTTACTTTTGATTCTTAATGTGTTAATTGTGATTTTATTTGTAAATGTCTTACGTTTAATTACCTAAGGCTGTAATTTTAACTATGGTGTATCTGTAGTAAGTATATGAGTGCTTTCAATGAATTAAAAACCATTAGATTCTTTGGAAAATTATAAATGGCGAACTCATTAAGATCATTCACACATTTTAGACAACAAAATTGTGCTACAAAAATTTAATTTTCATATTTTCATTTGTATACAATATTTCTCATTTTTCTAAAATTCAAATGTATTTTCAAGAACTTTTTGCAAACAGTCTGCTATTATTCATAACCTTTTCATGCGATTGGCGACTTTTAACTTAAAACTGGACTCTTTATTGTTCCTTGATACACCTATGTTGTTGAAGCTAATATTTCATTAATAATGAATTTTTAAAAAAATTGAACATAGTTGACGAATGCGGTCTCAAAACTCCTCTCACTGTAATTAAAAATCTTTTTTTTTAATGTTTTTTCATACAACAGCGTCGTGTTCTGAACCGAGATAAGGAAAGTGATAGGTGGTTTGTCGATGTTGAAGGTTCTACTCTGCTTACAAGTTAACGTCAGTCCTAGTAAATGAAACCTCATCTAATGGGGAATTGATTTTTCAACCATTCCACCCCTAAAACAAACAAAAATGGATTAAACATAGCCTGAATACCCGAAAAAATTACGCATTTTTGTAATTTATAAAAAAATTTTTTTTTTTCATTCTTTTTTGAGGAATAGTGTAACTCGTTTCTACATCGTTGGTTATTATTTCGGCTGATAGCGTGGTAAAATTATTCGTATTCCCACAGGATCTTGGAAAGGGATCCTCGGCAGTTATTTTCCACTTTAAGAACAAAGATCATCGAATGGAAAGACAATTAAGAAAACCTGGAAAAAAAAATTGAGAATAAAAGAAAGTAAAAGAGGAAGAAATAGAGTACGAGGGAGAGATAAACTGATGAAGATGACAAAGAGAGAGCGAGAGAGAGAGAGCGAGTGAGAGAGAGAGAGAGAAAGACAAAAAACGCGAATAAAATGGAAAAAACAAACAGTTGAAAATGAGAGGAATCGAAGAGGGAAACAAAAAAAAATCGTTTTACTGGTAGTCGTTGATGATCCCAACAGTACCTACCGTATTGTGCACCCTCACCTTTGTAAATTTTTTCTCTTTTTTTGTGTGTGTTAATCGGGTACATTTCCAGAGAGACAGAAACAAAAAATACCGAGTGAATTAGTGAGTGAATAAGAGAAAGAGATCAATGAGGGAAAAAAAAGAATAAAAAAAACCAGAGATCGTAATTTGAAACGAAACATGCGGGAATAATGTACTTTTATCCCTCTACTGAAAATGCAAATATGCGACTGACAGTTTAATTGAAAAAAGGAACGAAAAATCGTTCTCGCATATGGCAACCAACGTAAAAATCCGCTACAATGAACAGAATGGAGAGGGAAAAAAGTGCAAAAAATGCGAACTTGTTATCTGTAAATTATGTTAGTTAATATGTACGAATTTTTTAATATTCATGTATGTCATTTTTCCACTTCTCGTTTTGGAAAATGTTTGTTTTTTGAATGGTTAATGAAGTCTAATTTACCACCACACTTCCCTTTGTTTTTGAAGCATTTCTTATTTGTAAAACGATTTAAGTTTTTTCATATGGTTTTTTACTATTTCATTTCATTTGACAGCGAACTCATTTCATAAAAGTCTCATTTATACCTACTAAAATCTGAGTGTACACTTGTTGTGATGAACATAATTGGAAAAGTCAGTTGTTCAACTGTACGCAGTAGTTCTGTCAATGTGGCCACCACAACTCTTTGTGAGGACTCCAGTTCATTGCTGATTGCCCAAATAATGTTGTTCGTTGAGCAAAAGTAGACAAAGATATGCAGTTACATACACAGTTTAACCAATCGAACGTTCATCAATCTTTTTATTTTGGTTTGGGTTGTAGGCTTTAGTTACGTAGGTATTTTACCCAGTTGTCATAGGCGCTGACTTGACCTTTTTTGAGGACCTGGTGCTCCAGTAATTTCATAAACTTTAGTACTTGTGTGCGTTTCTTCATATTGAATAATTTAAAATTTGCTGTACCGACTGAACGTGAGCCAAAGGATTTTCTCATTTTGTCTTGTCCCCCCTCAATAATTTATCAAGTAGGCACCTATGCCAGTTGCTGGAGGATATATTTTGATGTCTAAGTTAAGGTAAAGGAGGAGGATAATCGGATCAATGACCAATGGTCAACAAATCATTAATTTTTCAATCACATATTGATGCATCTGGCCGTCAGGTAAAGTAAAATCTAAATTCAAAATTAAAGACTCTATTATAAAATACATCTAGGCATGCAACTGGTAATACCTAGAGTATTTATTTTTTAATTTTTTCTTCTAGCCTTCCCTTCATACCACTGCCTTAGTACTTTCCTAGGTACGATTGTGATAATAAATTCACCTTCCCACTTTAGTAAAAATCAGTTTTTTCTTTCCCTCTCTCTTTTTAATCAGACGAGTAAGCTTCTAAACTCATTTTATATATCAATTGCATTTTACTTCTCGTCTCTAACATTTGGTTCCATTTGTACAGACAGGAACACTTTTATGTTACCTTGTTTCAATGTGTTCATGTCAATATGTGTTTTCAATAATATAATACATTGTGTAATATTTTGATAATGGCTGTTTAAATTTTCTTCGGTGGTAGTGGCCACTGGTGGTTTTTGACCTAGGTATGGCTGGAAATTAATGATTTTGTAATGTAAGTAAAATTGAAGATATATAGGCAAGGTTTGCGATCTTTTTAAACTTGATCAGCATGGTATAAATTTGAGTCCAATGAATTCTGGCAGACTATGTGGGTTTGGTGATGCTGATTCTGTGGGCATCATCCAGTGTAGGTGGTTAATGCCTTGGTTCCTTGGTGCGTGTTTCATAGGGTTGAATATATTGTAGGAACTGTATGGGGATTTCCAAATTGGCCCCCTTGGCATACCACAATATGGTCTCAGGGAGCACACCAATAGAACCAAACAGAACACACCACCATTGTTGGTCAAGAATATGGTGGCATCTGGTCTTGAATTCAAAACCTTTCAGTTGCAAAGCTGAGCATCAACTGTTACGCCACGTAAGACCTTTATATATTCAGTTAATTATTTCCTATCTCTTACAGCTAGAAATTAGTTAAAGACCATACCTTCTCTTGAGTTTATTTTAATAAATTCAAAAGAACACTTAACTTACCTGTTGGTAGGTTATTTAACTCACCTCTCATTATAATTTTTATGATTAAAAAATGAAGCAGCACACGTGAGTACACATGAAAAGGAAAGGTATCTGAGAAGAAATTACGGCAGTTTCCTCTATTTTTGATGATAATAAGATCATAATCCGAAGAAAATAGTAATTTTTGTAACAGTTATGAAGAAAAATATAATAATTGCTTCTTTTGTAATGATATCACCCTCTTTTTTCTTCTTTTCTTTTTTACTGTGATTTCATTTTCATTAAAAATAGTAATGTAGTTTTACTGTACTTTCTAAGCTTTTGTCTAAATTTATTATTGCTTCTCTCATAATATTAAATTTACTGGAGTTTAAATTTATTTTATATCATTTAATCTAACTATGTAATTAATTCTCATCGCTCTATAGAAAGAAGAATTCCATTACTAATATAAATACCATTTAAGTAAATACTGTTGAAAATTTTTCAGAGAGCTAAATTTTATTTCAAACATAATCGTACGCTGAAATTCAACTTCGGGAAGGATTAATTTTTATCTTTCCGCTAGAGATCTGAAGTAACAAATTGGAATTTTGGTTTGATTTTAGAAAAATTTTAAAAATTGTACATTTTTCTAGTTGACTTCACAAAAACAAAAAAATCAGTATAGAAAGAACTAATTTTTATGTCCGAAAAATAAATTTTTTTTTAAATCACTCCTTTAAGTAAAAATCAATTTTCTGGTAATTTCTAAAAATTCATTCGTATGCGAAAAATAATTTAGAGTTAGAAGACAAATGTTTCTAATCATTAAAAAACTATTTATCTCGTTTCAGAGTTTATATATGAGTAAATATCTTGATAATCTACAAGAATAATTTTTTGAAAAAAACCTGATTCGGGACATCCATCATAAATATTTATTTAGAGTACAATTATTAATGTGTCTTATCATAGGAAAAGAATGGAGGAAAAATGAAAATAAGAATTTCCCCGAAGTTCTCATCAAACGAACATAACTCGACGTTTTGAGCATAAAGTTCCATGTACAGCCATAAAATAATGTAGCACATAGATACGAAGCGGTGCAAGAGGGTGTCTTACATGTTGCATAACTAATTCGCCGTTAATATGTAACATTTAATGTTCCAATTTTCTTTTAATGATTTTGTTTGTTTGAAAGAGAAAATAAAAGTTATTTAAAGAATACAAAAATTTATTCTCTTATTTATACTCAAGTGAATAAATTAATTTAAATAAAACAATAAGGTGTGGTGTAATGATCTGAAAGTTTCCGTATGTTAGATTTTTCATTCGATTTTGAGAGTTGTTTTTGTCATTAACGTGGAAAAATTTTAGGCACAGAGTTACTAGAATGATTAGAATGTTACTGGTGTAAAAACAAAAGACTATCTGTGGCCTTTGTTTTGTTAGCATTAGTAAGTTTCTGAAGTATTTCAAACGTAGCTGCGAATGACAAAGTTTTTCCTGGAACTTAATTAAATTATTTTTTGTTTGAATGATCGTAGATCAAATTTGTTCTGAAACTTCAAAGCTCTTCAAGTCTTCAACGACAGGACCTTATTAATGTGGACTAATTGGGCTGTGTTTGTGAGATAGAACTCGTAGTGTTCACGATTGTAGAGGAAAAATGTTCAGTACAGAGGTTTGAAAAGTTAAAATTTGTCATAAGTATACCCGATTAAGAGTCATAAAGACATCCGTAGGTTTCGATTAGATTGAAATCCAAAGATCAATTAAGTAAGAGATTGGAATTTGTTTCTCTCAAAAGTCTGCAACACATAGAAGACGAATTCTTCAAAATTTTTAAAGACTATTTTTTAGGCACTACTTTTAGCCAATGAATATTCGAGGATCCATGTGACCCAACAAAACCTAAGTTATTCGATCATTACATTTTTCATCCTGTAGAGCAACTGCGTATTCATCAACAGTATCTGACTTTGTTCATTTGAAATATGAATTCATTTTTGGACGCGCCTATATCAAAGATAAATTATTTTCTTGCTTTCAGTTCGACTGAACTGCATTCTTCAAAATTTTCATTCGCGGAAATCCTCCAAGACTTTTACGGAATACAAGAATAAATTTTAAAATGTTTTCCAAATTACGTCTTGAGGGAAATAAACAAAATAACTTTACTTTTTTATACGTACCTATCGAATTATCATCTGTTCATAAAAACATACATCTATTTTTAAAAGACTTTTCTCAAATCGCACATTGTGGTGATATAACATTATGAAATCCTTCTGCTGGGAAATTTCATATTACCTTTTAATCATTTGTTCAACAAAGTTGTTATTGTATTTCACTTTATACCTTCGTTTCGAAACTAGATATAACAATTGAAACGACATGAAAAAAAGCTCAATCGTAGCAAAACTTCGCTTAATAAGTAAGTTTTCACAAAACGAGGAAATTTAATGAAAATTTATCGCCAATAGTGTGTTTTTTTTCTCGAAAACCTTCTGAAAAATTTCAGTGAAAACAATTTCTTCTCATTTGATACGAAATCATAGATGGAACTAAATGATATTTGTGGGGGGTCAACCGGTCAAAACTCCCTCAGGAAAATTACTGAAAATTTACATATACAATAGCCTAATTCCCCAGCCAAAAATTCGTATTTAGGAAAATATCTTTGTTTCACGTCTCATCACATTATTTTTTTAGAAAATTTTTGGAACTTGAACAAATAGGTAACGTTATGGCTCATCCCCAAACTTCTCTAATTTCGTTCGAAATCGGTTTCATGATTCCTAAATATTGGGTCTCATTGCAGTATAGCAGAATAGTGCCATTTAAAATGTGTGCCGCTGATTATTCGAAACCCAAAGATTCAGAATTAAGATTAGAAAATGCATTAATGAAAGTTGGGAATAGTAAAATTTGATTTTCTGGCTTCAGTGGGTTTATTTCTTCATGAAACTAAAAACTATCCGGGTTCTCGTCTCAGGTCTCAGTGAAGTTAATGTCGAAGAGCATATCTTTCCGTGAAAACTTGCCAAAAAAGAAGGAAAAAAACGCTAAAGAAAAGCAAATGCCTTAGGCTTACGAAAATGTTTCGTTGAAGAAGTAAACAATTCAATGCGAGATTTTTGGTGATAATATTGTCGTCTTTTTTTCTTCTTTTCTTTTTTGTATGAAAGGTTAAATCCGCAAAACGTAAAAGACCCATCAATATTCATTCTAAATTTCGTCTCTTCACACTTCGTCGACTTGTAAAATCCAGATTGATGACACTTTTACATTTTGTTATCAAACCTTCATTCCGTGGGGTAATTTTTTCTTCCTTCCTTCCTTTTTCCCCTCTTTTTTTTTTTCCGGTGCTTTAGGCTTTTCTTGCTGTCATACTCGGTTTGATATTTTTGGTAAGTATTTTGAATCGAGTTGTGAAAGTTGATTTGCCTAAATTATACGGTGTAAATGTGACGAAGGAAAGAGGAAAATTCATCTTGTAGTTTGTGTCATATTCTAACAGTGTTGAATTTTTATGTGAAACTGACGTTGAGAAAAATTTATTTTATAATTTTGTTGATTGTTACTCTCTTTAAATCGTTGAAAAGGGTGTAGCAACTGCGGGATCGTAGTGAGTCATGTTTTTCAAACAATTACTGATACTGATTCGATGACTTTACTAAGGAAAATATGTAAACGTTGTGTAAGAATTCTTTGCACCTCACGAAATCGAAAGCCAGTTCAATGAAACATAGGCTAATAATTGCGCCTTGATCGTTGGTCAACTTACAATTAGACCGAACTAAGCCCGTGATGTTAAAATTGTTAAAAATAAATAAAAACTTAGTATTGATTCGGTTTCCAAGGTTAAATTTATGGATCAGAGTTTCAGGAAAAAGCTGGAAGTGCAAGCTCGAAGTCTTAATTTCTATTTTTATAAGCTTTTATTGCACTCTCTACTGCTGGTTCATATATGTTCACTACCAACAGCGCCACTTATCATTATTACTTTTTATAATCTCTACCGCAGTACCTCAGTACCGCGACTGTTTTACCGTGTTGCCAATACCAGCAAAGAATAAAAGCTTATCTTTTAAAAAATTCCTTTTTAATTGTTACTTGTTTGTTTTTTTCTTTTTTTACTGTCAGAATTAAATAAAGGACAAGGTGAATCTAAAACATGTGTCATGGCATTAAAAAAAAAAAAATTGTAGTAATTATTTTTCCAGTCGTGATTAAAATTACTGTAATTTTTTCCTCCATTGCCGTCCTCGTTCAGAAATGATTATCCAGAGAATAGTTTCACTCTCGATTTTTCAATAGAGAAAAACGGCAGTTTTGTTTAGTTTTTTGTGTTGGGAAGGAAAGAATTTAAAAAGATATCTGCATCAATGATAAAATAAGATATCAATGAGACGTTAGCATCTTGTAATCTTGTAATCTGAGTGAAGCGATTAACCCTCTAGTATAAAAGGTTTGAAGTGTTGTAACATCTTCTGGGTTCATACGTTTGGTCGGATTATGAGAACCTATTTTTCATAAGCTGTTTCATATTGTGTTTTGTGCATTTATTAATTGATTTTCTTTCAAATCAACCAAAATTTATGTATTAAGAATGAGCCTCTCCGACTCTCAGTGCTTATCCTTCTTCCAATAAATGTTTCCAGAAAAGTCGTATTCTTGACCTGATGGTGACAAGCAAAAACAAGACCAAGGATGTTGCTCACTTTATTCTTTGTCTGAGTTGTGGTCTTACGCAGTTGGTCCTATAGAGTCAAGTCTTGGCCTTGTTTCCAGATTAATAACTGAATTAAACTTACTATTCATTTCCTTGCAAAATATGTACACAGTATAAGAATATTGAAGCAAACATCAGTAGATAACCAAATGTAGAAAAAAGAATGCAAATTCTATCAATAAATACAATTACAAACTATACAAGTAGAAAGATTGCAAACATTTTAGTTTGTTCAATTTTTTTTTCAAGTTGTATGTTTGGTCTTGGTCTTGAGGACTATAAAACTGTAGTATCGGAAGCGCCGTATTTTTCAATTTGTCAGTCTGCTGTATGGTTAAGGAGTTACCATCTTTGGCAACCCCAAAGATGGCAACCCCGAAACCAACAATGAGGGAATGAGCTAAGTTCTTGTTTGCCGACAAGGACCCTGTATACCAGGCTACCCCCCTGGCCACAACATTTATCCAAACTCAGCAGTTCATGGCAACACCAAAATCCAACTCGCCACTGCTGACCACTCCTGGACATTTCAATCCTCACCCTTTCCTTCCTGTCTGTAACCACCCTTATCGTCGCCCCCAATACCGACCACCAAGGCAAAGGGGACAGAAGAGCAGGGATAACTTCCTTCGGCGGCAGGCCCAATGCATAGAATCTTACAAATGTGTTGGAGCAGCGGTTGGAAGTGCCCTTGCCAAGTGGGAGAGGGAGCAAAAACAGCGGTAAAACCTCTAATCCCCCAGACATGCGGTTAATTGTTTTTACAACGCAAAAACTGGGGGGAGTAGCTATAGGGATTAGACCATTACTCGTATGAGGAAATAGGCTCGGCCTATCGACGACAGTCGTCACCTTTGGTGACAATTATTTGTGCCTTGCACGTTAAACCAAATATAAATGTATGTTTGTTTGTACTTGTCTATTTTTGCAGATAGACAAGTTACAAATCTCGGACTGTGACAAATCGATAGATAACGATCTCGGCGATTTCACAGACCGATATGAAGTTGCATTCTCCGTACTTTACCGTTCCCATAGCAACCGTAAAGTACAAATAAATTATCTACACTATACCTATGTAAATATTACATAGGTGTGTATGTGTGCGTGTAGGGAGCCGGGTATATAAGACCAGAAAATCATAGACTAAATCGCCAGTGTTTGCCAAAGTCTTGGCTCCCTTATACCTTTCTGGTATTTTGGCATAAACACGAAAATTATTCTGTTGAACACCTTCTTTGTTGGTTTTACTTTCCACGACGTAAGGTATTCCACAAAATGGTATGTAGGTCTGCTTGGACTGGGGATCAAACCAGCGACCTACAAATTTAAAAGCAGTGACGATATCTGTACGGATACGCCACCAATAATAGATACTCGTGTGTGTGTGGGTGTGTGTGTGGGTGTGTGTGTGTGTGTGTGTGTGTATATATGTTCACATCCCCACAACCATTCCCTCCAAGTGCTGTAGCTATGATGCAGCATGACAACACACTAGATGGGGGAGCTAGGCTGCTGATCATGTGGGAAACCAGCCAAACCACACAGGCTTACACCATCATGGCTTCTAACCTCTGTGCGGAGGGGGGTTTGTGAATAAGAAGAAGAGCACTGTTACAAATTTGTATCATGTTGGGGTCACCATTTTGTAGGTCTCCCTGACTGGGGATCAAACCAGTGACCTACAAGTTTAAAAACAGTGATGATATCCACACGGCTATGCCAGTACCGATAGATACTCGTGTGTGTATATATGTTCACATCCCCACACTTTTAATAAAAATGATATTTTACCATAAACATTGAAATATTAAATTTCTGTAAGTAAAATGGCAACCTTAACACATGCATATTGTGAGAATGCGTGTTAGCCAACCACATATTCACCACTACTATCGTATATAGTCAATTGTGTGTGTGCACCTTGCGTATTAAATTAAGCTAACAAGACGATTTGTTAACTGTGATTGCCAAGAGGAAGTTCACCGGCTGGCCAACTACTTACCTGGTAAGTGCGTAGTACAGTATGTACTCAATCGCCACCAAACCAAGTGTGTCATACATACATTTTGCAAAAAATATTTTTTTATATATGCTCAGTGCTGTCTTCATCAAGGAGCAAATCAGGCAATTACCTAGAAGCGTAACGAGTTGAAGGTCTGAAAATTATTGTCGAAACAAAAACATAACTATTTTGATAGTTTTCACATTTGAAAGGGTGTAAATTTTTTGTTTCTCAGAGGCCAATGATACTCAAAGACGACTTTGAGTATGATTTTTATGAAAACTGAACTAGCAATATTTGTGTCCGATACTCTAATTTGAAATGTAAGATATAAGCTATAAAAATTTTCAAATTATTCTCTGAACGGTATCTATTCCCTGTTCCTGACACACGAAAGTAGGAGGACTACAATAATGCTGTAAGTTTTGGCGTAAGGCCTATCCAATACGAATATTGCACACTTTCATTTCGAAGCAAGCTAAAGCAATAAAAAATCGTTCCCACGAATTACAAGTAAAAAATAAATAAATAAAAAATAAAAAAGGGGTTTTAAAAAAAGAAAGTAAATTGCTGTAGTAATGTTATTCCAGCTACACGAATAATTCCCCCTTCAAAATTGACGAATACGTTTTTATCAACGTTCAATCCAAACTGAATTTAAGGTTAAATGTAAAAAAACATTTTATGAGATAACAAAAGCGAGATAGTCTTGTTAGTTTTCACTTTTAGAAAGGAAAAAAAAAAGGTTACACTGTAGGCGTAAGTACGTGTTTTTGAATAAGTTTTTTGAAGAAAAAAAATGGTACGAAAAAATAAAGATCGTTGTTTAAAAAAAAGAAAATACTAACAGATTGAAAAAGATGGTTGATTTATCTTTGTCAAGATTACGCGAACAATTTTTTTTTTCATTCACGTATTCCCTCATCCCTTCGAAATCGACTTCTTAAAAAACATCTCCAGGTTTTCACGTTTTCTTTTTTTTATATCTTTTTTCCCTGTTGTCTTTTTTTTTTTCATAACACTATTGTTGTCGTCCCTAACCAGAAGTTTTTTCGAGTATGTGTCACATTTGTTTTGAAGAATCAAAATGGGGTGAAAACAGTCTATTATTTTTTTCATTTACTCAATGTATGAATGACGATCGAAACGTAAAAAATGATGACAGGAAGTCATTTTAGCAATACTCGTAATATCCAAAGCAGCAATTACTTTCTATGCTGGATAGAATTTGAAATATTTCTCCAAATTGACCTTTGATAATTACAGAATGAGAGCCTCGCCTCTAAAGATATGGAAAATGTTCACTCATCATAATACGGTACAGTAAGCGTAGGCGAGTATTTTTTCCTACAGTTAGATTTTGGCATGGACAACCTCATTCCTTTGTATCAAGAGATGGTATAGGAACATGAATGATTTGTGCTTCCCAGTGCCATATTAGTAGTTCAAAAAAATAAATTATATAGCTAAGAAAAGCTTTGGCCTAGGGCTTGAAAATGTTGGAATACGGGATGTGTCAGCTGGTGTATGTAATAGATCCAAATCCTCTAACATTAGATTATGTTGACCTGGAAGTACTATCCGTAGGAATAAAAATGTATTTTTGACATTTATTGATTTTTCAATGTTTAATAGTTATTTGCGATATTAGTGCGTAAAGTAGCAGTCACCTACTATGTACGAGTGTAACACACTATTTTTTATAACATCCCCCAATAACAAAATTTTGCGAAGGAATAGTATTTTACTCAACTAGTTAGCAAAATGAGTGATTATCATGAATGGCTAGCTAGTTGAATACAATATTTTCTTCAACGAATCCACCAAAAAGAGAATACTATTTATTCAATTAAACATGTAAACTTCATTCATGAATAGAATTTTAGATATAATTAAATATCATGGAGAAGCTAACTTGATTGTTTGTGTAAGCATCACCATGTGAAATGGCTCTTTCTCATTGTAACCTATTGCAACTTGCGTAAGTGTAAACGGTGCTGTGAAGAAATAAACAACCAACAGTTAGAGAAAAAACTCATTTCTACACTGTTCTACACTTCGTGAAGAAATGAAAATCATTTTCGATGTTCCAAATTGCTTCGGAAATCTCGTATTTTGCTAATCAAAATCGATTTAATAATAACCTCTTTTTGGTGTATGAGTTGAGAAAAATAATTTTTGAAATGGTAGGTATATAAACAATTCGAAAGTGTTAAATTTTTTATTGATCTGGGTTTTTTCGTTCATTAATTTTCAAATATCTAAGGACGAAAAAAAAATTCAATAAAATATAGATTCAAGTAAATTTTCTTTTCTTTCCAATAGTACTAATTGCATTTTTCTAGCTAAAATAACGGCTGAGAAATTATTGATTGAAAGAGAAGAGGTTTCTAGATTCCAAAAAACAGATAATTTTCGATTGATTTAAGAGATAAAGATAATAATGAAAAACTATGTAGAAATTTTGTAAATTTTTTTCTCTTGTTAGCCACACCAATCCCAGCTCTCGGGCTTAAACAAAAGGTGAGAAATCATTGAATGAAATGAGAGAGGTTTGCTTCAAAATTTAAATATTGTGTTTAATTAAAGTGGCAACGTGACAAATCAGTTTTTCATGAATACAAGAAGAGGAGAATAATCTCCGACAAGACGTAGTGCGCATCTGCACCAAAGTGTGATTTAATAATGTAATCAAGTCCCAAGCTGCGCATGCGCAAAATTTTTATTTTTTACGCTAGGGTAAAATTTTCTATTTTACGTATAGTTAATTCGCACGAAAACGACTGTTTTTAGGATGGTTGTTGTAAAAAAAACTACCTAGAATTTTGTTTGAGATTCAATAAGATTTTTAACTAAAGATCAATACCAACCATACACTTTTTGTTGGAGGGTGATTCTAAAGTTTTTCCCATGCTGTCCGTCTGATAATTATCAAATACGACCTTCCAACCAGGCGACCATCCCTAGAGACGGTCAGAAAAACGAAAAAGGAAAAAAAAGAATTACAGGCTGCCTTGCGATACGATTGGAAGTAGCATTTATGAGGAAGATTTTCAAAAATCGTAAAAAGAAAATGAAGGAGAGTAGCCTGGATAAAAAAAAAGGGAAAGGAGAGTAAATCCCCGGTCAATCGACCAAAAACTCTCCATAATGATGATGATGATAACGATAATGATGGAGGAGTGAAAATCGAGAGGAGAAAAAATAAGTGAGATACAGACAGTGAAGGAGTAAGTGAGCGAGACTGGGGGAGAGGAGACGACCAAGGTTAGGGGCAGAAAACAGAAGTAGTGTTTAAAAAAGAAAGAAAAAAAAAAGGCCCTGAAAATACGCTGTAAAATCCATGCTGAGCTAGATAAAACGTTTTGTAATTAGTAATCTACTATTCGTTCGGAATTTTAACGAAGTATACGGACGACGTTAATGTAATTTTCGTACACTCGTTACGCCTTCGCGCCCTACGGCCCCTCACGTAATTCTATTTTTAACACGACAAGCTAAAAGCCTCCCCCGCTATACGGCCTACATACAGCCCATTGCTTACCTTCAAAAACCGTTCAAACACTCCTCAATAACACCACCGACTAATTTCACTCTTTTTGCTTTTCTCTCTTTGCTTTTTTAATGAATCGAGGAACGCACGAGGAGGGCATAGATAGGCAATATAATTTGCTGCGCAGTAAGCATACACACTGTCATTTGATACCGTTTGGTGAAGCATTTTTGAAAACGGAGCCTAAAGGCGGTTAGAGGTGTTGGTCAAGTTCGCGTGTCCCGAGTTCGGGGTGAACGTTATTTAATGGAGTTGGTCCAAAATTACGTCACATCGTTTGAGATTCGTTATGAGTTCTCTATCTAAACTAAGGGTACATCTTTTTTTAGGGTGTTGCGTGTTAGTAGAATGAAATGTTTTAGCAGGTTTTCAAAAAAAAAAATAATTCACACTAATATCGACCCCATGGTGGAAATTTAAGCTGGATCAAAAGAAATCCAGTGATACCAAAAAGTCAAATTCAAAATAATTACCATATATAGAACCTCGTACGATACTAGTCATAAATAAGGAAACCAGGATATGTATAGCCGGAGGTGGAGTTCAAATAATCTATGAGTGGTATCTGTGTGGGCAATCCTTAACTTCCTTTGCCCCATACCACTACTACTGCAGCTCTACATACAATGGTAGAAAGGATAAAGAAGTTTGACCGAGGTATATGACCATTTTCGTGGGTAAGTACCAAGTTCTGGCTTGTTTTCCCCATTTTTGCTATCTGCCTGTTTAATCAGCGTCGAGAGGTTACCTGCTAAAAGGGCTGATTAGAATTCGAAGTAGTGCTTCTATACATATTTTCTTCCATTTAAAAGTAGCCGATTCTACCATATTGCCCCTGACAAGACGTGGTGTTTCGTCGTACATATATCTGTGGACCTGTGATCCCTACAAGGATATTAAACTTGACTGAATAATACAAGCAAGGTAAATAAGTTATACTAAGAACTACATGTTGTTTAAATATACGATAAATTGATACTTGGATAGTACGAGTATGTATCCTATTAGAAGTAAAATAGGTATCTAAAAGTTAGCCTCTTTCTCAATTTTCATACACTTCGAGAGGAGGATGAATGGAAATTCAGAACAATCTAGCTGCTTGGGATTCAGTTACTTTGTGTAAGGAGGTTAAATCACATTTCATCATTATTTTTTGATTAAGAGCTCGTAGAACGTTTCCTCAATTCATGCGAAGAAAACCAATCTCTTTTTAGCCTTGACTTTGGTCTCTACAGCCCAAATGCAAGAACGATACTTAAGTATCACCAGTGACTTACGCATTACTTTCCTTTCTTTTTTAGAGTTTTATATATATACATGTATAATTGATAATGGGAAAAGCCCAAGACTGACTTCAGTATCGTTCTTGCATTTTTAGCCCTATTTCTATAACCAGCATTCTTATTCTTCAATTTGAGCGCAACGATGGCCTCAGCCTAAAATAAATACAATCAGTCATATTTCTGGACTGTTTCTGAACAATTTTTTCCCTCGATTTTCTATAACTGTCGAAAATCATTCGAGATCTAAAAACCACATTTAAATATGAAGCTTCTTAACATCTTATTTATTGTAAGGTGCCAACTGTATTCTTCGTAAAACAGCAGAAGATGGGCAGTAAGTGTTGAAATGATTCCGAATCTAATTTAAATCTAAATCTAATCTAAATATGTTATAAAGGAAATGGGTTTCAAAATTGTACTTTTCTTCTATCGTAAACCTAAACACCCTAAAACAGGAAATATCAACTTGAATATCTAAAGTGACAATTTACTTTCAAACACGTTCGCTACCGCTTCCCTGAATTGAATTCGTTTTTCAGTAGGTTATGCAAAAGTCGGAAAGAAAAAAATTCATCAAACCAAATCTTTGCACAAACACACCCTTCTAAAGAATCTTTTATTACCTTCGTTCTTCTTATTTTTTTTCACGCCTACCATCTGCCTTCGGTGTCAAAACTTCAGCTCATCATCGTTTAGATTCATTTCCATTTTCACAGCGATTTGGAATATGTTTGTATAAAAACGACATCATTCTTTTTTAGGAAGTGAAAAGCAAAAGCTCGTAATAATCAACTTGTGTATTATTTAGAATACTGCTATTTGCGCGCGCGCGTGTGTGTATGTGTGTGTGCGCGTGCGTGCGTGCGTGTGTGTGTGTATCATCGAATTATTGCCTTATTCCAAGTTGAAATTGAATTTACTGTATATGTTGATAGACGCCTATGTTTCCTGCGAATGTAATTTGGGCGAGGGTTGCGATTGGTTCCTTGCTTTCCATAATTTAAATTACATTCGCTGGAAAACGTAGACAATTTTCCGACTTTCTTCGGTTTTGCTCAATTAAATTGTTTTAAATTTTACATTTTAGTAGGCTCGAAATCGTATATAGGTGTAAAGAGGGTGTGAGATTGCTCCTGTCTAAGAGTGATATTTTTGGGTTATTTATACTTTGTGCTGCAATCCAACTTCTGCATCCAAAAGCACACTATTTACGTGAAAAGTAAGTACTTACTCCATGAGGATATCGAAACATGATAGAATTTGGTCATGTTTTAGATTCTCAACCACTTTTACCTAGAAGAAATTTCCTACTGTTGACAGAAAAAGTATGCCACGTACTTTTTTGTTTTTATCATAATGACTGGAAGAGAGCTGAGATTTGAGTCATCTAATTAACAAATTACGATTCGTTAAGAATGACTGTTAAATTTTGGTTCAGCTAGCATAGCCCTTTTGAAAAATTATTCGTTTTTTCTCAACCAAAGGGTATCCACAGAGAGTACCTCATATAATTTCTGGAACTACTTTTCTTCTTGTCAGGCTATCAAATGTTAATTCTGTTAGAATATTGTTGATATTCAATGGTGAAGCCATAATACTAAAGTCCATATCAGTGAAAATATGGACCAGCCAAATTGGCCACTTGGACGGAGGGAAATACATATATCATGAACTTCTTTAGTTGCTTTTATCATACCCCAGCATAAATTATGTTGTGTATTATAATCTAGCTCTATATTAGTCTGCAAATATCAAATAGTACGAAATATACTGAAACAAAATTTTCTCCAAATGAGGCACTTAAAAGTTAAAAGGCTTTCTTCGTTTCAAACTTTTGAAACTTCGTTTTGATTTATTAAGGAATGTTCTCACCTACTGGTAACTTATGAAAGTGGTTTTTGCTAATAAAATAGAGAAACCTCAAATTATGATTTTTTCACATTGTGGAATACCTTGTCGTGAGAGATATTCACACTAGAAGGTCTTCAACAGTATTTTGCGTGTTCCGCCACTTCATACAGTTAAGTATGGGAGAGCCAAATCCTCGGCAAACACTGGCGATTTTTGAGCCGGTTCTGAGAGTTTATATACCGGATTTGGTACACGCACACAGACACACATGCATACGTACATGTACGTAATTATGTCATACGTTACGTCGTTTCTTGCCTCTGTCGAGGTGATAAGAAACGACGCAGGGCGTTTGGTACCGGGCCGTGACATCACCAAGATCATTATCAGGTAATTGATCTTGTCCCGTGCAATGTATCTTACCTGTACATATGTACAGGTACAAACATACAAACGCACCAGTGTAAATTCGTTTAACGTCATAGAGACGATTATTGCCAGCCTTTGGGCGGCGACTGTAGTTGAGGGGTGTGAGCCCCTATTACCTCATACAAGTATTGTCCCCACAGCTACTCCCCACCAGTTTTCACATCGCAAAAATGATAAGTCGCGTGCCTGGAGGGACTTATCAAGTCTACTGCTGTCTCTGGTCTTTCTCCCACTTGGCCAGAGCCAAGCCTACGGCAGTGCCCACACACTTGTAAGATAACTTACATGCGTTAAATTGGGCCTGGTACGTTTCTCAACTCTGTTGCCCCCTACATCTGGGCGGTCAATTTTGTTGAGCCGCATGGGTGTAAGGATGGGGACAGTGGGGAAGTGGAGGTCCAGACGGGGTTTTTGGATTTGGCCGGTTGAACATTGTGGAGTTCGAAGTCCCCGATGGTCTGTAAGGGGGAGTTTGACTCTGACCCCTGGTAGAATTGCTCTTTCAGTCTCTGGACCTGGATTTTCTGTCATTGTTTCTGTTATTGTTGCTCCTGCTTTTTGAGCGGTTATTACTTCTACCATTTCTTGAGTTATTATTATTGTTCTTCTTCTTTATTTCATTAGTCAGCTGAACTATTTGGGCTCTAAGCTGAGCTAGTTCTCCCGTCTCTGCCGATACTGCACAAATCAAGGATACTGATCTCGAATGATCCAGCGCACTACCGCCACTCTTTGCCAAAAAGTCTAGGTCCTCGGAATTGTTGATTACCGTGGTACCCACAGCTGCCAGACACTGCACAACATTTTGGGGCAGTTGTTTGCATAACTGGTTCCCAATGACCGATGGTGATACGATATTATCGGCCTTTTGTCTTAATTTGGCCATAAAGATGGAGGGTTTATCATCTCCCATCTTCATTCCACCCATGACATCATCTATTATCTGGTTTTGGGTCTTACCAAACACATTGCGAATTTTCCTGCAGAACCAACTGTACTTGTGTGCTTCCACTAGAGGGCATTCCATGATATCCGGAATGTGGCGTATTATTTCTGCGGGCATGCCGCTGCAAATGTGTGTATATTTCTGGTTGTTCTGTAGGTTCTCTGTTTTGAAACGACCTACGAGGAGAGTCAACTAGAGTTCTACCTCATTTGGTAAAAATTCCGGAATCTCTATCCTCCACCTTTGGATTGCAGGGTTCTGCAAAGTCTGCATCTGCAACAGCTGTAGTAGCTGCGCAAGCACTTCGGGGGTCAGCTGTGGCTGACCACTTCCACCTGTCCCAGGCTGATTCGATGTCGGGTTTGTCGTATTTCCATTTCCGTTGGTGTTAGGCATTGTAATTTGCTGTTTCTCTTTTGAGTTACTTCTGGCAAAGGTTCCACCAGACTCCGACAATTGTTGGTCTGGGGTCGAAGGGTCTGAGTCTTGGGTCAAAAGACGACCACTTCTGAGGGTGCGAGCTGTTGTCTCGTTCGGATTGACAACAGCTCCCAAATGCAAGGCTTCTGGCCTCTGGATTTGTTTTTGTTTTTCCGGAGTATCAAAGACTTCAGAGTCTCTTGTCGAAGCTGGAGGAGTTGGCGGATGAGGGCAACTTTGTTCCTCCAGGTCTACTTCTCTTGGTTCCCTTCCGGCAAATATATTTGGAAGGGGGGTTTAATTTCCCACTTTCAAAGTCAGACCTCTGCTTTGACAGCCAGAGGTGTCTAGGTCTGTGAAAATATTTGTATCACAAGTGAGTTACTCACCAGTGAACCGGGCCTAGTTTTAGAATTAGTGCAACGCGCCTAGACACCCACGACATAGCCAAAAAATCACGTTGGGGTCACCACTGTGGAATACCTTGTTGTGAGAGATATTCACACTAGAAGGTCTTCAACAGAATTTTGCGTGTTCCGCCACTTTATACAGTCAAGTATGGGAGAGCCAAATCCTCGGCAAACACTGGCGATTTTTGAGCTGGTTCTGAGAGTTTATATACCGGATTTGGTACACGCACACAGACACACATGCATATGTACATGTACGTAATTATGTCATACGTTACGTCGTTTCTTGCCTCTGTCGAGGTGATAAGAAACGACGCAGCGCGTTTGGTACCGGGCCGTGACATCACCGAGATCGTTATCAGGTAATTGATCTTGGCCCGTGCAATGTATCTTACCTGTACATATGTACAGGTACGAACATACAAACGCACCAGTGTAAATTCGTTTAACGTCATAGAGACGATTATTGCCAGCCTTTGGGCGGCGACTGTAGTTGAGGGGTGCGAGCCCCTATTACCTCATACGAGTATTGTCCCCCCACACATCTTCACCCATTTTGAAATTTTTTCCATTTCCCACAAAAAATAATCCTATACATACTGTAAACATTGAGAATTGAAGATTGTTTTCCACTGAATTTGATGGAAAAAACACTCGTTTTGGATCGACGCGATCCCATCAATTTTGCATCTAAAAGTACTTATCGCTGGTGAAAAAGAAAATTTACCATAAACCACAATTTTCACTTGAGTTGACCGATTGAATATTCGTATTTTCTCTTATAATTGTTAGCTGAGTCTTTGTGAGTGCAATTTGTTGCAAATTGGGTAAAAAATTTGCTTAAAAATAGAATAATATTCATTTATCCTGTGCAAGTGAGTGCATAGTTTAATTTACCGGACTTTCAGAGTACATTTTTCTAGCTTCTTTCTGATAAAATTGTCAAAAATAAGAATTAAAACTCATTTTAAAGAAGAAAAATTTAGTTTGGGTTTTGCAAAATTCCAGTTTTATTTGTAAGGCATCCTTAAGAACATAGTAAGTTATAAAATGAAAAGATATTTTCAAATGTTCCTTGAAAATTCTTGGAGACATTTCTTTTTTAGGCAATAACTTAACTACCAATAACATTCGAAGGAGTTATTTGTAGCTGACGGTAATGAGAAAAGCTGTTTTGTATTTGTACTTAAAATTTTTTCAAAACCACGAGGCCAAGGATTGATTACACAGGAGGAAAATTGGAGGGGATAACTATTTGATGAAAATGGGAACTGTGGGGACTCATCGGTATGAGGTAAAGGGGCTCGGACCCCTCGACGACAGTCGCCGCCCCAAAGGGCAGGCCAACTTATCGTCCTTGTGACGTTAAATGAACACACGAAATTACGTTCGATCGTAATTACCTGCGAATACTTGCAGGTAATGTACGAGTACTGAATTGTGACGTCAGCCATCAATCAATGTCACAATTCGTACACGAACTGGCTAACCGTCACCTACGATAGTAGGGGATGACGTGACCTGGCCGTGCTTAACAATGTACGTAATATATTACGTACGTGTGTCTGTGTGCATACGCCAGAACAGGTATAAAAACTCTCAGAACCGGCTCTAAAATCGCCAGTGTTCGGTTTGGTTCTGGCTTACCCATACGTTTGTATGAAGTGGCTGAACACGCTTAAATTCTGTAGAATTTCCTTCTGGTGAGAATATCTCTCACGACAAGGTATTCCACAGTGGTGACCCCGACGTGATTTCGGCCACGTCGTGAGGAGTCTTAGGCGCTTCGGCGCTATTACAACCTGGCGCAGTAGCGCTGGCGAGATTCTCGCTTGCTCGGCAAATTAAAAATATTTTTTTACCAAGACTAAGACACCTTAGGTCGTCGAAGTAAGAGTCTGCTGAAGTGGGAATTTATACCCCTCTCCTTAAAATATATAAACAAGGAGAAACCAGACAGTAGACCTGGAGGAAGAAGGTTGGACTCATCCCCCAACTCCCCCGACTTCGACTCGACACTCCTTGAATTTAGCAAAAATAGAAGAAGGCCCTCAACACCCAGAAATAGCACGACTGGGAACTGCAATAAATAAAGAAGAACTAGCAGTTAAAACGTTGAGAAGTGGTCGAACTTTAAGCCAAAGTTCCGACCCGAAAACACCTGTCCTACAAACACAGGAGCCAGTGTTTTCGACCAGTAAGGAAGGAAGTAGTACTGTGGAATACGCTTGTCACCAGAAAGACACAGCAATGGTTCCACCACCAACTGAAAACCCACAACCATCGCAGGGAGGTAGTAGTCAGCCGCAGCTGACACCCGAAGTCCTGGCACAGATCTTGCAGCTCTTGCAAATGCAGCCAGGACAAAACCCTAACTTCTACAGACGAAGGATAGATATGCCGGAATTTCTGCCGAACGAGGTAGAATTATGGTTGACACTATTAGAAGGCAGGTTCAAGACAGAAAACATAACTCTGAACCAGCGGTATACCCACATCTGTGGAGGCATGCCCCCACAGATAATCCGCCACATTCCGGACATTATGGAATGCCCTTTGACAGAAGAGGACAAATATGCCTGGTTCGTCAAAAAGATAAAGAACATTTTCGGAAAAACAAAAAACAAAATAATAGATGATGTGATGGGTGGTATGAAGATGGGGGACGACAAACCCTCGATCTACATGGCGAAGTTAAGACAGAAGGCGGATAATATCGTAGCCCCTTCTGTCATAGGCAATCAGTTTTGCAAACAACTACCACAAAGTGTTGTGCAATGCCTAGCCGCCGTTGGTTCGACGGTAATCAATACATCCGCGGATCTAGACTTCCTTGCGAAATCAGCAGATAATGCGCTTGAGTACACCAGGTCAAAGCCGGTGGTCAGTGCAGTATCTGCAGAGACTGGAGAACTCGCTCAACTTAGAGCACAAATAGCTCAGTTGACCGAAGAAGTAAAACGGAACAAAAGCCAAAGTTCTACGAAATCCAACAGCAGCTGGCGACAAAGATCGAAAAGCAGAAGCAACAATAACAACAACAGCAGTAGCAGCAGAGGACGACAGTCCCGGTCAAGAGACCGCAGATCTAGTTCCGGAAACAGGGGTCAGAGTTCAACTCCCCCTAGAACATCATCTCCCAAAACCCAGTCTCGAAATTGGGATGATAAGAGTTGCTTTTTCCACAACCGGTTTGGCGCGGAGGCCACCAAATGCAACAACAGATGCAGATGGTGCGGTAAAACCTTTAATAAGGAGCCGTCAAACTAGAACGAGGGGCCATCTATGCGGCCGAAGACCCCTCGGAAAAATATTCACGCCGCCTGTTCATAAAGGACAGGACAAATAGGAGACGTTACTTAATTGACTCGGGAGCAGACCTGAGCATATTGCCAGTTAATAAAACCCAAAAAGTACTTCCTCCGAAATACTATCTCCGTACTGTGAATGGTCAAAACCTTCCAGCTTACGGACTCGAAACAAGCAAAGTCGACATCGGACTCAGCAAAAATATGATGTGGTCCTTCACGGTTGCAGACGTTCCAAACCCGATCCTGGGTGCAGATTTTCTCGCACATTATGGCCTGATCATTGACCTCAAACACGGCAAATTGATCAATAGTGAAAATAAAAGTGTGGAAGGCAAAACGCTAGCTTACAGACTGGACACAAATATATCCAGCTGTACTAAAGTCGACGGACAACTCTTACGGATCCTGTCTGACTATCCTGGAGTCACTCAACCCTCAATTCGCAGGCATCCTACGTACAAACACGACACGGTTCATTACATCGAAACCAAAGGACAGCCTTGCCATGCTAGAGCACGGAGGTTATTACCCGACAAACTCAAAACGGCACGAGAGTACTTCCATCGCATAATTGAGGAGGGCGTATTTCGCCCCTCAAAAAGCTCATGGAGCTCCCCTATCCACATGACTAAAAAAGCAAGTGGAGAGTGGCGAATTGTTGGAGACTACAGGGCCTTAAACGCCATAACAGTTCCTGATCGCTATCCAGTCCCCAACATAATGGACTTCAATGGGAATATGAAGGGTAAAACGATGTTCACAAAAATTGACATCAACTGGGCATTCCACCAAATTCCTATGGCCGACCAGGACGTTCCAAAGACAGCGGTTACAACCCCCTTTGGATTATTCGAATACCTTCTAATGCCGTTTGGACTACGCAACTCAGCACAAACTTTCCAAAGATTTATCAATGGACTGTTTAGGGAATTGCCGTTTGCATATGCATACCTGGATGATATTTGCATTTGCTTAGAAGGCGGTGAGCATCAGCACGAGGAAAATGTGAGAGCCGTGGTACAGCGTATACACGCCGCCAGACTCACTATCAACGTAGGCAAAAGCTTATATGCACAGTCCGAAATTGACTTCCTCGGCTACAAAGTCTCAACCGAAGGCATTTCCCCCTTGAAGACCAAGGTAGAGCCAATATTGAACTTCCCGAAGCCCTCAAATGTCGCAGAACTCAGGCGTTTCTTGGGGATGGTGAATTTCTATAGACGTTGCATGAAGAATGCAGCAGCCGAACAAAGTAAGCCGTTTGCATTAATAAAGACAAGCAAAAAGAAAGATAAAACTCCACTCGAATGGAACGAAGAAGCCAAACAGGCCTTTGAAAATATCAAAGAAACACTGGCAAATGCAACTCTATTGGCTCATCCAGATGAAAGTCTGCCTTTATGCGTAAGTACCGATGCATCAGATTTTGCTATTGGTGCAACTCTGTACCAATTGGATACAAACATCAAATTACCGCTAGCTTTCTTCTCGAGGAAGCTCTCAAAAACAGAAAAGAATTATAGCACATACGATAGGGAATTGCTCGGAATTTTTGCTGCGTTGAAGCATTTCAGGCACCAGTTAGAGGGTAGATGTTTTTCTGTGTATACTGACCATAAACCCCTAACATATGCCTTCACACAAAAAGCAGAACCGGCATCTCCGAGAAGAGCACGACAATTAGACTACATCGGTCAATTGACTACCGACATTCAGTATATAAGTGGAGAACTTAACACTCCAGCTGATGCCTTGAGTAGAATCGAAACTATCTCTCCTCCTGTCCAATTGCCTTATGCTGAAATATCTACAGCACAGCTTAAAGATGCAGAATTGCAAGAGTTGTTATCGAACGATGATACTACTCTCAAATTGAGACAGAGAAAAATTCCCGGTACTGATGTTTTATTAACATGTGACATCAGTACAGGTAAGAATAGGCCATTTCTACCGGTAAAATATCGCAGGTTGGCTTTCCACAGTGTACATAATCTGTCACATGCTGGGCCAAAATGTAGTGCTAAACTAATCTCGGAAAGATTTGTATGGCCACGAATAAAGTCTGACTGCAACAAATGGGCTCGCAGTTGCCTGAACTGTCAAGAATCCAAAGTAGGAAGACACACTCGTTCACCCCTCAAATCCTTCAAACAATCAGAGCGGTTCAAAACGGTTCACATGGATCTGGTAGGCCCATTGCCACCATCTCAAGGACACAGATACCTGTTGACGATAATAGACAGGGCAACACGATGGCCGGAAGCAATCCCTCTACACGAGATATCAGCTCCCACAGTAGCTGCAAGGTTATACGATACCTGGATTGCGAGGTATGGCGTACCAGAAGTCATAGTCACAGACCAAGGTCGCCAATTCGAGAGCTCGCTCTTCAAAGAGCTGGCAAATAAGCTTGGTGTTCAACACAGTCATACCACAGCTTACCATCCTCAAGCTAATGGCAAAATCGAGAGATGGCATAGAGCTCTCAAAGCCTCCATCATGTCTCATGATACCAAGAGATGGGTAGAAATACTTCCTACCATCATCTTAGGCCTTCGATCCGCCCTACAAACCGATACAGGTCACTCTGCAGCGCAATTAGCATTCGGCGAAGAGCTACGCCTTCCAGGGGACTTCTTCACAAAATCGAAGATGTTAGCCCCGAAATTATGGTACAAAATATAAGAAATGATGCCAACAATTTTCTAAAACAGGCAGCTCGTCATGGCCAGCCCAAGATTTACGTCTCAAAACACTTGGCTAATACGTCACACGTATTTGTTAGAGACGAAAAAATGAGATCTGCGCTGGAGAAACCATACGCCGGTCCTTACAAAGTAGTATCACGAAATGAGAAAAACTTTGTGATACTCATTGCAGGCGAACCTTGAACAATTTCAATCGACAGATTGAAGCCTGCATATTTGGTAAGTGACGATAAAAGAATCAAAAGGTTACAAAAGGAGAAACCAGAAAACATGCAGACGGATTCCGAAACAAAAACGGAAGAATCTGTCGAAAAATGTGAGAAAAATACCTCACAACAGAAAAAATCCAAGAAATCAGTACGATTTTCGGACGATGTTACCACCAAAACATTCGATCCCGAGGCCCCCTTATGCCCACGTAAAAGAGGCAGGCCCCCTGGCAGTAAAAAACACAAAAATTCCCGACCTTCTCGCACATCTGAGAGGTTAATGCAAAAATAAATAAAATTACTCCCGAAAAGTAATATCCGCTACGTAAGTTAAAACCCACTAAAAAATACAGGGAATATCGGAACTCCGTGACACAAAAGAAACTCCGGAGATAAGCGAACGAGGAATGCCAACAAAAAGAAGAAGACAGGAATAAACAAATCCATGTGCAATACGGAAACAAAACATTGCAACGTGCGAGTACCGTTAAACACAAAGATAATCTCTATGACGTGACGTCACAAACGGAGATTCCTTTGTACTGAAAATTCGAAAAATATATTCACTGAGCTTATTTCAGCCATAACTCTGCTTAAACCGATCAGAACTTAACCGGAAAACTTGTATATGGCCGAGAATTTTAAGCGCTATCCCCTCTATGTGTCGATAAGAAGATCTGAAAAGAAAGAAAAATAACTGTAATGGTAAATCAAAAAATGAAGTAAAATCACCCATTTCAGAACTGCCAGAATACTTGGACGTGTTTTCTGATACAATTTTTGGTGCCTTCTCCTAAATAACCTATTCTGTAATGTCACTATTGCCAATTCCCATCCCGAAGTCCGCCAACTTCCAATTCGCTAGGAAAACCGCTGAGCACACAAAAACTCAGCGGAAGACCGAAACGAAGATGGAGCTGGATAGAATCGAAGAGGAGCTGCTGATGGACACGGCTCCTCCGGTTAACAATGTCCTAGCGGAGATGACAACTCCGCTGCCTCCGATAATCTCACCTCCCCGATCCCCGAAGGAACCGACTCCGACTCCGGAACCCCCGAAGCCGGAGCTGAAACCCGAGGAGAAACAGGAGCCCATGGGATTCTTGTTCACGGCAGAGAGGGCCGCAAACGAACGAGCGAAGATGGCCACCTGGACAGCGGAGAATTCGAACTCTCCGATGCACAGGAAGCCGACGTTCAAACGTCCACTACCCCCTCACTCCCGTCGACACCCCTATGCTCACACTAAAAACACAAAACGGAGGCATAGGGGTGAAGGTAGCCGGGCAAACTACCTGGCCCGAGCATACGCCCGTAGGGAATCCTACGAGTGCGTCGGGGTCGTGGTAGGCAGCGCGCTGGCGAAGTGGGAGGCCGACCAGAGGCGAAAATAAACCCGCACGTCCCCCAGGCCTTGCGCATTTTTGGTCGTTCTTGCGGCGCAAAAACTGGGGGGGAGTAGCTGTGGGGACTCATCGGTATGAGGTAAAGGGGCTCGGACCCCTCAACGACAGTCGCCGCCCCAAAGGGCAGGCCAACTTATCGTCCTTGCGACGTTAAACGAACACACGAAATTACGTTCGATCGTAATTACCTGCGAATACTTGCAGGTAATGTACGAGTACCGAATTGTGACGTCAGCCATCAATCAATGTCACGATTCGTACACGAACCGGCTAACCGTCACCTACGATAGTAGGGGATGACGTGACCTGGCCGTGCTTAACAACGTACGTAATATTTTACGTACGTGTGTCTGTGTGCATACGCCAGAACTGGTATAAAAACTCTCAGAACCGGCTCTAAAATCGCCAGTGTTCGGTTTGGTTCTGGCTTACCCATACGTTTGTATGAAGTGGCTGAACACGCTTAAATTCTGTAGAATTTCCTTCTGGTGAGAATATCTCTCACGACAAGGTATTCCACAGGAACAAACTGTAAAATTTTCAGTTTTGCTTACAGTCTCGCTGCTCTAACAATTTAGGTAGATATTTAGTGTTTAATTTCTTTATTTATTCCTATTATTAATCATTTACCAATGTTCTTGGTAAGATTCTTGTATTTCTTGGATTTTGGTTTAGTTATCAATAATAATATTACAAATCCCGTAAACAAAAGTGAGACTAAGATCAAAACTTGACTGTGTAAGATTGAGAACAAGACCAAAACCAAGGCCTCGCTTACATGACCGAGAACATTACAAGACTCAGACCTCACATAGCGAAGCCAAGACTAAGACTGATAAAAAGCAAGACCAACCCTTGACTGCTATATTAAGACCGAGACTACTTGTGCATGATTAGGCGGAAGACGTAGACTACTAAGCAAACCAAGACCAAGACTGAGCATGTAAGATTAAAATGAAACAGGTCCGTATTCTCAAACGTCACTTTTCCTTCACTTTAGCCATGAGATGTCCAAGGACCAAGGTTTTGTCAAGTGCCTTTTCACAAAAAGTGAGGCGAGAATACGGTGGTTCTCTGCAAGACCAAGAACAAGATCTAAGCCTAATTTTATCAGACCAAAAAGATCAAGACCGAGACTGACGGTGCAAGATTAAGACCAAGACCCAATACGCCAGACCAAGACTACAATGGTTGTCTGTGCTCATCATTCAACGGAATGAGAAGTAGTATTCCGGTTAGCATAAAAATTTTCAACTGAACAGACATTCGAATTACTGAAAATTAAGGAAATATCCACGAAATAGCTCGTTAAGAACGCTTTCAAGTCGTACAAAAACGCTACCCACCCAAGCAGAAATGTCGTAGTAGGTATATCTTTTGCGTAGTCCTTTCGCAAAATGCTAGTCACACTTAAGATATGCAAATAGCCTTTACCCCATCTACCACCGACCACAAATTATGTGCAAGCATTCCACATAATTTGATACACTCGACGTAGCCACTAGTTACTCACCTTCGGGTGCCTGGTAATTTTCAAGACCGCATTAGGAGAGTTTGTTGTGCTTCGTAAAAATATTCCGGAAAAAGTGACTCGCAAATTTAGCTCTTAATAATGACTAATGTTCGACGAAGTGCGCCCAAAAAAATGATTATTTGTCTTTTTTAATAGCCTTTATTTGGTAAGTTTTAGCATTAATCTGGTTGTCGGTTATATCCGGCGTGATCAACAACGAGTAAAGTTTCGTCGTTTACATCATTATTGCGTAATTAAAGGGGATGTAGGTGAGCAATTAACCCTTTACATTGCGGGCTTGAGCCTAGTGAAAGGAGGGTGGAGAAGAAAAGAAGGGGGAAAAAAGAGGCGAAGAAAAAACAGCCCGAGCCGGTCGTAAAAAGAAATACGGGTCCGACTTTAATGGCTTCTTAAAGTCGTGTAAATTTCGTAGTAATTTAGCGCCTTCGGTTAATTGTTGTTTGTGGCTTGGTCGAAAGAACCCACACCAGCACACCATCGTCGTTTCTGGTAGGCTTGCATGTATTTATGGCTGGCTAAATTGCACATTCTGCGCTGCCGCCAACCAATACCAACGGCACACACTGTACGCAGCAGTTGTCCTTTCGTATTTGAAATTAATTTTGCATTTATAAGCGAGCGATTACGTATTCATGAGGGCGGTTGTAAGTTTATTTTCTCATCGTCTTTCAGAGGGTTGTGCAGAAATTATGGCTTTGCCGTTTCGATGCTCCTTATTTAGTAGCTGTAGAGTCGAGGTGGTGTTATATTGGAGTCTTTTTACAGTTTAAGATATGAGCCAGACGATTGCTTTTCTGTGTGAGAAGAAGGATGGTTATCGTATTAGCTGCAGCCTGAAATTCGACTTGAAGGGGTGCTTGTTATACTTATTCGAGGTGGGCAGAGTACCAAATGCTGCGTTATAAGTGAAAATAATGATGGCTTCTAGCCTGAGTGAAAGTGTTCATAAAATCTTCATACTATAAGTGTTGAATAACGCGGTATTGGCATATTTGTGTCGGGGAGATAGCCAAGTATCGAATAGCTATAATGTCACCGGTAAGGAGACTTAATTTTAGGCGAGTACATAACTCCGTAACTCGTCGGACCATGTGAGTTGCCTGTATGTTGTCTGACGAGTGTGATGCTCATGGAATTTATGATTTTTCGCGTTGAATGAGATAACCACCTCTCAGTTCAGATATCTCAATAATTTGAGAATATTTCAGGGGAAAATTAAAGATTACGCCAATTGACCTTAGTTTCAAATAAAAAGGGATTAGTCTTATTTTCGCGCATAAAATTTGATATTTTGTGCAAATTAGATGATACATTTGCGCAGATGCGTATAAATCTAAAGAATTTACACAACTGTTGCACTGGTGCGCATTTCTCTGCATGCTAATATCGCTTATTCGTAATTTTTTAGGTTTTTTCTGGTTATTTAGTTGTGACTTGTGGAAATAGTGTTTTTAGCACCCGATAATGTTGCTTGTACCTCGTTTAGTTATTACGTGCTGGATAATTACGCATCAGAAGACGATTTATTTCTTCCAGAATTATTGTAAGCAAGTGCATCTTCTGATATTCCACGAACTAACCACGCTGTTAAGAGCTTCTATTATCATTACAATTTCTATCACCCCAAGCCAAATACCCACAATGTAATTTCCAATATGCTACAAATACAAACTGAAAATGATCGAAAAATTAGTTCCATCGGACGCCAGAAAACAACGCAAAAGACAAAAAGATGGTCGAAAAAAAAACAAATCTTAAGAAACTCTATCTGAGTTATAGAACAGGTGAAATCAGCCGACTGGAATACCTTCACATTTGGTTTAGTTACCGCACTCTTTGAAACACCCCAGCTCTATGTTGACAGTCCTCAGCCTAAAAAGACCATGAACTTGACTCGAATGCTCATGTCCTGTCCATAGTTAAAGTGAAAAAGGAAATATGCACCATTGCAGTAGTGCTCCAAATTCTTCAACTTTACGTTTGCACAATTAATTTGTTACGAAATCTGCACAAAAAATAATTTCCAATTGCGCCATTTTTTTTTTTTTTTGGCTAAACGTACTTTTTTTGTTGATTATTTGAGCTAATGTATGATGGCTGTTTCAAATGAATGTATTTCTTCTGTAATGTGAGATATAGCGTTTTCCATTATTGAACTGGTTTGAGTAAGTATACCATTAAAGTTCGAGTGAACTTGTCAGAAAATTACAACTTGAAAATGTAGTAAGTATAACCTGACAATAAGCAACTTGAAAGCGAAGATAGGTTCAAATATAGTAAATTAAAAATGTTTTTAATTTAAAATGAGCTTTCACCATACCAAATCAATGAACAATCCATTCTAAATTAATATCAAGTAGTGTTGATTTATCATCGATATTTGTTGCTCCACGATCGTGTCAGTCAAGGCGTAGATAAAGGGGCCTGTCTTAGGATCTCTAGTTCCTTAGCTTCAAAATATAAGTTCAGCATTGAAAAGTAGTGTTTGTTTGTTGGTGGTGGTATTTTCTCGGTGGGGGTTAGGGAAGATATGGCCACTTCCCCCTTATGATCGAGCTATACACGTCCTTGATGCCAATTTATTTCACTTATCGGCCCATTTTTATCCGCTGAGAGAGGGGCAAGTAGCCTAAACAATTAAAAGGAAAAAAACTCTATAAACTATACATTAAGTACCTAACTTCTAACAAAAGTCTTTCTTTGAATATTTTGCCACAATTATTGATTGATACAAACAATATTTGCAAGCATCAAAACCTTGAATAAGGAAAAATTTAGACCAAGACTCAGATTACTGATTTGAGACCACGTAAGACTGAGACTACGAATATTGATGCCACGTCAAAATCAAGAGCAAAATCACTATAACCTTGTTTTTGATACTTTTTTCATCACTATTTTCGAGTCTGCATCTTATTTTTCTCACCCTATCTTTTTCTCGGTTTTTGAATGGGCAGATCTATTTTATGGTATTTTTACTGAGAAAAACCAAGCGAGAGTGCAATAAATCAAAGAAATTAATCGACAATATTTGTACACACTTCAGGATTGCCTGTAAATTCCTTCAAAAATTATGGAAAAAGAACGAATAAATAGAAAAATCATTATTTACCTGCCTTCTGTAAACGCTATCAATATCCTATTCCGAGTGTAAATTCCAAATAAATATGCAAAAGTGATATACCATTCAGACTGCAAATGCAATTTTTTTTATTTCGTTCCAAAGCGATTGTTCTATGAATAATGCTTTCCATCGTAAAGGGTGAGAAACAACGGGTAGGTGTACCTGTAAAAGAGGGGAAAAAAATCAGGCGATTCAAAGCTGACATGATAAGGACTGACAAGGTTGCATCGGGTGAATAATAAAAAGGGTAGTAGAAAAACGTATACGAATACGCGATATTAATAACTTTTCACTATGAATGTGAAATAAAGAGAAAAGTAAAGAGAACAGAGCGAGTAGGCCTACCTACCTACTGGTTTTGTGCATAGTGTGGCCAACAATATGGCGTTTCGCATGCATAAAGGCGTGAAATTAAATGACGATGAGAAAATGGCCAAAGGCCAGAATCCGCAGTTGTCGACTATGGAATGAGAACCGGTTGTGAATAGTACAGAAAGGAGATGGTAAGGTTAGAGGTGGTGGTTTACCATTAAATTCAGAAGAGGGTTGAAAAATGCTTTGAAATTCGTATATACACGAGTAGAATGGCATAGGCTTGTAGAATTTTTTTCTTTAGCAAAATTAAATGGTAAGGTAATCGAAACTCCTCATTATTCATAAATAATATCTGATTTGATAAGCTACCGTGAAAGGATGTAAGAAATAAAACAAAAAAAAATTTAATTCTATTTATTTCGCTAGCAGAAAACGATGCTGTACGAAATATTTCAATGCCCACTAAAGGATGCCTTAATCTCTGTGGCCGTGCCTTCCAGGTTGTTACCAAAAGACTGCTTTCTGCAGCTTTACCTTCAATTATTGCTTTCGACTTGATCACTTGGAGCGAACCAACTTAATTAGGAATTTTTAACATTTCCAATTTTGAAATTGCAATAATTAGCTAATATGCATATGGTTCAGAAAAAATTAAGCTTAATCATTCTTTTTTTTTTCTTTGCACTTTTCAGGTTTTTAGTGATTTCTTGCGAAGACTTCGATTAGGACTGGTAATAACAACAGCCCGCACTTTCCTCGGTCCGAGGAAAACCAAAATAATTCGGGTCTGTAACCATATTTTAAGTATCTATAAAAATGTTGCCGCATATTCTTCCTCTCACTCATACACATATCCGGTCATCTACCCCTCATTTCATTATGTTGGGCTTTCTTTCATCAACTTTTCGAAGAGAAGTTTTATTTTGCCGTCGCATTATTTACGTTGTATCTCTAGCGCCTTATTGCTTCATCTTTGCAAACTGTATTATTGCATCATACCTCTCCTATTTAGTACCTAATTAAAAATACTGCTGAAACCTGGTACTCATTTTAATGCAGAGCCACGTCTGATGGATTAGGTAGTAGTGGATATGCAGGGTTACTCATGGCAGGCAATGACCAACGCATGAACTGAGTAGCATGATGATTGGGTGCTCTGTCTCACAATTGTAGGATCAGCCTGACAATGATAAGGTTGCAGGTTGCAGGTGTAGAACCAGTTGCCGTCGCATTCCCCATCCAAAATAACGGTGTTTTTGGTTTGTTTTATTTATTCCTGGGAGAGGCTGTTTTCGTTCGAGGTAGGAGAAGGTGGTATCCTTTTAAAGCGCTTACTCTGTAGAATTAGCCTTGACTATGAATTAAGGATGCAGTGTTGGTAGCAGAAAAGCTTATGTTGAATACACTTAGTCAGTACAATGAGAAAAAAGTTTTTTCTTCAGTGAATCACATTCCAGCTTGATATCAAAATGAATTTTATTTTAAGGGAAATACTAAATGGGAAAAACTGTTAAAGTTTTTTACGTCAGACTGTTTAAATTTTATAATTTTAGTATTTTTTATGAATATGCATTTTTCTGGAGAAATTTCTTATAAACATGAAATTTTAGCGTTAATGATGATTATTCAAACTCGACAAAGTACTATACAAATGAATTGAGACAAAAAAACTTATTCAGAATCTCCTCATTATATGGGAAACTGACAAAGTAAAATTGGGAAGAAAATGGCGGATGAGTATATCTGTGCGTAGCTATCAGAGCCCTAGTAACGCTATTAAGTGACCATAGTTACAGATTTATTTGGCTATACGTGTAATTGTGTATTTCAGTTTCACTCTATAACTCTTCAAGTTATTTTTTTTTTAATTTTGCACCTGGTTAATTGATACTTCCGAGTTTACAACACATTTGTGGTTTACATAGTATGTATGTCTGGGAATTATTGTTGGATAGCAGCATTGGGTACTCTCTCGATCCGTTGATAAATGGCTCAGAAATTACAATAAAAAAAGTTACGTGAAGTTAACTGTGGGGACTCACCGGTATGAGGAAAAGGGGCTCAGACCCCTCAACAACAGTCGCCGCCCCAAAGGGCAGGCAAATAATCGTCCTTGCGACATTAAATACACTAAATATGTTCGATCGTAATTACCTGCAAGTACATGCAGGTAATGTACGAGTACCAAATCGTGACACAACGAAACAATGTCACGATCCGTACACGAATTGGTCAGCCATCTCTTATCTCGGTAGGAGATGATGCGACCTGGCCGCCCTCACAGACGTACGTATATTCTTACGTAGGTGTCTTAGTGTACGTATAAATAAGCCGTATATAAACCACCCAAATTGGCTCTAAAATCGCCAGTGTTTGGTCTGGTTCTGGCTTATCCGTACTTATGTACGAAGTGGCTAAACACGCTTAAATTCTCTAGAATTTCCTTCTGGTGAGAATATCTCTCACGACAAGGTATTCCACAGTGGTGACCCCGATGTGATTTTTTGGCTACGTTGTAAGGTGTCCTTAGGCGCGTTGTGCTTTTACAAAAATTGGCTCGGTGCGCTGGCGAGAAACTCGCTTGCTTGGCAAATTAAAAAATATTTTTTTGCAGACTAAGACACCTTTTATTTTGTCGAAGTAGAGTCTGCTGAAGTGGGAATTTACACCCCTCTCTTTAAAATATATAAACAAAGAGAAACCAGACAGTAGACCTGGAGGAAGAAGGTTGGACTCATCCCCCAACCCCCCGACTTCGACTCAACACTCCAAGAATTTAACAAATCTGGAAGAAGGCCCTCAACACCTAGAATTAGCACGACTGGGAGCTGCAATAAATAAAGATCAATTAGCAGTAAAAACGTTGAGACGTGGTTGAACTTTAAGCCAAAGTTCTGACCCAAAAACACCTGTCCTACAAACACAGGAGCCAGTGTTTTCAACCATCAAGGAAAGAAATAGTTCTGTGGAATATGCTTGTCATCAGAAAGACACAGCAATGGTCCCACCACCAACAGAAAACCCACAACCATCGCAGGGAGGTAGTAGTCAGCCACAGCTGACACCCGAAGTCTTGGCGCAGATTATGCAACTTTTGCAATTGCAGCCAGGGCAAAACCCCAACTTCTACAGACGGAGGATAGAGATCCCAGAATTTCTGCCCAATGAGGTAGACTTGTGGTTGACTCTATTGGAAGGCAGGTTCAAGACAGAAAACATTACACTGAACCAGCGGTATCTCCACATCTGTGGAGGCATTCCCCCACTGATAATCCGCTACATTCCGGATATTATGGAATGCCCTTCGACAGAAGATGATAAATATGCCTGGTTCGTCAAGAAGATCAAGAATGTTTTTGGAAAAACAAAAAACCAAATTATTGATGATGTGATGGGTGGTATGAAGATGGGGGACAGTAGCCCCTTCTGTCATAGGCAATCAATTTTGCAAACAACTTCCTCAAAGTGTTGTGCAATGCCTAGCCGCCGTAGGTTCGACTGTGATAAATACATCCACAGACTTGGACTTCCTTGCAAAATCAGCAGATAATGCGCTAGAATATACCAGGTCAAAGCCTATGGTAAGTGCAGTATCTGCAGAGACTGGTGAACTCTCTCAACTTAGAGCCCAAATAGCTCAGTTGACCGAGGAAGTAAAGAGGAACAAAAGCCAAAGCTCAACGAAACCCAATAGCAGCTGGCGACAACGATCTAAGTCAAGAAACAACAACAACAACAGTAGCAACAGCAAAGGACGACTGTCCTGGTCCAGAGACCGCAGATCAAGTTCCAATAACAGGGGTCAGAGTTCAACTCCCCCGAGAACATCATCACCCAAACACCAGTCTCGAAATTGGGATGAAAAGAGTTGTTTCTTCCATAACAGGTTTGGCGCAGAGGCCATCAAATGCAACAACAGGTGCAAATGGTGAGGCAAATCCTATACTAAGGAGGTGTCAAACTAGAACAAGGGGCCATCTATGCGGCCAAAGACCCCTTGTAAAAACACTCATGCCACCTGTTCATAAAGGATAGGACTAATAGGAGATGGTACTTGATAGACTCAGGTGCAGACTTGAGTATATTGCCAGTAAGTAAAAACCAAAAAGTACTTCCTCCTAAATACTATCTCCGAACTGTGAATGGTAAAACCTTCCAGCTTACGGACTTGAGACCAGCAAAGTCGACATCGGACTTAAGAAAAATATAACGTGGTCCTTCACAGTTGCTGATGTTCCAAACCCAATCCTGGGTGCAGATTTCCTTGCACATTATGGCCTAATCATTGACCTCAAAGAGGGCAAATTGATAGATAGCGAAACTAAAAATTGTGTGGATAGCAAAACGCATGCTTACCGACTGGACACAAATATATCCAGCTGTACAAAAGTCGACGGACAACTCTTACGGATCCTGTCTGACTATCCTGGAGTCACTCAACCATCAATTCGCAGGCATCCAACCTATAAACATGACACAATTCATTACATAGAGACCAAAGGACTGCCTTGCCATGCTAGAGCACGAAGGTTACTGCCTGACAAACTCAAAGCGGCATAAGAGTACTTCCATCGCATCATCGAGGAGGGTGTATGTCGCCCCTCGAAAAGCTCATGGAGCTCCCCTATCAACATGACCAAAAAAGCAAGTGGAGAGTGGCGAATTATAACCCCCTTTAGACTATTTGAATACCTTTGAATACCATTTGGACTTTGCAACTCAGCACAAACTTTCCAGAGATTTATCAATGGACTGTTTAGGAAATTGCCGTTTGCATATGCATACTTAGATGATATTCGTATTTGCTCTGAAGGCGGTGAGCAACAGCATGAGGAGAATGTAAGAGCCGTCATACAGCGTATACACTCTGCCCGGCTCACTATCAACGTAGGTAAAAGCTTATACACACAGACTGAAATTGACTTCCTCGGCTAAAAAGTCTCGACCGAAGGCATTTCCCCCTTGAAGACCAAAGTAGAGCCAATATTGAACTTCCCAAAACCCTCAAATGTCGCTGAACTTAGGCATTTCTTGGGGATGGTGAACTTCTATAGACGTTGCATGAAGAATGCAGCAGCTGAACAAAGTAAGCTGTTTGCACTAATTAAGACAAGTAAAAAGAAAGATAAGACTCCACTCGAATGGAATGAAGAAGCCAAACAAGCCTTTGAGAAAATCAAAGATACACTGGCAAATGCAACTCTATTGGCTCATCCAGACAAAAGTCTGCCGTTATGCGTGAGTACCAATGCCTCTGATTTTGCTATCGGTGCAATCCTGTACCAACTTGATAAAGACAACAAGAAGTTACCGCTAGCTTTCTTCTCGAGGAAGCTCTCGAAAACAGAAAAGAACTATAACACGTACGATAGGGAATTTCTCGGAATTTTCGCTGCGTTGAAGCATTTCAGGCACCAATTAGAGGGTAGATGTTTTTCTGTGTATACTGACCATAAACCCCTAACATATGCCTTCACACAAAAAGTAGAACCGGCATCGCCGAGAAGAGCATGACAATTAGACTATATTGGTCAATTGACTACCGACATTCAGTATATAAGTGGAGAACTTAACACTCCAGCTGATGCCTTGAGTAGAATCGAAACTATCTCTCCTCCTGTCCAATTGCCTTATGCTGAAATATCTACAGCACAGCTTAAAGATGCAGAATTGCAAGAGTTGTTATCGAACGATGATACTACTCTCAAATTGAGACAGAGAAAAATTCCCGGTACTGATGTTTTATTAACATGTGACGTCAGTACAGGTAAGAATAGGCCATTTCTACCGATAAAATATCGCAGGTTGGCTTTCAACAGTGTACATAATCTGTCACATGCTGGGCCAAAATGTAGTGCTAATATGATTTTGGCAAGGTTTGTATGGCCACGAATGAAGTCTGACTGCAACAAATGGGCTCGTAGTTGCCTGAACTGTCAAGAATCGAAAGTAGGAAGACACACTCGCTTGCCCCTTAAATCCTTTAAACAGACAGAGCAGTTTAAAACAGTACATATGAACTTGGTAGGCCCATCCTCTTAGGCCTTCGATCTACCCTACAAACGGATACAGGTAATTCTGCAGCGCAATTAGCGTTTGGCAAAGAGCTACGCCTCCCAGGGGACTTCTTCACAGAATCAAAGGAAGTTAACCCCGAAATCATGGTACAAAATATAAGAAACGATGCCAATAATTTCCTAAAACAGGCAGCTTGCCATGGCCAGCCAAAGATTTACATATTGAAACACTTGGCCAATACCTCACATGTATTTGTTAGAGACAAGAAAATAAGATCTGCTCTGGAGAAACCATACGCTGGTCCTTACAAAGTAGTATCACGAGATGAGAAAAACTTTGTGATACTCATTGCAGGCGAACCTCGAACAATTTCAATCGACAGATTGAAGCCTGCATACATGGTAAGCGACGATAAAAGAATAAAAAGGTTGCAGAGGGAGAACGTAGAAAATATACAGACAAATTCACCAACAAACACAGAAGAATCCGTCGAAAAATGTGAAATAATAAATTCACAATTAAAGAAAACACAAAAAATAAAAAAGTCTGTAAGATTTTTGGACGATGTTACCATTAAAACATTTGATCCGGAGGTCTCCATAAGCCCACGAAAAAGAGGCAGGCCCCTAGGCAGTAAAAAATGCAAAAATTCCCATCCTTCTTGCAAGTCTGAGAGGTTAATGTGAAGAAAATAAAATTTACTCCCAAAAAAGTAATATCTGCTACGTAAGTTTAAACCCGCTAAAAATATGCGACAAAAATTACCAGGCCTGAATGCACGCCTGTAGGGAATCCTACGAGTGTGTCAGGACTGCGGTAGGTAGCCCCCTGGTAAAATGGGAGGCCAACCAGAGGCGGAAGTAAAACCCGTACGTCCCCCCAGGCCTTGCTAATTTTGATCATTTTTGCAGCACAAAAACTGGGGGGAGTAGCTGTGGGGACTCACTGGTATGAGGAAAAGGGGCTTGGACCCCTCGATGACAGTCGCCGCCCCAAAGGGCAGGCAAATAATCGTCCTTGCGATGTTAAACACACTAAATACATTCGATCGTAATTACCTGCAAGTACATAGGTAATGTATGAGTACCAAATTGTGACACAACGAAACAATGTCACAATCCGTAATGAACCGGTCAGCCATCTCTTATCTCGGTAGGAGATGATGCGACCTGGCTGCCCTCACAGACGTACGTATATTCTTACATACGTGTCTTAGTGTGCATGTAAATAAGCCGTATATAAAGCACCCGAATCGGCTCTAAAATCGCCAGTGTTCAGTCTGGTTCTGGCTTACCCACTTATGTACGAAGTGGCTGAACACGCTTAAATTCTGTAGAATTTCCTTCTGATGAGAATATCTCTCAGGACAAGGTATTCCACATTAACGCCAATGAGCTGAATTCTTTGAACCAACCCACTGATTGCTCTCTCGACTTGTTTGTAATTCTTGTAATTCGCTATTGATTGATCATTTTTATTCGTCTTTGAATATTATTTCGGTTAGCTACAAAATTATGAATCCCCCCGCCCTGCCCCACCCCAAAAAAAAACATGTATAAACATCAATTTAACCCTCACCCTCTATTCGCCGATCCACTTCCCCACCCGTAATCGAATTTTTCAACTCGATCATCTTGCGCGAATTTATTTGGAAGAAAAACTCGTATAAAACTCCATCACTCGTAAATTCAATTTTCGTCATTTGATTTACAATTTTTTTTTCTCGTTTACTCCATCTCCCCCACTGACGGATTAATTATGTTTCGTTTGACAAAAACTACCGGTTTGTTGAGAGAGTGGGAGAGAGAGCGAGAGAGAGTGAGAGAGAGAGAAAGATCGGGATGACAAGAGGTACTTCTCGTTATTTTTTTTTTTGGGTGGGGGGGATAGAAAACAAAACCTACGTAAAAAAAGTGCCCAATAAAAAGGAGGCCAAATTAATCGGCGTCATCGAAACCTAAGAGAAATTTGTTACGAAAAGTAACAAAAAAGAGAAAAAAATAAAAAATAAAAAGGGCAGTTACGATAATTAAGTATAAGTTAATACCGTATAAATCATTAGGCGTGAAATAAAGGGTTGCATT
>WOFM01000351.1:201451-341708 GCA_011428145.1 Ericerus pela
CTTTGAATGAAAGTTGTGTTTAAAAGTAAATGTATGTTTTTATGCAGCCGATAAAATGTAAACTACTTTTTAACCTTTTCTATACAAGTTGAATAACTCTTTCCATTTTTAAGTCATGATCAAGTGTGCATTACTTTTTTACCACTCTCATAATTACCTAGTGTTTAATTTTTACCGGTCTCTCGATTTGAGAGGTTAGTCAAAATTCTTGTATATTTCCGGAAGACGTGAATATTGTAACTGTAATCGTTATGAGCGTTGTTGTTATTTGTTGTTTGAACTATTTTTCCGAACGAAGTTTCCACTAAATAAAAAAGCCTCTTGTCTAGGTGGAACAATGTGTCATAAATTCACACGTAGCGCAAGAATTTCTTTCACAAATTAAAACCATGGCATTTGAACGCATTTAGGAACTGCATTAGAGTAATGCGAATTGCCTAATTTTAGCCCCGTGATTTAGCATATAGTGGTCGACGTCGTGAACTGCCAACCAAAAAAGGGAGAAAAAAAATTATAATGCGTCGCGATCCTGTAAACTTTTACAGCGGAAATGAAAAATAAAACGAAGGGGTTGATGAGAAAAAAAAAAAAGCTTTTTAAAAAAAAAACAAGAGTGAGGGAGACAGATTTTAAAAAAGAAGAAAAAAAGACACGTTATTAAAAGGCCACTGAAAAGATTGATAAGTATGCTAGTAGGGTAGACGAAGAATATTCGACGAATGCGCACAATTCCGGATTGACGCGATGCGAGAAGTGAAGGGTGTTTAGGCACTCTTTTGGGGGATGAAGGTTGCGGGTGAGTAGGGGATAAATTGCGATACCGCAATGCAGTTGAATACCTTACAAAGCGTGTAAAGGGGATTGAGCGGAGTGGAAGAAGAGAGTGGATTTTTCTATGTCAGTAGGATGAGTACAGCAGTTGCGCAATATTGCGCGACGATTGCGCTCTACATCGCGACCCACCCCCAAGTGTGTTCCTCTTTTCGGCTTTCATTTTTCGTTTTTCTTTGCTGTTTCGTATTTTTTTATTTTTTTATTTATTTTTTTCAAAGGCTTACTTTTTTCACGTTATGAAAATAGCGTATTCGTCGTTCGCCTGCTGTACAAAATTTTTGGGGCGTTTTCGTCGAATTTAGCCCGCCTACGTCGAGTGCAAAATTTTGTGTACCCCCTCCTTTTTATTTTCTTCTTCCCCATCAGCATTTTCTTTTTTTTCTCGGATCGAGTGGGACGAAATATAGCGCACAAACTGCTTTTCCACTGGCTGAGTTTTATTACGCGATTCGCCTTTCATATACGCCTTTCGGCGCAAACTCTGAAGGTTAAATTTCGAGAAATTCGGGCGTTTCCTTTGCCGTATTTCGGCAGATTTTGCAATTTTGCGTAGGGAATAATACTTCAATAACCAAAAGTCGAATAGAACTGACAGCACCTAATAGAATAATAAATAAATAAAAATTTTAAAATACCTTTGAAAAAAAAGAAAAAGTTACTAGGTACCCTTGATTTTAAACAATTATGTACCCTACGTCTAAAGATAAGATTAATAATTAGAATCACTTAGGTCCGGTACTCCGGTTGAAGTAAATGTTCAATGGGTTGCTCGCTCCGTTCGCTCAAAACTATGTATGAGGTATCCACCAATTAATACTTGGCACACACTGGACCTACCTCTCACTTTCTCAATCTCCACAGTCACTCAATAAACTTAAATATATAAATTAAAAAAAAAATTATATGTGAAAAAAATCTCACACATTGCAAAACGAAGTTTAGTGCAATTGTGTACGTGCGGGTTGCGAAAATATTACCAGAGATTTTAGTGTCCGTGTTCAAACCTAGTGTAGGGAAGCGAGTGAGGGTGAGCAAAAACTGACCTTTTGCTGAAATCGGGTTATTTTTAGACTAAAAGGAGTGTTTTTCTCGATGAAATCTAGAAAATGAATTATTCAGGACTATTATCAGAATGGTGAAAGAGGGAAAATCACGCTGAATAGCTAGTAAGTTGGGAACAAATTGACCAATCAAAACAAAAATTGGTTGGTGGGGTCCTTGTATGAAAGATATTGTTTGTACCAAATTTCATGACTATTGAAACAGAATTGCAACTTTTATTGAGCTAATATGAAAAATTAGCAACTTCAACAGCCCAAGGAAATGAACTATTATACTTATACCAACAGGAACCAAATTTGGAAGCATGTTATATTTACTTTGAATGAACACTTGTACAAAATTTTGTGACTATAGCTTGAAAATGACTCCTTTTAGAGGCATTAATCTGCCGAAAATGCAACAAAATCGCCCTACAAAATGTATCGTGAAGCCTATCAGCACCAAAATTGGAAGGTATTGTTCTTAACCTATACCGAATTTGAAGCCTATAGATTAAAAATTTCGACCAGTATGCTGTTCAATAAAAAATGCATATAAATTGATTTACAAGACGGACTATGCGTTCGATCCGGACCAAAAACAATAGGGTTTTTTCTTTTGTGAATCCGAATATATGTTTTGAATTCCGGAACTATCCGATCAAAATTACGGCTGAAAATGTACTCAACGCAAAAGTGGGTACATATGAAAAAAACTAGCCCATCCCTAGAAAAAGAATTATGAATTTTAATGGTCACATTAATTATCTGTAAGTTTATATACGTTAATGGTATGTTTTGATTGTACGATATTGGTTAGCTGCTGACAAAAAACGAGACAATAGGAAATTTAAAAGCATCATTTCTTGAAATGAAATATTAATTAAGATGTTAAAGTAAATTAAATACCTAATAATATAATTTAAAATAAAACCAAAGAAATATAATAACCTTAAATAAAAAAAAAGAAGAAAACACGAACATGTAGTTAATTTTTGTAAAAAGAAAAGTTTGTGTAAACTAGAAAAAAAAGAGAAAAAAATGTTTTACTGGAAATACCGTGCAGTCGATCCGCACCAAAATTGGTAGCATGCTACAATAAATTATAATGAATATTTATTTTAAATTTCGTACATGTGGTTCCAAAATTCCGTATTTTATGACCAATACAAAAACGAAAATAGCGGTACCGGAAGTACCGTCCTGCCGATCCGCGCCAAAATTAGTAGCGTACTACAATAACTTAAAATAAATATTTATTCCGAATTTAGTAAGTATTAATGCAAAATTGAGCATTTTATAGCCAAAATGAAAACAAAAATGTTGGTACGGAAGTACCATCTAGCCGATCCGCACCAAAATCAATAGGTCTGCTCCTTGGCTTTGTACAAATGTTCGTACCAAATTTCGTGATTATCGAACAAAAACTGCGACCTTTTCCGTGGGAATAAGAAATTGACTCATATCTTTTTATATATATGTATATTTAAATTAGAGTTATTAGTGCCAAAATTTTCCTGTAATAATTAGATTTTTGAATGTCGGAATGAAAAATGTAAAAATTACCGCCAAATTGAAATTACGCTTATGCGACCAAGAGGTCAGTGGAAGAAGTAAATGAATTTTTCATGATTGATTAGCTTGTTGTTTTAATGTCTGCAGTTACAGTGATGTGGTAAATGATTAGATGATTCATATTCTTAATGAATAAAACTCTTTTTAGTTGTCTAAAAATTAACTACTAAAGGACATTTGCTGCGCCCCAACATTCATTCACCCAGACCTGCAGTAGTTCTTTCCATATGACATTTGCAGTTTGTTCAATCTTTAATGTCATTTGAACTTCCTTTACTTCATTAGATTTTCCTCCAGATTGTGCTTTTTGAAGCTGCTCATTGATATCTGAGGTAAAGTGCTTGCTTAAATTTGATCGAGAATTTTTTTTTTTATATACTATATATTATGGAGACACCATAGTTTCATCTAGAAAGTACACCTATTGTAGCAATTTCTTAAATAGAAACTTTCATGTTGTTGAGAGTATTCTGAGGTTGTATGAAACTTTCTTACTACTTGAGACCGATCCAAAGCTGTAGGGTGTTTCACCGTAACTTTAACTCTAATAGAGTTGACTGAACCTGTTGCTGAAGGCTCATTTGAGAATACATAACATCTAGGATATCTTAGTATCCTCATATGTTATTGCAGTTTAATTAGGTATCAAGATATTCAATTTTTTGAATGAAAAATGAATAAAATTGGATAGTTTTTATTTCATCCGTTCTGTTATAAATTTGTCATAGATGAACGTAATTAGGTGAATGAGGTCTCCTATGATAACGCTTAATTCCTCGAGTGTTCTTAGTTCCTGTGCGTCTTTGTAATTCCATTAGATCTAAATTTATTTCAGTTTTAATTGAAGGAGAATATAGGTAATGAAAAACTGTAGTTTCCTTCACGGTCTCCCGTAACTTTGGAGAACTCATTTGTCCGTGCCTAACTGTCCACATATTGTAAGTCTACATACTCAGTTTTATCTCAGTCAAGTAGGTAGGTCTAAAGATTTTCAGGTTTAGGTAAATGGTGAACAAATTTAGTTGTTTATTTTAATATGTATATTGATTACATTCGCCAAATTTGAGTGATCGATTGGATCAATCATCGAAAAATCAATGTTTTTACTCTGATCGATCACATTTTTCCTCATGATCGGAATCATTATCTTTATTACAAAAGTGTCTGTAGTGGAACACAAATAATGCCAGAATAGAGTCGAGAGACAGGAAATAAGGTTGTGCAAAATGACACCTCCGAAGAAGGTTTCAAACCAAGATAATGAACTAAAATATTTATGTAAATGAAACGGATCCAGTTAGACTGATCAAGTTAAGAAACACGGTGTCAAAAACTAATTAAATTAATTTAATTAAACTAATCCAAATTATGTTTTTTCAAATTTAACTTGTGGCAACCAGTGGCGGATCTTGAATTTTCTAAAGGAGGGCAAATCAAAATTTCAATTTTTGTTCACTCTAATAGTCTGTACTGATATTTCTCACTCTCTGCCTCCCACCACAATGCAAATTTTTTGTAGACCGTACTCACGTTAGCGCCACCCCACCCTCAATTCGTCTCTATACCTCTCAATAAAAATTTTTTTTAATAATTTTATTCTGCGAAATTTTATGATTTTTCTGTTGTTTTGGTACAGTGCACTAGTTTCTCCCATGGTAGTTACAGCCTTGTGACTTACAGTTTTAGCTATGTGACAATTCTTTGAAATCGGAAAACCCGAAAAATTGAAAAACTTAAGAAGAATTTTTTCAACATGAAAGGCAGGGTATGTGATTCAAAACACACTCTTGTCTTCAGAAGTGAACTTTTTGTCTGAATTTAGTCACCCACTTAGATCAGGAAATTTGACACTTATTGAGAAAAAACTGGTTTTAGTTCTACCTTGGTAAATTAAACACAGTTACATCCTTTTCACATTGGTAACTAGTGCCACAGCTTTTTCAAATCAAACAGCCAATTTCCAAAAAGTGGAAAATGTGTCGCATCCTTTTTTCCATATCAAATAGACCTAATAATGAATGAAAGTCATAAACTGTTCATAATTATTATTCAAAATTTTGACATATTATGTTGAATAACATTGATGAAATTTTTTCGGTTCAAGAGGAAGCCACAGCCTTTGTGGTCCCCTTGGATCCGCCACTGATGGCAACTGGATGGAAACCCCAGTGGGGTCCTCCAATATTAAATAGGATGACATGGATTTAACATTTTGGTTTCCAATGCCACTTTCACTTTATTAATGGTGGGGTGTGAAAGTTAATTTTTTGTTCTGAAGGATTTTTTTTCTTATAATTTTATTCTTCCTACTTACAATGTATTTATTTCATTATTTGTATGCTTTTCACTTTTAATGCTAAGTACAATGTTCTTCAAATTTCTCCGCGTTATTTTAAACAACTTTTCTTTATACATCTATAATATAAAAATTCATTCAAGATTTCTCATTTTTTACGTTCATAAATAACGATACAACCCACAGTTAGTGATTTTTCAACAACTTAAATCATTAATCCAAAAATAAACACAAAAACGAGTTTCTACCTATAAATTTTGAGAATAATTTTTCTTTTATTCTACCTGTATTTTTCTGTTTGATGACACTTCCGTTTAAATGAAAGCAGAAATATAAACCTGAAATAATTTTTATTCCATTTTATTTACATTATAGGTATGTAGGTACGATTTATATATAGTACCTACCTCTAGCTACTTTTTTTTTTCTTACTTCCTAACATTTACGGTAATATTTACGACTTAGTAAAAATAATTGGTGTCGTAAATTTAAACTTTTTTCTCTCTTTTTTTTCTTTTTTTTTTTTTTGTTTAGATGGGTTGTAATCGGATACTTATTGTTATATCTGGGTGCACAGTGCGAATTGGTGGCAGAAAACCTCGTAAAAAGCCATATCTGTCTTTTCTGTTTTATCACTTTTAATGTGCACGAACACTAAGGATATAAAATATCCTCCCGCCTCTTATTACAAACGATGGTAATGCTACCCAATATGTAATAATTTCGGCTTAGCTCCGTTATTATAAACGAAAATGGTGCCTTTTTTGTAACCGTTTATTACCGTCGTCGAGAGCTGCGCCAAAAAATCTACGATCTGTCATTAAGAGTTGAGAAGAAGAAAAAGCACAATAATAATACTTTAAATACTGTATAATATAGAGATGTATATATACAAGCAGTATATACGTATATAGTTGGTATACAACACAGTGCACCTACTATCTTCATAGTTGTTGTTAAATGCTGGTTGCACAAAATACTCGTGTCTGGCGTGGGAAGATTATCTTTCGTATAGATGAGAGGCGAAGATATTTTTTATAACAAGTTGGTGTAATTAAGTAGATGGAGCAGGGGAGTAGGTTATTTTATGCTAACTATTGCTCACTTGGAGGATGCTATTAAGTTTTACTTTTTGTGTTCTTTGGTGAAGATTCCTTTGCAAATATTGTGAGCTATGGTGAAGGGGAATGGAAAAGGTTGATTTGCTTTAAAGTTTTGGTAAACTTTGATCCGGGTATTTTATAAGTTTTCAATATTATTATTCTCATTTCCAGTTCTTCTCCCCTATTCCGGTTAATGAAACACGGATGGTGAAACAGGCTTATATTTTTAAAATATTCCCTACTTATTGACTGTATTTGTCTTATATTATTGGTTGTCTATCTTTGCAGACTCTATTCACTCTCGTCTCATGAATTTATTTTTGTCAGAACTACTTCCCAACATGAATATACTCATACTAAATTGAAGGTAAAACGTCATATTCTTGTCAATTCAGTGTCTTTCGTAGTTTACTTTTTTGTTCGTTTTATATTTGGTTATTTTAATAACTACAATAAGAATGGAGATTCATCTGATCGTCGGTACTTGTCTATTTTATGTGGATTAAATTTTTACATGACGATCTTTTTAATGTTGTTAAATATGTTTGCTGGTTTTTATTTGAATATTATATGTGCTTTTATATTAATGATGTGTTCATTTGTTTTTAATTGGCAATGGGGTAGTTTTTGAGTTTGTATAGTCTGTGGCTTCTGATTTGATGGCATTTTGTGTGAGTTTTTCTGCGGATTTGGAAATAGCCAAAATATAAGGAAATTGGAATTTATTCCCAGACATGTTCGAAATTTGAGTGAAAGGATATCTGGCAGGCTATATAGAGTTGGGTGGTGGTAATTTTGTGGCCACCAACCAGTGGTAAGTAATTTATCCTGAGGTTCCTGGCTGTGTCAATGGTAGTAAGAAATATTGTAGGGACTGACAAGTAGTGGTGTCTGTTTTAGGCCCCCCTGGCATACCACACTATCCAACAGGAAGGAACAACCCTTAAAATGTTAAAAAAATATGTTTTGGCTCATAGGAAGGCAATCTGCTCTCAGTCTAGATAATAAGGTCCCATTCAAGTTATCAACCTCTGCCCTTCATCATTCTTCATCCTCCCATCTGGTCTTATGGACAAACTTTGAATCTGTATCAAGAAAGTTAAGAGAAGTACTGTATAGCACTTCCTAAACAAGATTCTGCCTCTCACTCTCATAACCTCATCATTTCATCCCTCCGGTATATTCAAAACTCAGTGTTGCGTCACAACCTATGACCTGAAACTGTAGACAAAATCATAAAAATGTGTGCAAAAAGCATGCATGTAGTGAACTTGGAATATTTTGGTTGCCTAAACTTCACCGATGATCTTCGACGACAGAACTGGCACAAGTCTCCAACCTGGTTGTTCAAAGACATTGGCCACTGCCATTTGCCCTCACTGTCACAATTTTGCATTAGTAAATGTATTGGTGAATACCGTATAGTAAGTGCAATAAATAAAAAAAGAAAACAAAAAAAAAACATGTAAGGAATCAAACACAATAAACGGGGCACAATAACTTACCCTAAAAAGCGACACAAAATACGCGTGTGTCACCTCCATTCCTCATCCTCGTTGGTTTAAGCTACTCTTTTAATCATCACTGACAAGCAAGTTTCAATCCTGCTCTCAAACTTGAGGCTGAATCAAAACTGAGCTAATTCTTTCTCTACAATTCATTCACTCTTATACTCCCCACATGAGTAAGGAATAACCCTCCTTTACTGTAAATGATAAATTAATGATTAATTTTTTTTTTTTTTTTAGTTATCAATTCAGTTTTGGTTTAGTTACTAGGAAATTCATTTTATTACGTTTTTATTTTTGATTTCAGATTCAGTTATGGCTCATTAGCTAAATGTTATCTCTTCAACAACCAAAAACAAAAGAAAAAAGAAAACGGATGATCCAAAAGTGACAGGTAATTTCAGGAACATAATTTTTAGCGAAAATATATTTTTGGTTCCCATTAGATTTTTAACTTCGGTCCAAAATAAGATTCAATTCCACTTTGGTTCCACGATTCAATTGGTTTTTTTCACTTTGGTGCCTATCCGTTCTCAGTTCTTGAATAAAAATTCGGGTCAAAATTAATTTAAAAAATTAAATTTTAAAAATTTTAAAAATTTTAAATGAAAAATTTGTTTATTGTTCCGTTATACTTTTGAAGATTTAAAATTGGTTTTTACTTTTCATAGCCTTACATTTCACCTCTCGAATGGTGATACTTTTAATTTTAGGCATAACCACCAATTGGAGGGGTTTTACATGTGTGTTTAACAAATTAATCCATTGAACGATTGGCACTCAACTGGCTAACTTGAGGTAAATACTGTATGTGGTGCAAAAAATAAATTTTCATTCCGAACCGTTTATCTTTATGTTCAGTCCTTAGATAAAGCATAAAAATTTTGTCTATTAAGAATACCCTTGTTCCAGATAGAAAAATAAAAAAAACCTATATGCCTGAAAAACCAGTTTATTCAAAAAATTGTAAATATTTCCAAAACATTTCCATTATTTTCACAATAAATTTTACTTTTTGATTGTGTCATTGCTCTTCTTCAGACTTCAATCACGTCATTCTAGAATCACAATCTATATTTAAAATCAGCTACGGGATTCAGTGTGGTGGGCGAAGTCTCCAATATTATTAAATTTTAATGTTAGTTCGAACAAGGATCCAAGCAGGGACGTCCTAACCGGGGGGATTGGGGAGGTGAATTACGCCCCCTGCCAAAACGATCGGTTGACAAATCCACAAATTTTGATAGCAGTCGATAAACGCGAATATTTTTGACAAGTAGACTTTCAAAAACAAGAGATTTTCAATAGGCTGAACATTCCACCCCCCAGAAATATTCTTTCAGGATGTTACTGGATGCAAGATTTAGACATTTTCTCCCTTTTTCAGTTGGAATGGTTGGGATGGTAATTTATTTTTCAGGGAAGTAGAGCTCTCCTACTTCATCCGCTTATGACGAAACTACTTCATTTCATGTTTCATACTTCGTAATTTGTTACAAAACTCTTAGCTTCACCAACCATTACAAACATCCTGGTATCATTTTTCATATTGACACGTCAAACTTGCTGGCCCATCGACCAAAACTTCGAACTCTCCTTACGAACTCTGCGGATTAAATACTATACGATCACAATGGCATCCAACTGTCATTGTGTTTCTTGTCCACCATAATTCGTCACAATTAATCTTTTCACAAAGCATACCTTACCTGTCCAATCATGTACGTCCAGAAAAAAGGTATCAGATCAAATTAACGAAGATTCGCCAGCACCGACAGAAGAAAAGAAACAAAAAAAGCTGCACAAACTTCCTACCAGAGATATATCATCATTCGGTTACTATAAAAACTTTTTATCGGATTAAAAATAATGGGAGAAAAGCGGAAAAGTAGAAAAACCACGCAGAAAAAAGGGGGAAAAATGCAATTAAAAACGAAGCCAAAAGGAGAAAAATTAAACGCCGCATGAATATAAGTAGTTGCCTTTGCCGGTGCTAATACGGATTATAGATTAAGTTTTGTTCGAGGGGAAAAAATGAGCTTTAGGTGCACGAAAATGGAGAGACAAAGACAGAGAGAGAAAAAAAATGTCTTATACGATTTTGGCGAAAAGTATTCCATGCCATTCCTAAAAAAAAAAGTTTAACCTGAAATGTATCATTTGGGAATTGTCTGGTGTAATCAGCGTTTTTCTTGATATTACGCCGAAGTATTATTTCGACCTTATTCCTCTGCCGAAATTAAAACTTTTTTTCCATTGTGTTCGACAATTTACGCCTTTTGCTGGAACGGCTGGAATGGGTAAATGAAGAAAGTCAATTTTCCAGGGAACACCATCAAACATTTATGTACATTTAATGGACATCGGATTTGGAACAAACATGGCCATTTATTTAGACCCAATTATACGCGGTTAGTCAGTATTCTAAAATTAACTTTGGTGAATCCAAAATTGGCTCACCAAGCTATTTCCATAATAACGAAACAGCCAATCCTTATTCAAAACTTTAGAAAAACCTAGGGTGCTTGAAACTGAGTAAGAGCATGGTGAATGGTGGATCTCCTGCCCATAGTTTCAATTCAACAAAAGAGTACCTCTGAAGTCAGCCCACTCGATGGAAGTAATTGGCTTGATTATCGCATTCACCTGATCTTAGCCTATGTGACTTTTTTTCTAGGCGTCTAGGGTCTCATCACATCCTTAATTTACTATCGACGAGACCCTGTTGCCAACCTTGAAGACGTGCAAACAGCATTTCAGCTTTGTTACGAAACAATAACTCATATTCAACTGCTCAATGTGCAGGTATCGCTTTATGATCGAACAAGTTATTGTGTAAGTAAGAGTCAATGGAGGCCACTTTGAACATCTCATACAAATTTTACCCAACAATTTAATTTCAGATTAAGAGTAGGTGCGTCATTTTTTTGTATTTTTGTCACATTCTAAGTTTTCATCTGATTTAGTTGTATATTTATATTTCGGTATGCAGTAAGCGCTATTTATGACGCTCCAAAAAATGACTTGCATTGAAAAAAGCTTCGTGAGTCAATTTTTAATGCACTACAGGTTATTTTTGTTTGATGCGTTAAAAACTGACTCACCTCGTATAAAATTCATTGTTTACCTTTTTATCACTTTTTATACTTCCGTAGTAGACGTAAAAAAACTTCCTAAGTGAGCTCATACAAAAACAAATTTAAAAGTTGAAAATTCTCTGAAAACCAAATAGGAAATTAAACTAATCTGTAAATCACAAATTTTTAAATATTTTCAAATTTTTACATTTTCTTATTAGAGCCGTTTAAAAATCTCTTGACATTTATCTGAGAGCTCTCTGGAAATGTCTACCTTATTTTTACTTAAACACCAAAGATTATTCGTAGTTATAAAAAAAAGGAAAATAGTTTTTTTCTTGTTTTCAAAATAGAAACTGTGGATACTTTGATGATTTTTTTCATGATATGAAATCTAAAACATTTTAAGACGAAAAAATTGTAGTTGAAAAAAACAGTTTATCAAATTTTGAAAAACCCGAATAAGAATTTATTCGAGTTGAAAGCCTATATACATGTCACTGGACGCATGGAGTAATTTAAAAGATTCTGAAGTGATATTTCATAGAATTTCAAACAAAGTGAGAATTGAAGAATATAGCAAAAATCTTGGTTCCATTAATAGGATTTTTAATACAACTAATTGCTTTAGGATGCCTAAGTATTAGAATAAAATCAAGAGTCCAGAAGTGAATTGTTCACCAAGATGAGAAGTGCAATTTGAAAATATGAAATAGATAGAACATTCCAATAATTGCTGATTTCCGATTACCTCTTATCTGAACTAGAGAAATATTTCACACGATACCGCTGAATTGGCTTTCAAGAAAAATTCTACTTCAGAATTCGTGAGAATTATATAAATTTTCAGTATCAAATTTTCTAAATCCCAAAAATATGATTCTCTTCAATTTCACTTGAAATTCTATTGCCAGTACACAGCAGTTTATGAATTTTTTACAGACAATAGCCAGAATTAGTCCCAAAAAAATTCTACCTCAGAAATTTGAGTAAAAACAAAATTATTCTCAAGTGTAAGCAATAAATTTATGAACATGAAGCAGATGTGGGATCCAGTATATTTGAATAAATTCCTATTTTTCTACTGGAATCAAGTCCTATTGCGGTTTTCAAAATTTTGTAAAGTATCATTATCCGATTAGAGTTTTTTTTCATCGATAATTTTTTCATCTCGGAATATTTTCGATTTTATATAATAAAAAAAATCATCAAGGTATCCACAGTTTTGATTTTGAAAACAGAAAAAAGCTATTTTCCTATTTTTTATGACTAAGTATAAACTTTTTTATTTAAATAAAGATGCGGTAGAAGACTCCAGCAAGTTGCCTTGTGTATTTTCCAGATGAATTATACAGAGATTTTTGAACAGCTCTAATATGAAAATGTAAAAATTTGTGATTTACAAGTTAGTTTAATTTTCTATTTGATTTTCAGAAAATTTTCTATTTTTAAATTGATTTTGCGTGAGTAGCAAGTAATTTCACCCCTTCACTTACGAAATTTTTTGATTTTTATTTGGGAAAGTATGAAAAGTGATGAAAGTGTTAACTATGCAGTGTAGAAGTTCACACTCCCATCTATAATGTAAAATTTTCTTGAGTATAATTCAAGTATCTCTCTAGAGGCAACAAAAGGAGACATGGATATAACGAATGGGGTCCCAGAGAGAAAACGTAGGAGTGACAGGAAATATGAAGTCAAAAGAGATTAATTAATAATTAGAAAAGGGTTGCAGATAGAAAATAGTTTTATACAAATATGGTCCAGCTCGCCACTATTTCAAATAAGTTACTAGCTATTAAAAGAAGCACAAACATCGTCGCTCTAGCTGAACAAATATTTAAATCACAAAGAGTCCACACTAACCGTGACTTTCAGTAATATCAATAAAAAAGGGAAGAGAATTGCTGGAAAAGATTTAATGAAACTATAATGATACATTTTGTCTAATTATATGGGTTTAGGCAGTTTAGCAAAAGATAAATTTGAGAAATCATTAAAAATAAGGCAGCTCATTTCATTTTCCAATTTCACAAACCCAGTTTCACTTTCTCAAGTTAACACAAATTTTTGAATAAGTATGATGGTTAATTGATTAATTTAACTTACCTTGGTCTTTCTCTGGGCAAAAACCTAGATTTTATTAACTACGAGCCTATGTTGCTTTAATTTTTTCATGTGACCAGCTCAAGCTTATCATAACTCCCCATTGGCACCTCTCTGAAAAAAAAACCAGACTAATCAACCGCTGGTGTTGTTTATTCTTCAATTAAAAATATCTCTTTTCTAAATGATATGGCTATTTATCCACTTCTTTTTTCTTTTAGCATTATATTTTGCGAATGACTCAATTACTGTAACATGAGGAACTAATCATTTGTTGAATTTCTACTTCTAGACATTCTTAATTACGATCATTTAAAATCACCACACACATATGTGACCCGTTTTCGTGGCTATCCCATTTTCGGACGAAACATTTGGCTTCTGAAAGAACGAAAAGAAAAGAAGAAAAAAACAGCACATGGATTAATGATATCCAGAAACATCTAGCGAACTGTCATCGAGCTCCCAAAACAAAAATACAACATGTCGAAAATCCAACGATGCTACGAAATTCACCTAGCGTTTTCAGCATAATATAAAACAATTTGCTTGCTGCAAGATGTGTTTCCGAATAATGGCTCAGGTCGAAGAACTCTTAACAAAACATTCTTCTGGAGCACTACAGGTCTTCAAAGGTTCGATGGCGACGTGTGTAATAACATGTTTGTAGGTCGAGGGGTCGTTACTTTTACCAAAGTCGTTTTTGTTTTGCTTTTTGTATTATTCTTTCTATTAGTTTTTTTTTTTTTTTTTTTTGCTGCTATTACATTTAGTGCCAAGACAAATGATGAATTCGACATTAGATTTTTTCGGAAATGTGTCGAATGCAACAGACTTGAAAAAAGGAAAAAAAATTCTTTATTTTGACTAGATGCTCCTCGGATGAAAAAATGTTACCTGTAGCATCACATTTGACTTCGGGTGACATATTGCCTCCATAAATCCAACAGTGTTGTACATCTTCATACCTTGACCATTAAAAAATCAAATCGATTCTGTGAGGCGAATCGTACTGACGAATCAACTGTCGGATATCATTTCATAATTTTTGCGAAATTTTTGGAAAATATGATCAAAATTGTAGCTCAAGACAGAAACGTAGAAAATTTCCAAAATTTATGAAATGGACACTGGTTTTTCAGACGTGTTTAGTTTCTTCTTTTTATATGAGGACTATGTGTTCAAAATTTTCTCCAAAACTGTTTCCTAAGAATATCAATATTTTCTGATAAAATATACTCTCGTTTTTAAATTTAGCTTCAATTTCTATGATTTCAAATATTCGTAACGTTTAATCCCTTTGTTTGATTTTCTTCTTCAAGAAGATATATCAACTTTTTATTATTAGTTATAATAAGGGTAAAGTTAATCATAAAACTTTTGACGCCCTTCATTACTAGGATACCGACTGTGACTATAGTAACCAATCACAGCCATCTACTATTTACTACAAATTCCAGAATCAAATTGTGAACATTTAATAGCAGTGCAGAACTACACAGCTAGTAATCGTAGGGGATGACTGCAGTTACCAACGCATCAGTAAACACAGTTAGTGGCCGTAAAAAGTAAGTAGCCAGTGAATTTAATCAGCAGTCACTGCCAATTTGAGTTACTGACCGTAGACTCCAACCATGATTACTAAGTTTAAGCACTGATTACTATCACTGACTCCAACCAGTGTTTATAAACCATCACCATAATCAATGACCTTAGCAACCACTGCTGAGGACCGCATTCCAGCCATTGTCAAAAACCATGACCACTGATCATATCCAGCCACCATTGCTAGGTGTCATTTTATTTTATTATACTGTACAAAATATTATAGAGAGTCCTCACCAACTTGTTCCAAGAGTCAAATACAGTAGGAAACTTGAATTAAAAAATTTAAATTAGGTAAAAATTCATTATGATGGAAAGGTTGAAGAAGGGAGTGAAGAAAGAAAAGGAGGGAAATAGGAGGATACAAAGGTTCTAGAAAGTATGATATTGAAACCTCGCAACAGGGCCAAAATTAAACTATTTAGATGCACATACTCGCATATTGAAGTCATACCCGACACAGCAGTGACTCTAAAAGTCATTGCAATTGATATGCACACACTATCTACCAAACCTAACCCTAGCCACAGCGATTAACTTTAGCCAGTGACCTTAATATCCATGTGTTGTGACAACAGATTTACAAAGGAATATGACAATGCTCCAATTTGTCTTTTTAAAATCTTTGAGCCAGTTACAGGATAAAAAGAAAAAGATCTGCACGCTGAAAGAACAGATAAAAAATTTGAACGAAGTATATACCTCTAAAATATGGGATTCAGAATGAAATACAAAAAGTACACACCATGTAGCTGGTGAAAATGTGGTTTAGTTTTTAAGTGGGAATTGAGATAATTTATGAGCGAGAGGCGAGAAACAGATACGGCGAGAAATATACCTTACCTAATGGAAGAGAGACTTAATGAAAGAGAGAAGAGAGACGTATAGAAAATAGATGAATGAAATAGGGAGAAAATGCGTACCTATTGTTACAATGAGAAAACATCGGGTCCCATTTGACACAGATTTTGGTGCTTTTTTTTAAACGTTGGAAAAACACGAAGATAGCCTACCTTTTCATTCATCTCCAGAAACTAGCTCAATTTCCAGTTTTCTGAGTGTTACGATTATAGAAGTAAAATTTAAATACTGTCTGAAAGATAATATAAGTTTTTCTGCTTACCTACTTTGTTCAGTATGTATGTGGATTTATAAATCTACCTTATGGTGTGCAAAATGGAGAAAAAAAACCTCTTTTATATAATACCTAGCTCTGTCTTTGAACGTAGTCAAATTTTTAAATTATTTACAGCCTACTGTTTGGTTGGAACGTAAGCTACTCGTGTTAATTCGCATATCGAACAAATGAAAATTCCACCCCTTATTGAATTTAAGGATTTTACGGACAAAAGGCACAGTAGTGCACACAGTCGACTGCTATAAAGGTTTTTATGGTTTTCGTTATTCCGTACCCCTTTTTTTCTCTCTGCATTCAAATCGCCTTTGTTGAATTTTTGACGTTCTCTACACAGCGAGGGAATCTAAATTTCTTCATTACCCCTAAAACAGCAATTTTGTGGAAGGTGTATGCTTGCCTTAGTCATCATTCATTATGTTCATTAGCATTCCCCCAGTATTTTATGAAAAATTTTCAGCCCATATTGCCAAGTCTTTCCCCGATTAAGTCGGATAAGGTTTCTGTTCGTAACAGTTGTCTATGCCTTGTGATTGGTTGAATGTAAATAAGCTCACTGTTGGTCCGTCGAATATGAGTCAGGAATTCATTCTCTCCTTTTGCTGATTTCTCCAAGGTGATAGTAACTCAAACTGAGGACAACTCCTTGACAATTTTATAATAAAGGCGCTGAGCTGATTATTTCAGCTAAATTTTTTTTTTTTGTAGGTCTCCAGTGGGTAGATTCAAACTGGCGACCTACCGATCGAAAATCAATGATGCTACTCGATTGGCCACCCCACCGCCGAACAATTTGCTGAGTTTTATCGTATGTGCGTACATATGTGTCACATCTCCACACTCTTCTTCTTCTTCTTCTTTTTTTGAGCTTATCTTCTTGACGAGTGCTCATAGTAAGGTAAAGGATAATCAATTTTATTGACAAAAAGAAATTTGTTGTATTTTCATTTCATAAGATTTAAATGATGATTTGAGAAAATTGTGCAGGATGGGAAACAAAACAAAATAAATCTTCTGGAAGTGGAAAGTGAAATATAATCAGAAGATATGGGAAGGGGCATATATTATTTTTGAAAGCAGTGTGGAAATTAATTCAGTCTGAGAAGTAAATAACGGCATTCAAAAGAAATTGATAGTCCCCCATTCATCACGAGTATGCACATGTAGGGGACAATATGCCAAAAGGGTGTAAGTGAGAGGATCATTCGATATATGTGAATAGTCACGAGCAGATAGATGAAATTGAGTTGGAAGTTCATCGGAGTGATGAACGAGTCAATTGAGAATTATAAAAACTGGGTAGATACAAGAATGAGTTGGAAGATCTGGTTGAATGATCTTGTAACAGAAATGTAAGTTTGAGTACATTATAGGTGCGTATATCACGCAGATCTCATTGTATTTGTATTTGTTGCATCGTGTCAAAATCTCCTAACTCGCAACCGGCGCCTACACGTTCTTTCTCACCCTTTTATTAAAAACGTTCAAATATGAAAACCACAGTTCCACAAAATGAGGGGTTAAAAGGGGGAAAAAACAAACACGACGAAAATTAAGGGCTGGATTTGAAAACTATAAAAAGTATATAGGTACCTACTCATACATGTAAAACGAATATAATATCGCACAGGCCGTAAGTATATTTTTTGACGGCAATTTATAAGCATACGTCGTCTTCTCGATTGCAGACGTGAAATTCTCTCCCAATCTTTACTCACTTCGACGACCAGAAAACGTTTTCGTAAATATTGCAAAGCAAATTGTGTTCAACATTCAAATATTAAAGTCACCCAGGCAGAAAGATACGAATTCATCCCCTGTAAAACGTTGTCCGTAGCGTGTAGTCTGAACATCTCCTATAAGGCGCACATAGTACACAGCAGGCCTATGCTAGATGAGGATCGAAGCGTATTAATAATAAATTGTATTTTCGGCGTAAAGTTTACAAGGGTGCACATATCGTAATAATGTTCTATGGGAAAATCATATTAGCAACGACGTTGTTGTTCGCCTATGAGATTACTATTTTTCCTTTTTTTTCTTTTTTTTTTTCCTTTATTCCGGATCATCTATTGGTTAGGGAATAGATAAGTGTTTGAACGAACGATCAGAATCAAATTCGTCGAGCATAATATTCATCGAAAATTAAATTTCAGCTTTCTACCTTTAGGCAGTTTAATGATATTTTGATGTCTCCTCGACAAACTTGCTAGCAGTTAACTAATTAATATTTGGGTAAAACATCACCGTCAGTTAGGCCATTTATGTGTGATGTAGGTCTTGCATATTTAATTATTTCGCGATAAATGACATACGGTTGTCACTTCTGTCTGAATGGGAATTATAGCATATTAGCCCCGAAATTTTCGAAAACCACGCCTAGATGTTGAACTGAGGAGGTGACATAAACGAAACGTTTTATACAGAATACTGGAAAGTAAAACTACTTCTCCATAAGTTCATGGAAACATTTTGAAGTAGGACTATGTGTAGCATATCAGGTAGTAGGGAAACTTTTGGCTGACCAACACTCGGGGAGTTGCACACGAAACATGACTCGTGAAATAAAACACATAAAACGCAACTCAAACTGTGCAAACTCCTCTCCTGATTTGCAAGTACTGGCGCAATTAGGACAAAGCCTATTTTCTTGATTGTCGTTAGTTTGTTTTATCGGTAAGCGAACAGTGCTATAGAGATATGCAGAAAGGGAACTGCAACTAGAAACATATGCGAAGGCACAAATGATTATGCGAAAACCGGTTCGTCATGTCTGTTCTCGAAACACAACAAATTACTAATCCAGATTGGTCTAGCACAACTGTAGTCAGCATGCCCCTGAGCAGATCCCCTTTTTGAATCAGGTAATATGGTGCTGATTAGATTCATGTTCCCCATGTCCAGATGTAGAATTAAATCTTAATCACTACATAACTAAGATTTCCGTGGAAACCCCAAAAAATGGCTATTACTTGTTAAATTGCCATGTGTTTCGTTCTGTCAGCGTCATTAAAAATATTTTTAACATTGTTAAAGTTTTGAAACAGTGTAGACAGTGTATGCGCGTTGTAGAAACATATTGCCTGGCATTAAAAGAAATAAAAGACAAAAGAAAAATTAATGAAGAATGCGAGAAAGAAAAAATAATGAAAATTGAAAGTATACAAAAACGACTCGATAACTATTGGGTAGAATCTTTGACTAGGTATATAGTATTGGACCAGTGAAGAAAAATCCGGGCGCTAAATAGGCAACCAGAGCGTACCTTTTGACGTATTTTGCTCTATGTTTGTATACAATATCCTTGTGAATTCAAGTGAAGTCTTCATCAGATGTATTCTAAATTTGTGAATTCAAACAAAACGTCGAAAATACGCAGAAGGTACTCTAGGGTTGCATACTTTTTCGCCGGCATGTCTTGACATTAAAAAGTACATTGGTTTCATGGAGCTTTACTGGTCCAGTAGTATATAGTCAAAGGGTAGAATTGATAACTAACTTTGAAAAGAACGAGTTCCGAATTGAAAACTTTAAATTTAATTAAAGTTCTCAGAATATAACTTTCAAAAGAAAACTTGGCAGAAAACATGTAAGGGTGGGCACCTATATGAGGTTTAAGTTTTGTGAAAATCTGTCCACTGGGAGAGGCGTGATACTGGGACAAAAAAAAGCATCTTCAATTTACGATATAGATGTGTAGAAGACTGTGTGTGATAGTGTACGAAATTGTCTAATTTCTCAGAAGAAAAAGCAATTTTCCATTTTTTTCCCTTCAAATTGGCTATTCAATTTGGTAAAGTTGCGCTATTATGAGAAATCTAAGAAAATTTTATCATAAAACAAGATTTGTATTTAAATAAAATTTTAGGAGGAATGTCTTGAATAAAATTTATTATTCCTTCTTTATAATATCTGATTTTTTTAAATTTTGAATTACATACATTTATGCTAGAAGTTATACTAATACAATAATCATGAAAAAACATAATCATTTTTAATGTACTAAGAACTTCATCGGTTATAGGTGAATTCTGTTAATTTTTTTTGCTGTGGGGGATATTTCCTCTGGGAACTGTGATTTGCTTCAAAGCCGTACATATACATCATATCAGTAGAAAAATGAGGAAAGCATGGCCACCCACCAAAGTCATTAACCGGTGACCATAGACAGCAGACATGGGTTGATGACAAAGTAGTAAATATCTTGGGTGTTGGATCCCGCCAGCCCCATTTGGATACCACACCTTCTATATGGATAAAGAAAATATAGACTGAGGCTCTCCTAGAGAAAGTAGAAAAATCTCAATAAACAAGGCTCAGTTTGATAAAACTTATTTCATTTGTATAAACGTATTTTAAAAATTTTAACCTGAAATGAACATTTCCAGTGCCCTTAAAACATCCATGATTAGAAAACTGTTTACCCAGTCATTTAATTTGCATCTTATTTATTCTTTTTGTCATTTAATGAATTGAATGATTTTTATTTGCAATTATAACCTCCATTAATTCATTTTATAACACATTTTTCGTGTTTTTCAATAGGCTTACCCTTAGTGTAAAATCAAATTCCATCTTTATTCAAATTCGATGAAATTAAAACACCATTACTGCAAAAAGAAAACGAATAAATTCAAGGGAAGAAAAAAAATAGAAGGTAACTTAAGCACGTATTGCAACCAAAAGAGAAAAAAAATTAATAAATAAACACAAAACTCCATTAGCGAGCAGAAAAAATCACTCTCACAAATTACGACCGTTAATCCAATGAATTTTTATCATATCGAAAAAAAACTTTTTAGCGAAAATGAAATATAATTTACAATATCCCACCCCCAACCTCATTGATGATAATCGCGTAGTACCCTGACGACCAAGAAAAAATGAACTTAGGAGGGTTAATAAAAAAACTCGACCGAGTGCGAAAACGAGATTCGAAAAAAAAAAAACTTGCAAATTATATTTTGAGACTTTTATCGGTAAAAATTATTAAACTTTTAAAAAACTTGCGACCCTTTCTCCTGTACTTTTTTTTGTCTCTGTTACTCTTTCCTTTAGGTCTCGTGCTTCTTTTTTTTTCCGACTTCTATTACAGAGAAATAATTCGTATCACCCTTTTTTTTCGTCTCTCTTCTTTCTTTATTTTTTTCTTCAACTCTTCTTGGTGGTTTCTTACCCTTCATGCCAAACCTCATTAAAATCTTGTTAACAAGTTCGGCAATAACGATACCTTAAATGTAACGTAATCTATTTTCAAATAATGCAAAAAAATTCTTTAAAATTTCTTTGGCAGAGTGATTTCTCCATTCTTTTCCTCATCTTCTCCCCCATCGTATAAATTATTCAAAGGTTTAAGCAATGAAAAAAATTACGCAAAAGCATGGGTAAAACATACATAATACGCGATGTATTAATGCTGATAATTCAGTAAAGAGGGTGAAAGAAAAAAAAAAGGAAAAAAAGAAGTTACTTAAAGAGGAGAAAATTCATCTTTTAATCTTTTTGGAAAGTTACGACGATTGTAATTCTGGATAGGGTCACAAAATTACCTACTCGCTTGTTTTTTTGTGGATGGTCGTTTGTTTTTTTTTTGTTTTTTTTTTTTATCAAATAGCCTATAGAAGATAGGCTATAAATTATTCCCCATCGTTGCCATATTTGTGTCATGTATTATTCATTATGGAGAAAAAGAAAAATTTTTTATATTAAAAACGAGAAGAAAAACAAAAACAACCAAAATTGTGTTCTTTTTATGTTTTACCATACATATGTAAGCTAACTGAAAGTTTTTAGACTTTTTTCTTCCATTCTAAATTCTTCAAATGTTTTGGCAAAATAAATTTACATACCTACTTATAGGATTACAATAATAACTGAAACTAAAAAGATAGTCTAAATGTTTAATGGCGCAAACTGTACAAAATTTGAAATTGAAGTGAGAATGACAAACATTTTAGTATTTATAGCAATTTTGATGCGATTTTTTCTTATTTATAGTTCAGAATGTGATATTTTGTACATAATATACCTGTTTAGTAAAAATGTTGCCTCAACGTCATGTAGTAGGGCGATATCGAATACCTACGTCAATATTCCAAATTACGAAGGCGACAGGTTGCATAAAAAATGAATGCAGTCAACCCTCGATTATCCAACCCCTCAAACCACCACGCTGCTTTCTGTAAGCCATTAAAAAAGTCTGAAATCTTGAATGATGTAATCTGGTTTTCATTTCGTAAAGAATGACAAGAGAGTACTTATTTGTTGAGGTCTATAACTAAAGAAGTGGTAATTAATTTGAATAAAAAATTAGTGGAAGAGGAATATATATGATTTTACAGTAAGTAAAGTGTAGATATGTGATTGGAAAAAGAATCTTAGAATTTGTCAAATGCAACTTCAGAAGAAAAACTCACCAGACAAAGCTACTCCTTCGACCTTTTGTGTATTTCGGCTATTGCTCCATCCTTGTAGGAGTCGAATCGAGTTTCTATTGCACTACAAAAGTGTGTCTTATTCTCAGTACATGTCGGTATGCTAGCAACATATACTACAACAATGTGAGTTGTCCCCAATATGTTTGGATGTAATACAGTCGGATACTACAATCTACTATAGTGCTACTTGTCGCCTATAATTTTGAGTTTAAGAAAGACATATACTACAAGTGTACAATTTTCCACCCATACATTTGTGCATAGTGTAAAACATAACGTATAATAGAAACAACAGTATGCGATTTCGCCACTACAAAAATAAGAAAAATTTCCCACCATTTTTGTACCATGACTACTCGGCCAAGGCAATTTTCATGTATCAGGAAATATCATAACTCATAAATGTTGCTTTCTTCATGTTGCTACTACATGGTAGCATGGTGAAATAGGTTACAGGTGATAATAAATTCAAGATATTCAATATTGTTGTGTGTGATTTTTTTCTTCTGAAGTGGAAGCAATCTGACATCTGTTTTAAAAAAAAAAGCATTGATTTTACAGGGTGGCTATACCAACTGCTAGTAATACTAGGACCACTCTATTTCCTCTCACCCACTCATCCCATTGTACTCTATTTTTCTAGCACTGCATACTCTTGTTAATTCAATAATCTGGTCTACTCAGTGATTTGATATTTTCAAACCCTAGTCCTAAGCCTTGATCAGCTCTCATAATTTGACACAAGACATTTTTTATACCACCCAACAACTGTACTTACATCCAAAAGTCAGACATTTTTGACAAATTGACCCTCCGACATATCTCTAGAACACAACTAACACAAGATAAAGGTGGCCCAATATTGTTGGGTATACCAATCCTTTTTTCTCCACAATGATGAACAACACATAATCTTTTCTTAAACTCTCTCATTCACGGTAACTCTTTCTTTCCACTCATTCAACTTTATTCAATCTAATCGTACCTAATCGGGAACCTTCGTCTAACTCTGTATCCCTCGGTAAACTATCATACAGATTGTTATACTCATTTTACATAAAATATAGTGTACTTCAGCTCGACTGAGTTTAAACGTCTTTTTATTCGTCATCCGAGGTCCTTGACTCAGCAAATATTGATAACTATCGGTATAGTTTTTTTTTAATGTTTTTCTCGATGGTTTACTTGATAATTAAACCAAATTTGCGTACTGTTGACCTTTTATTTTTTGTCTCTATAAGGTACCAAATCACTTGTTTTTGGCTCAAAAAGAGGTGGGGTAAGCTGTAACTCTTGCTTCATTGACAAATTTGAAAAACAGGAGAAAAAATAGGCAAAAAGTGAGAACTAAAGAAAAATAAAATCAAGATATGTTGTGGGCGACATTCCTATAAATTGTTTTATATAATACATGATTAGAAAGTAAATATTAACCCTAGTATTTTGCTAGTGAAAAGTAGCTCTTGTCATTGACATATAAAATGAGCTTACCTCCATATAAAAACATTAATTATCTTTTTACACTTTACATTGAGTTACATTGCGTTTACATTGAGGCAAAGGTTACATTTTCTGAATGAAACGTTAAGTCTGCCACAACAAGGGTTTTGTTCAATTCTTTATAATTTTTGTGAAAAACTCATTATTATGATAAAATTCTAACATTTCATAACTTTCTGATTATTAATTATATAATAGTTATTTGTGATACAAGTGCAAAAAGTAGTTGGTTTTGATACAAGTGTGAATTTTGTGGCATGAGTCGAAGGCGAGTGCAAATCATACAAGTATCAATCACCTACTTCGCACGTGTATCACACACTTTTTTGTCAGTTTTTGTTAAGATTTTGAAAAAGGAGTAAGGGTTTTAAACTTTTTAATTTCAGATCAACATTTACAAAATTTAGTCCTTACAATCATCAATTATGATTTATTACAAACTTTTTAGCTCCTGATTTTCCACTTTTTAAAAACTTACTTTTTCTAACGGAGTTGTTACTGTGCTAGAGTTTTTTAGAACTTTAATCACAACATGAAATGCAGACATTCACGTACTCAAATTTAAATTTTCAAAGTTGGTGGGGCGGTACCTTCAAAATTCCTTTTCCCCAGTTAAAAAAAAATCCTTGTTACGCCCATGGTGTGTTTAAGCAAAAGTAATGAAGATAGAAAACTATCGAAACTATTGATAGTATCGATAGTTTTTGAATATCGATACCGAAACTTTTCATTATTTGCCATCTCTAACACAAGCATGTTGAATAAGCTAGTGAGCAGTGTCACAATGTAGAGCTAGAGTGGAACTAACCAATTTGTTGATTTGTGGAAACCGTTTTCTATGTGGTGTTACTGGTGGCAAAAAACTTATAAAGGTTTAGATGACAAAGACGTCCCTGCTGTTGCTGTCGCCTATCATTGCATCATTTTCACAGACTGATAGTGTGCGTACATATTTGCAATTGTATTAATGTTAGGAGAGGAGGCATGTTCCCATTCCTTCGTCATTAATAATATGGAAGTACCTATGATTTCGCTGCTGTCAGTATTAAAATGCCAAAAAACTAACGAGTAAAATACTAGGTCAAGCGTACTATATGTGAATGGTCTATAGTTTTATGTTTATTTTTTTACTTTTCTCTTTTTCTTTTTCTTATTTTCGACCTTTCCTTTAGTTATCTGACAGATGAAGCGTACTCGGATCGTAATAAAGGATGCATTTCAAAATTTTAGGGGGTTGTTTAGAGAGCGTTTTTGTCTTCTGAATTTCCCTCTGCGTTTGACACGACCTGTCCGTGACAAGTGATTTGCTGTTTGTCTTTACGTACACCAAATAATGAAATTCGTCTCTTCATCATTCGCTTCTGCATGTCGCCGGTTTCTACTTTTCCATTTACAAGCGACCTTTATTTCTCCTCTTTTTTTTTCTTTTTTTTTTCTTTTCCAGATTTAAGTGAAAAAAGCTAAACCACCGTTTGACTTTCAGCGATTCTAATTATCATCAATTCCAAAGCAATGTCTTTATTTCCCATGTATCGTCCTTTTTGTTCGGCAGAATGTAAGCAGATTTGGAATGGTACGCAGATCTTTACGTGCCCATTGAAATTAAAGGTTTATAAAGTGGATAAGGCAGAGAATATAATCTTAGGGTTAAAAGTTTGTGGATGACGAACTCATATGAAGGGCTGAAAGCGTCTCAAAAGATTAATGAAAATTTATTCAAAGACTAGACGAGGTTCTAAGACTATACTGATCTCTGTAAGAGGGAATAAATGGAATGTTTAATTTAGCTACCAGCAATCTGAGACTAGGACACTACCGTTGGTCTCAGTTTCTCTTTTGCTCATCAGTTAGTGAACCATTGCTTTATAATAATTCCTCATATTTTGAAGGCTACACCCTGAAAGTTGTAGGTAAGTTCAGAAGTTTTGATGAGGTCACGTATGAAGAATGATTATATCATTTTGGAAAAAAATTTTTTTAGCTCGGTATTTTGGGAGGTTTGGTTTTGAAAGCTCCACTCTGAAAGCTGTAATCAATCTCCAAAGTTCTGATGATGTTATACGTGACAGAATCAAGATATCACTTTGAAAAGTGTCGTCTATATTTGGGAAGGTTTCGTTTTCCATATCTTATGGCAAATTTTATTTTGAAAGTTGTAATTAAGGTAAAAATTTTTGATGATACCTCATTTTATTTCAGTTTTACATCGGAAAGTTTTATTTTCAGGATCTATTGGGAAACTTTATTTTAAAAGCTCACCCTGAAAGCTTTAATAAAGCTCAAAAATTTTCACATGAAGGAATCAAGGATTCACTATGAAATGACTTTATATGTATATGGTGCTGAAAAAATCGATTTTGTGGGTGTATTTCATGGTTGTATCTTCCATACACCTGCATCTTCCTTACACCCCAAAAATGACAGCACAAATGTTTCCAGATATTTAAGCATTTGATGATGGCGATGATGGCGGGGCATAGGAAAATGCACTCATGCAACAATTGTGTTCACCATGGTGTGATAGTGGTTTAAGTTTTGAATAAAAATTGTTTCAGTACGTACCTAATTTAGAGGCTGTAAAAACAGGATTTGATGAAAGTATTGCATGATAATATCCCCACGATGAAGGCAGGATTTTTTTGATTTTTGTTTTAGTTTTGGACTATCTTTTATTGTATAAAGATGAAACTGAAAAATTCGTACGGGGCAAACTCGAACAAACTTGATCTTTCAGAACTAAATTCAGTGTTATTGGTCTTTAATTGTAGGTGTGATTTTTGTACTTTTTGGCTACGAAAACTATGAAAAAAATTGTTGCATATAATTACCTATTTTCAAAACATCAATGACTTTTGAAAAATTTCTTTTTTCAGCTAAGTTTCGTCAATCATAACTTTGTATATCCCAGTCAGACAATATTGAGATTGATGTACTACATTTTATGGACATATATGAAGGATATTTGGCAGAATAATAGTAGTATGGTAATTTTCCCTTCTATTTAATATTAATTTAGACCTTATTAGTGACAATTAGGTTTCCACTTCGTGGCTAAGTTAAATAACTTTTTTTTAAGTTCCTTTTCTCGGGGATGGTGGAAATTTTAATTGGACCCAGGTGATAATTACATCGAAAGATTAAACTTTTAGTTTTATGTTTCATCAAAAGTTTCAAAGAGGTTTCAAAGAAAAAAAAAAGAAATAATTTTGCATTTGCAATTAATCTTGCACATTTTTTGTTGATCTTGAATCAATTCCACAAATATTGGTTTTGGTATTGAACCGTTGGCCGGTCTTTATAAAATGGCTAATCTTTTCATGTTTACAAACACTATATACATAGGAATGAAGTTTCCAAAAAGAAAACAAAATATCCAAAAGGATTAATTTGTTTCACAATCAGTAAAATAACATTCAAATTCGTATGATTCAATTGAAAATTCAAGAAAAGGCAAACTCTCTTTCGTTTTCTCTCTCGCTCTTCAAACTATTTACCCTCAGGACAGAGTAAACGTGTTCTGTAGACACAAATTATTAGGAAATGATACCTTCACCCAACCCTGACGTATTTAACTCGTGTGTGATGTGTGGTATATACAAAGATTGAAGGAAGAAGTCAATTGCTAAGTGCTAACTATCGCAATTTGGTCGATGTCGTAAATTTTGAAACGAAGAAAGCGAAGTATCCTACAAACACTCTGTGTGAAGCAGCAAATTTAATTAATTCTATTTTATTTTTGGTACGACTCCAAGTTATGGCCGAATGTCAGCGTAACACAAGTCTATAGGTGAAAATTTAACTGTCTAATGAATTGGTCACGCGATAAATCGATTCGTAAACAATTTGAACATGAAGTCGCTGCAAATCCTTCAGCTACGTTTTAATTTTACGATGTATATATTATATTCGATAAACTAATGGGTCAATAAATACTATGGTATTAGTCACAGGTACAGTCTTACTCATCAGTGTAAATAAGCAGAAATTGTCATAAAACTACCAACTACATACCTACACAATTAATGAACTAATCTGTGTTAGATAATTTCTGATATCTTCTGCGAGGAAGGCGTTAGAGTTTCAAGTACATCTCTAGGAAATTACGTAGTAGGTACGTACGGCTCTAATCAAATCCTGATCTCGAAGGGTACCATATCATGTATCCCCGCATCTAAACTGTAAAAAATTGTCAAGTACTTGTTTTGGCTGCTTTTATCTGTTTTTTTTTTCGTATTTTTTTGTTTGTTTTTTTTTTTTTTTTTTGTTCCTTCCATTCGTCATATTTTCATTTCGAACGATAAGCACCAGTAAGTTTCCGATGTCTTACATCCGAACTCACTTCCAATTCATTTCCTGTCAATTTTGAAATCGGTTACATTACTACCACCCTCTAAATACTATCGCAGAAAACATGTCGTTCAAATTCTATTCTTCAACTTTACCTCGAATGAGAGAGCGAAAAAGAAAAACTATTATCGTGAAAGTATATTCCCCTTCAACAAATACGCCAGGAAACAGAATATAAACGCGTTCGTCGAGATTAAATGTAAAATTTGTTTTAAAAATCGTTTTTTCTGCGCAATTTAATTTTCTTATCGCAAGAAAATCAAATAATATTTTCGTTGTATGACGATAAATTATTCCTCACTAAATTAATAATAGTCGACCCATATAGGCCTATTCGTTTTGGCTGCTAATTAATCAGCTGAAATTGGAAATTAATCAGTTCAAATGATGGAAAAATGTATACCTGCCCATCTGTACATTTAACAGATCAGATTTCTCTTGCATTATCTAAGCTTAAATTTAATAAATTACCAATTTGTTTTGTGCTTATTGATTGGTAGTTGTTGATGGCAGATTTTATACGTACTTGTACTTTTTTTATGAGGCGGAGAGGATTCGATACTAACCACAGGGCCTCAGAGAGAAATTTTGAACCTAGGATTAATAAACTGATGAGTCTTTTTAGTTCCAGCTACAGGATTTACCTTTGGCAGAGTGTTTAAAAGTGTATTTTTTGTTTTCTAGAACATGTATGTTAGTGTTTTTTTTTCTTAACCTTCGGGGATATGAGATCCAAAAATCTTCCTATAGATCAACCCTGACGGCCTTTTTAAATTTTTATTTGAAAATTGTAATTTAATTAAAAATTTTCTGGGGCCCCCTGAAAAGTCTGAGTTCGGTACCTTTTGTACCATTTCTCCCTCCCACGCTAAGGCCATAACCAACCTACTGCTTTTCCCCGCTTCAGAAAAAAATGAAAAGAGCGGTGTTTCCTGCTATTTTTTCCTTGATCCAACGTAAAAAAAAAAGCCATCTACGCTGCTGTACTTGCTTTTAGTGCCCAGAATATGTCCCAGTCACTCAGTTCTACTTGTGGTGGCTCTCTGTTAGTGCCTCCTACCAACGTGATTTAGAGCAGCGCCTAGCTCCATCTCTCCTCATGCTTCATAAATACTGGTTGCTCACATTGTCACCGACTTGAGTAGCAGCAAAAGTGACACCATCAGCTGCAGCGTGTCTGGTGATTGAGTACATCTTCTCTTTTCATACTTCCCCTTCTTGTCCCAACTCCGTCTGTGGGGGAGTAGTGTAGCACGCACATTCCGCTGAACTCTCGCTTGCATAACAATCAGTTGCAAATGTCGATTGGTATGGTGTTCTGTAACGGCCAAAAGAGGTGGTAATGTACCTAATTAGAACCACTTTCAGTGTTACACCATACACGAAATATCACGTACTTTTAAAGCAGTAATACTTCTAGAATAAATTCAAGTTTATCATCCACAAACTATAGTGGACCTTAACATATGTTAGAGACTCAATAATATTTTTAAAACACACGAGTGAGTTTACACATTTAATAAAATAATAATTTGTACATCACATTACATACACATACGTTAATATTTATACATATACAATCACAATTCAACAAGCAAGACTATCTGTTCACCAGAGACTTCTACTAGAGAGGTTCCAGGTACTTGGAAGTAGTTGTCGAGGAACTGTGTCTTTTTCCACTGAATCGAGGGATTATATACTCGTTCAGGGTATGAAAACGTACGTGTTGGATAGGTAAAGTGGGGTAGGGTTTTGTTATTATAGGGTTGTGCTGACTCGTCGAGTACTCGAGGGACAGGCACAACTAGGTCATGAATATACAGAAGGTATATCTATATTTGTAAAATTGAATACGGGTAATATAGTGGTTGTTTATAAAGAGTTATAGGATAATTATTGTTGATAAATATCTACGTTTTTGGTGTTCGAAAATGTGTGGACGAATATGTTCGTCATTTCTAAAAATAGACGAAAATATACGTTACATGTTCGCTTTTTGTGTATGGCATCTTCTATCTCCTGTGGCTCCGCGGAATCAATGTTTACCAACTGCTTAGTCAGCGTGTCTGCTTTGTCCGAGCAGGTGATACAAAATACCTAATACTTACGTTATTCCATCGGTGGAGAATGGGGAAATTAAGGATCTAATGAATCAGTGGATGAGATTTAAAATTAAATAGAAATCTATTGGCGATGAGGAGTATACCCTTCAAGAGTCCCCAAATGAGCTGTTCAGAAGACGATCTGTTAAATGAAAAGAAAATATAAAAGCTAATAAAAAGGCAAAAAGGAATCTTAAATTTGTTTACTGTAAAGTTCCGAGTTACGAAATTGGGAAAAGAAGAAGATACTTAATTTTTTATGCGTCCTCTTCGGGCACAAAACGTGATTATGGTTAGAGTTGTAAACGAAAATATTGCCAGGAGTCGAAAAATATTAGATCACGTTTGCTGGGAATGTATGACACATTTTAAGTACACAGCTTAAATTTTTTTATTGGTTTTATGTACGCTAAAGAGAAGCGGAAAAAAAAAACAAAAAAAAAAAAACAAAGAAAGCAACGAAAAAAATGCGATATTAGTCGAAAAGAAATTGTTAAATTTGGCTGCCAGATGCGACAAACGTGAGAAATGAACAAAATAATATCATGTGTTTAGTAAAACAGACATTATTGAATTTCGTTACAAGTCTTGGGAATTGTCGAAATTTTCTCATGAAATCATACATTGCCTGATAAAAGAGGTCTTTCGAAGATAGTCATAATAGTAACCTAGTTTTTATCTTAACAAACTATTAACTACCCCCTGGATTTTAATATGATGGACCGTATTGTTTTATTTGTAGTATTCAGTTGATATTACTTTCCACATCTTTCTGTGCACACATTCATTGCGGAAATACAGACCTACTATCGTCAGTGGCGTAACGAAATCCAGATTCTTGGGGAGTCGGATATTTAATTTGCGAATTCTCATTCGTTAGACATTTCCGAGGGAAAGTATTACGAGAATCTTTTTGATTCTAAGTATTTATTACTTTGTCTCTAAAAATGTAGTTACGTAACTTTTTTATTTAATTTACCTCCGCCACTTATTTAGTCGTATTTTTGGATGCAATAAGTACCGGCTCATCCAACTGAAACGTAACCCGAACTTTGGGAACCCCTAAAAAACATTTAATGCCCTCAGCATCAATGTAACTTTACAGACATGTATTGCAGGTGGTTAGTAGCGAATTTTAAATATATTGGCGGTGAGCCCGAATTTATCCAGTCAAAACGTGCGTCTTATTCAAAATCAGAGAATTTTTTTTTCCACTGTTAGATAATATATAGGCTGAATTCAAAAGTTTAAAACCGCCTGGGCTACTTTTTAGGGCTACGTTAAAGATCGCATCTGTATCAATGGTCCTAGGTCGCTGGAAGAACAAAAGACAATATTGAGAGAAAAATTGCTTCAGTTCCCGCAGTTGTGCGATGGCGGTTATAAGGGAAAAAACCCAGGTGCAAAATATTTGAAATTGCTCATTTTAATTACAAGATGCAAGACTTAATTTTTTGTGGGGCTATGAAGAGCTGCCGTTCAAGTGCGTAAATTTTGTGAAAATAAAATGAATTAAAAGTACGAACAAAAGAAACCAAAAGCGCCAAGATTATTAATTCTGAAAAAGTGAGTGAACACAGAAACATTGCGAAATATTAATGAGCAACTTTCCTTTTGCATACCCTCCTATCAACTTGTTCAATGTATCTATGTTCAGGGGTTTCGGATATTTGTTTCTTAAAAAATTGAATGATACATCTTTGGTTATATTTTTTGAGTTGCTCTGTTTAAATTTAGGCTAATTTCCATTTTTGGATTGAATCATTCTCCCTTTGATCTAAAAATAGTTGGTTAGGCAAACTTTTTACATTTTATTCGTGAAATATCGTGGGATATGTTTGTTAAAATGCAAAGTTTCACTTCTAATATCCATGATTTAGCCTAACAGGGCCGACCATATGAGGGGGGTTTTGAGCGTGCACCCATTTATTTTCAGAAAAACCTCGTCGTTTGCTATTTTAAAAAATCTATAAAACTTTAAATTCAAATTAACTTATTTAATTTTCATTTTTACGAGGAGAGGGGTCCATATCCGAGAAGGAAATCTTTTAAAAAAAATCCAAGGTGCGACTTTCAGGGAGCTAATAAAATAAAATAAAAATTTTAATTTACACTTGGGTAACAAAAACAAAAAACCCCTCTAGAGGAAATCCTGCAGCCAGCCCTGTAGCCTAGGTACAATTTTTTTTTGGGTAATGAGGTATGGCTTATAATGGAGTACACATTTTGCTTCAGCTATGGTTCTGGGGTTTGCTTGCAACCTATAAATTATTCTATTTATAATTATATTTCTCACAAATACTAATTCAAGCACAGAAAGAATAAATCGGTTTCACATTGTAGCTTACTTATCAGTAGACTTATAGAATAAAATAAGTATTTCTCACCCAACTGCTGATAAATATACGAGAATATATTGTAGCTTTTGGTAACTATCTTTATAATTTTATTTGCGCTTTTGAATGCCACCGCTATGAAGCACCAAAAAGTCGAAAAGCATTTTTGGCAAAAGCCCCAGGCTAATTTTAGCCAGGAGTAGTATCGTGCGGATACCCCCACAAGTCCTGCGTGCCTGGCATGCTCAAAGGATAAATTTATGCTGAAGCAATGTAGGCAGACATGTGACCGGGCTAAGGCGGTTACCAGAATCCGTTGTCGCACAGTGAGAGTGAGAGGTGTGTGTCAACGGTTATTTTCTTGTCTCCAGACGTTAAAACATATTATATACATAAGTATAAATGGCTAGTAGCAAGTTGCCACTACTAGTAGTACCTGTCTAATTTGCTGCTGCAGTTATGTTAACCAAGGTTGTTAAAAACGCTTTACAAAAAATTAGGGGTGTTCAATTTGAACGAAAATGTTTCATATTTGTTAATATTTCTTGAATTGATGAACATTTGGTCCCGATTTAGTACAATAAAAGTGTTCTCTTTGAATTTTTCAAAGTTTTGGGATGAATTTTAATTTTGGCTTTCTACGCGTGTTTTGAAAAATGACTTACTTGTAGAAGCAGCTTAGTGAGTCAGATTTTCTCATGGTATGTTACAAAAAGACTCACCCACTCGTATTCTAGAACGATACTTCAATACAGATTCGCTACTTGAGTAATGTTCTATCTGTAACTTCCATGTATAACTGTAGAATAAACCTGGTTAAACGAGTACTCAAATCTAACTTGACTGTAAGAAAGTTCTAGAACACGGTTGAACGTGTGTTTGTGTGAAAGGGGGAAAGAAGTCTCTTCTTCAAATTCGTCGTCTTCCTTCCACCTTACAACAGTTTTATCATTTTCTTTGTCGCTAATTTTCAAACGGTGTAATAGGCTAACTTCTATGTTTACCAAAAATAAATGGTTTTCTCAATTCAATTCTTAGTGGGCTGTTCGTCGCTTACCAGCTGAAAATACATTAGTCACTATGATATCTTATATCGCATACAGTAAGCTTATTCAGTGTGGGCTACGTATACCTACTTAAAATATACTTGAAAACCATCTGCATCAAACACCTAAGCATACGTAATCAGTACCACCTTAATATAGAGTTGGCCTCATGTTCGGTTAGTGTTTTTTCATATATTAAGCTAGCAAATAAGTGTACCGTCGAGTGTATTTATTAATTAATTTGATACGTTTCTAAATTAACTGATGCTGGAATAATATTTTCTATTCGAGTGAGATTTCTACCGAGATGTACGTTTGATCAACTTCACCGGATGTCGAGAAATGGAATCAATCGTAATAAAAAAACATAAAACTCGTCCGGGCTACTTGAGATTCTGTGTAACCGATCGTACCTTTTTCGAATAGCCTTTAAAACTTTCGCCTATATTTTCGTATCTTTATTTTTCCTTAATTTAGGACCGTGATGTAGAGACCACACGTCGTACCTATAGATGAAGTATACATTTTTTCGTTTAATATCATCGAATACCGTTTGTAGCTTTTAAAGAGTTTGCCTTAATAAAGAGTAAAGCTGGAGCCGAAAACAAAAAGGAAAAAACATTTTACCCCGTATTGTACAGTCATGGTTCCTCAGTTTTTCTTCCAAAACTCAAAAAGTAATAAAAAACTCATAAATAAATGGTAGTAAAACATTTCAATTGTTATAAGTTCGTTTTGCTCGTAAAAGACGAAAAGGATGAAGGAGTGGTAAAAAAAAAAAAAAAAAAAAAAAAAAAAACTTATTCTTAAATATAACATGTGGTTCAGCTTGAACTGCTCTTTAAAGACAAGTTCCTGGATTGGAAAACCTAAAATTAAAAAAATATAATATGTAGCCTATATTTCTTCTTTTTTTCTTTTTTTCTTTTTTTTTTACTGTATGCTCTTTCAATACGTTTTTCTCGTTCATTCTTTTAAGGCGGCATTTCACAGCAAAACGAACGATAAATTAAAATTTTTAAATGACTTCAGCTCCTAAATTCTTCACCCTTTAATTTTGTTTTTTGCTGCTACTTATCCTTCCTTATTTTATTCTTGTACATTTCTCTTCTTTCTTTTCGCATTTTTTGTTCATTACGAATTTAATGTTAATTAAATGTTTTACGAGTGCTGAACTATTCGGCAAACAAAATGACGTAAACGAGTATTGTTACTAAAATATTTAGTTATCGGGTGAAAGTATTGTTATTTATATTTTTATGGGAATCCGTTTGAAGAGAAAAAAAGTAGCTGTTAAAAAACAAATTGGATGAAAACGTTTAATTTTTTAGATTTTATGAGAAATTCCTCAAATATAGGTGCTCAAGAGAATGCACATTGAGAACGTAGATAACTGTAATACACTATATTAAACGAACTAACTCGGGCTAGTTTCCACGTATTTGAAAATAGCTTATGTAAACTTCGTTTACATCTAATTTTATTCATTTGCAATTTACTCAGAACCGCCCTTTGCTTGGACAATCGATAGATGCTTTTGGAAGCACAGTTTGTCTCTACTGTATAGTTGTCAAAATCGATTAAACTTGTCTCCGGTTTGAAATTGATCAAAAATTACAAATTCCACACATTTATACATTTTTTTTTATAAATAAAAATTTTTTAATACACGTGTGTCCTGTTCTCAATGGTTGAGGAATTAGATGTACCAAAATCATGACCTATGTGAACGAAGAGTATTTGCTACAGGGGCGCGTTCAGCAAAGTTACCAGGTGCGTTCAGAAAGGTAATTCTGTTTAAGGGAAAGTAATTTTTTTCCCGAGTAAACTATTCATAATGTCGGCATCTTCTGTTCAAATGACAGGAATTTTATCACGCTTTTTGTTTGTCTTGATTAGATCAAATAATTTACCTCGTTCGGCTGCTACGTTTTTAATACAACGTCTGTAAAAGTTTGTCATTCCTAAAAATCATCTAAGTTCAGCGACTGTGGTTTCGGTCACGCACTTTCTGCGAGAGATCAAGTGTAAGAACAAGACTCTTGGTTGTGCTAATAACAAGACCAAATGCGAAAGTTGAGAATAGATATGATCAAAATGTAAAATATTCGTAATCTTGCTGCTTAAATAATTTTCCATATTTTGTGCTTTACTTAATTTTTCTTTCTCCCTATTTGAGCAATCACAAATCACAGATTTAGCGGTGAGTTAAAGTTTCTCGAATATTTTGTAAGGTTTGAAGCCGTGAATCTTATGTTTGATGTAATCATCAATAATTGCAATAATCAGGACTGAGACTACCATATTATGGTCTTAAATCACAATATTCAGCTGCATCTGCTAAAATAAAATTTCTTGGAACACATTATTGTTCTGAGTAAAATAATAAGTGTAAATTATTTTTAAGTGTAGTAATTTTCTTGATCTTTTCGACTTACCTATCCTGAGCATGGCGAATGTTTAATCCATGTTTTTGTTTGTTGTTTTTTCTTTTATCTTTGGATTCAGTGCTCTTTGTGGGGAAAATTAAAATGCATAGAAATCAAATTACTTTATTGAATGATCCATTTTGAACGGTTTGATGTCGATAATCAGTTTCAATGTCTCGTCTCTAGCAGTGGCTGTGGTTAATGCAAATATCGCGTCCAGACGCTATTTTTTGTTTTTGTGATTTACCCAAAAAATATTGACGAATTTTGTGGTTTTCGATTTCAACTAATTAATATTTGGTCGAAATTAGGTTCCACTCGGTGAACACGACCCACAAATTGGTATTCTATTGGTAGGTGAAGCGTGAAGCTGAATAGGTTAATAGTTATTGACAAAAAAACTTGTACCGATGTGTATCTGTCTGTTCGAATAATAAAAATTATAATAAAGCCGATGAATTCGTCAAATTTTGAGCAAATAGGGATATCCTCTCCGGATTGTGTTACCAATTTAAATACTAGACCACCGGTCCAATGAAGATGGGCTTTAGAAAATACTTATACTTAAATTAAAGATGAACAAGTTGACAATATCCAAAATTTAAGATGCATAAAGAAAGTTGTGACACTATTTGTAAGACTTGATCTACGACTAACTTTTCTCACACCCAAATCATACAATATTTTTATTGAAATTCTCAAAACTATATTTTCTCATCGGACAGTGGCGTAAGAATGGGGTGTTTTGTTTTTTCATTACTTTATATGCTCTCAAAAAATAATCGTCAATTGGGCCGTTGCTTGAAAATTTTTGTCAGCCTCATCCCCCAAACTGTGCTTTTGCCACGCCACTGTCATTGAAATAAAGAAAATAAATGTAGGGTACCGGGTAAGGGGTTTGATGCTCGGTATCTTCCTTCAAAATGTTACCTAGATAAGAAAATAATTGATTTATTCGTGACCACTAAATAATAATGATAGATTTGCTATTCATTGAATTCTTCTGAAAATAATTGGAAAGCAAGGACATAAAGTCATGTATCATGATATTTTTTATTACTTTTGCGTACATTTACGTGGCAGAAATAAATAGGCCCACTTTTTTTCCTTTATTGTCAAATAAATCAAGAACAATGATCTCCAAAGTGAATTTTCGAATATCAAATAAGGCAGCCAGCCTTTCACACTCTCGAGACACCTCAAGGCTCCCTTTGTTGAGTGTAACCAACATTCTTGAAAAGTTCTTACCGGCTTATCAGGAAAATTATATGAGAACAAGACTTTCTTATAATGGACTGGGAAATGCAAATAACTAGGTAATCTTCTACATCCACAGTTATTCTAAAGGAATCTTGATTCTTAAAGTTTCAAACTCCTCAATCTCATCGTGTCAGGCAACTAAGTTTATTCGAATAATTGAAGAGCTGGAGCCCTGATTCTTTGTACCATGTTTAGCCGAAAATGGGAAAAATATGCCAATTATAGGAAGATAAATATCGTGGGTTTCTTCAAGTACAACAACAATTCACTGACATTGTTCATGTTTCATAATAATCTAAGTTTTGGCTCCAGATTGTAAATCTGCGAGTACAAAATACAAAACATGTTTAGTAGCTAAGGTGAAAGCAATCTTCTCCATATAGTCAGATGCTCGAGATTATGCACATAACATTGTTATCAAACTTTTTCCGTTCCAACCTGTAAAAGAAGACAATGTTGAGAATATCAAAACTTATTGAATACTAGTTTTTTTATTTATTTTGAGTTAGCTATGAGAACCTGTTCTGAGAAACATAGTCTGCATGAGACTGTGAATACTGATGGCTACATACAGAGTTATCGATAAAATTGCTCCGTTTGAAATACAAAAAATTATTGACTTTCGTGGTCAAAACCTGCTTTATTTTTAAAATTCAAAGCTAAAATATTTTATTATGTTTTTCGAAGGGCAAATGAAGAACAGAAACCATAAGAAGATACTCACCTATCGACATTTTGTTTTTTTAATATTTCTTACTTGTTGTTTACCTGTTTTTTTTGTTTTTTTTTATCGGATAATGAAGGGGTAGAGGAAACACTCGCAGTTACATCTGCTGTTCTCTCCTTCTGGAGAAATGTTCCCACTTCCCAAATTTAGACCTGCCAAGTTGTGGTTCTTTATTTTCTTCTTTTTTCATTCTTTCTTTTTTTTTTTTTTTTTTGTTTCTTCACTTCCCTCGACAGGTTCCAGGAAAGAACGGGTTTCCGACTAAATCATTGCGAAATTATTTCTTTTGTTCGATATTTATTGTCGGTTGTTAAAATGAATGATAATAAACGCAGTAGGGTGACGAGAGATCTATAAGAAAAGAAAAAAAAAAACTTTCCAAAAAGTTTACCTTCCTTGAACATTCTATAACTAGGTCAGTAAAATTTCGTCATAATTTTTTTTGTTACTCTCTTTTGAAGAAGCATTTAAAAACACCTTTAGGCCTTTTTTTTATTTCTTTCATTCTTCTTCACACTGTTTTGTAATCGAGTGTACGGAGGCACCCAAAGGTGCTCTTTTATTTTACTTTCTAAAAGAAAAAGATTAAATCTATTGATTCGAATTTACGATGAACGAATCAATTAATGAGAAAGATGGCCACAGAGTGAAAAAAAAAAGTGTAATAAATATGGCGCTTGTTTGGTGAAAACGAAAACTATTAAGAGTTAACTTATGGTGGCTGACTGATAATAAGACGCTAACTGTCTGGAAACGAGAAACGTCGAATGCAAGCACCAAATAATCTGCATCGGTACGCGTGCAGTACCACTTAAACTAATTTGACTCGTGATTTGTCTCTGGATTTGAGGGGTTTATTGTTTGAGGCTCCTTTTTTGTGTCTGGGTCAGATGAAAACTTATATTTATATGGGACACTCGTTTCACGTAGACAAAATATAATACTACTTAGTTCAGAATTTGGTCGAGTTTGAAATTTTTTATTTTATATTTACGAAAGCTATAAATTCCAGTGCGACTATAGAAAACTAGAAAGACTAGATTACTCTTAAGGGCTGCATAGGTTAAAAAATAAGCAAGGTTTTTGAAGTCAGATCGAAATGGTAACGTGTTATCGGTTCCAGCGTGGTGATTTAGTACATGTTTACTCGTATTAAAGAGATCAAGCTGGAATTAATATGTTTAAAATAAACAAATTATTGTATTCAGATTATCTGCGAACTAAATTGAAATTTTTGCGTATGGGACTGTAGGTTACCATGAAATTTAACTGAGATATCAAATCGCGATTGAGATTGTTGTGGGCTACAGGATGGCTTAACCACAAATATACCTTCATCGCTTCATCTTTGTAATGGACAAACTATTGTAAAGCTGCAAATTTCAGTCTGCTTAGCTGTATTTTAGTGAGTGTTTCTCATGTTCGTATTGAAGAATAAGGATAAGGCATACTGAGAGCAATACATAAACAGAATCAGTGCATGTCAGTTGCGCCTTTGGAAAGTCAATTTCACACGATGCGCATCAGTAAAATTTCCAGCGTGGATGTTTTTAACAGTTCAATGCATATAGTAGATATCAGTATTGGGAAAACTGGTCTGGCACCACTGTACCCAGTTTTCCAAACACAATGCTTGTAGTCGGCCAATTGCACGCTACACAGCACTTTATTTTATACGGTACCGCTGTAGTTAAGTAGTCAGCCAAACATTATCGCTGCAGACAAACAGTAGCACACTAGAAACTGCTTGTTTTTGGGTTCGAAAAATAGTTGGTTCTGGAATTTGAACCTGTAAAGTCAAATCTTAGATAAGTGAACTACAAATCTAAAACATGTGAGCTATGCAGACCTCCCGTACTTTTTACATAAGTAAATATGAATACCTAATTAATATGTGATTACCTCCTCTTATTCAGTAAGTGTACACCTTGTTACAATGGTGTAACTGAGGTCCCTTCCTCCCGTTAGAGCCTTTCCATATTATTGTGTTGAAATAAATTAACCCTCATCACATTTCCGTCAACTACGCCACTGTAAACCTCATATCTGGTTAATTGGTGGTATTGATGTGATTACTGTAGGTATAACCTATTGATTGTTGGTACTTTTATAAATCTCGTGATGTTTGGCATTGGCCTAATTTGGTTTAACTAAGAGCCAACTTCTACTTTCCAGTGGCACATTATTTAGAATAGCCATTTTTAAAAAGATAACCACACTGTTAACTAGGTATATAAATTAACTCTTTAATCAACCATCACATTTTCTCGGGATATCTTTTACACTCATCATTGTAACTGTGTTGATAGTTTAAGTCCAAACTATAAACTCACCATTCAGTGTTTTCATTTTCTTACCTTAATACGATTGGCTAAATTAAGCCTGTCAGTAGAGGCGCAAATCAAACTAATGATGTTATTATTGGTAATTTCCAATGGTCCCATGATACGAGTCCTAATTTTCTTTCTATTTTTCTTCTTTTTTTTTTTTCGGGAAATTTAGTCGACTTTGCTGGAACTTAATTAACTCATTTTGACATTATTGAACGTTAAATATTTAGACCAGTTATACTGGTATATTACGAAGGGACGAATTTCAACATCATCTACTAACTTTCAGGACCAATAACTGATTAATAGCGTACTTATCTTACCCAAAAAAAAGTTTTGAGGATAATGAAAACATTTGTTTATGATTTTATTCGGCTATTTTTTATTTTTTTTAAACAAAATTGTCAAAATAATTAGTATCTATATTTTTCGGAAATTTCAGGATGTTCTGCAGCACCTCAGCGTCTCTTCATCGGTACGTTAGTGGTTAGAACAGACTGTGTTTAAAAGAGAAAACTAGGAGAAGAAAAAGAATTCATTTCATGTAAGTTAGTGTGAATCATTGGCTCATATTGAGTGGTAATTGGAACAGCTTTCAGCGCATGTGAGAACTGTTTTTATTCTGTAAAGGTTTCGATGTGTTTGTATTTTGTTGATTTTCATTCATTAGTGCGAGTTTGTCCGAAGTTTTAGCTCGCACTAATAAACGCTTACCCTTCAGAGCACAGGAAAAAACTACGCCAAAGATCGAACATTGCAATTGGTTATTGTGTAGGCTGAGTCAGACTTTTAGTGGGTTTTCAAATCTTCTATTTAAAATTGTGCAAGTAAGCAAAATTAAAGCTAGGACCATGATAGTTTTTCATTTCATCACAAATTATTACTTCTGGCATAAAAATTATAAATTCATTTGTCTTCACTATATAGATAATATATACACATATCAAGAGGCACGTTACAAAGCCAGGTACATAAAATGGACAATAGGAAGCCCGTGAACAATAATAATGCAAGAAGATTACATATAAGCTATTTCGAAGTAAAACAATCACAAAAATTGAGGCACTCTTAAGGGATCAATTCTGTACCATTGATGTGGAAAAAATTTTTTTTGTGGTAGGAATCTATGGTATAAAGGGCCCTTCACAAAAGTATGATGAAACATAAAGTATACATAAGAATCAAGGTGAGTGCTATCTGAAGGTAGTGAGTTCCATGAAATGAAAATTTATAATTATGAATACTAAGGGAAAAAATTTGTAAATAAGCTGCCCTCTACTCCCAATTTAAAAAACCTTATTACCTGTACGCAACAATTTTTACATAGCCTGAAATTCGGGCTTTCTGAGTGATATTCTTGAATTTAGTTAACGAGCTAAACATTTCCCCTTTTTAAGGCATTGCTGCTACTAACGTATTATAAAATTGTGATTCTATGCAAAAAAAAATATTTGATCAATTTTATTATTCTTCGTACAAAATCAAATGCAACTTTTATCTTTGAGACAAAGTTTCACGGTACGGTATTTCCTGCCCCAAGTTGTTTGTAACGTGCAACATTTCACAGAATAAAATAACAAAAGGAAGGAAGAAGAAGATAAGAAAAGAGTACTTTGCACACTAAACTCGACCCAATATCCTACACTTATCCTTCACCAAGGTGAACCAGTGGTAACATCATATTCTTTCCTTCCTTTTTTTTTCCACATTTCTTTTCATGTCTTCTTTTTTCCACGTTTCCGTTTACATTTCGTTTCCCCTAATTAATACGATTAGACGGGTGCGGGTGTATATCATCAATTAAATTAATATGATGTCTTTTACCAACGACAACGGTGATAAATGAAGTAAATAAAAATTTCGAGTTATGTGCGACAGGAGATTTACAATGTCGATTCAAGGTTGTTCCATTTTGTATATGATGCATAAACGGGGTTACCTGGAATTGTGGAACTGGTGGATGGAAAATTTTCGAGCCTTATCCAACGATAGAATCAGTTTACGATGTAAGTGTTTTCCCTCTTCCTTTTTTTTTTTCTTGTTTGTCAGTCAAAACCGGTTAAAGCTGCGAACCAGTTGTTAAACTGCATATAATTTTCGCATTTACAACGAGTTTCGAGGACGAAGAAAGAAAAAAGAAATGAAAATGGCAACAAGGCTGGAGTGTACTGAAGGACAGCTGTAGATTGCGAAATGTATTTTTCATTTTCCTGGAGTGAAAACCAGGCGATGGTGTCGCATATTTATATGGGAATCCAACACATTTTCGTATGATACTTCGACAAAGCAGACTCTAGTTGAAGGACAAGGAAAAAATAGGTTATTGATGCCAAAGATGTTTTTTAGGGCTGTCTGAGAGTGTAACTTATGATGCAAATGCACAGCTCGGTCAAATGGGGAATTTGAAAATGGAATAATAGGTATGTAACACAGGTTTAACTTCTGGAATATGAGGAAGCTGGTTTTTGGAAGAAATGATAAAAATGGTTTATCCAAGTGGTCGTTTACCTTTTTGTACCGAGGGGGCCAAAATTCATCTTTGGAGAGGGTAGGCAGGCCACGAAACAGTAAATGTGCAGAAATGTTATCAGTACCAATGCCTTATGCCAGATTCACCTTTGGGGGTTTTGTGTTCAAGAACAGGTTCTTTTTTGGAAAATACTCTTGTGAGGGGAGTTTAATACCTAAAAGCTCTCTGCTATGGATGTAACCCTGATCAGCATAATAAAAAACTAGAGAGTACTCAATTCTGCTGCACAGCAGCAATTCCCACAGATCTGCAAAAATATATTGGAGTTATCAATTAACCACGTGAATTGATATGATATTACAAAGAAAAAAAATTTAGATTAAGAAATTAGTTTTTAAAAAATACGCTTTTATAATTTGAGAAAAAAAAATTCCCATCCCTGATAGGATTAGGACATAAGGTATTTTGAATGAAAGTACAAGTTGCTACCAAGACACCAAAGTTATGGATTTAGCCAGTGATGAAACTTATGTTAAAAAAACAAGCAATTGATAAGACGTGATAACTGATAATAATTTTTTACTCTCCCAAAAAAAACTGCACTTGCACAAAGATGCAAATTAAAATGGATATTTACATTTGTGTGATAAATCCGTAATTCGTAGGTACACTTATACTTATTTTAAAATAACAAGACAGAAATACCAGCAAAAGAAAAAAACAACTGATAAAAATGGATATGTGTGTTTATGTGCATGTGTTGTAACATGTGAAAGCAGCGCTGAAGTTGGTCATCCAGTGTACTTCAACAAATTGAGTGAGTAGAATAAAAGTGTATAAAAATGGTTTTAAGTTAGACTTAAGTATACAATTAGCCAATTATATCTGTGAAACTGGTCAAGTGATAAGCATTACAGACAAGTGGTTTTTTTATAGTGTTCCATCACCTTTTTGCAGACGATTCAGTTTGTCTACAAAAATAAACAACTATCATTCCCAATTATTGGAATAATAGCTGTTTATATGATACTCCTCATAGACAAACACCACCAAATATGCTGACAATTAAGATTCATCATACTTGGCGGATGTTCCAATGTCAAGTCACCTATTTTAGGTCGGCTATTTTGAAGACTTGACATTGAAATTACAGGCACTGTATTCTCTTCTTTTGAAAACAAATTCATTCCTGTATTACTAGCCAAACAATTAAGTTAGGGTTCATACTAGTTGTTATGAATGTACAAGGTTTCAAATTATTTTAAGTAAAAACGTATATTGATTATTAAAACGTAATGTAATATTTGATTTGAATTAAATAAAGAGATAAAACAGAAAGAATTATCTCATTTGTTGAAATATTCTAAACATGAATATCTCCTGCAATATATAGATACAAGATTAAAGTTTCATCCCCAGATTTTTATTTTAAATTTAAATTTCAAACACTAAAAATAAAAACAATTCATCACTATTATAAAAAATAAAGGATAAATATATTTCTCAATTTGTAAATTCTTTCGCTGAATGTAAAAAATAATCTTACTAGTAAAAAAGTGTATATGATAATTAAATTCATAAAGTTGTACTTGAGATTAAAAGTAAGACTACTGCTTTATATCTACCCTGTTTTTATATCTATTATAGATGCTCCAATTCTGCAATACATGATAACAGAAAATGTCTATTTTTTCTGAGTGGTTAGGTAACTAATATTTTTATCAAAAATATCCCCGTTCTCATTATTCGTGTCCATATTCACTCAAAGAGGTTGTCATTTCAAATAGAGATGGTTAGGGAAAAACGAACTGAACACTGTAATTTCTTATATCCAGATCTCCAATTCAGATAATTTTATTTTTCTGAAAGATGAAGCTTTTCTCGTATAATTATTTACCTATTTACTTCTTTTTTTTGGCCTGCCTGTTTCTATTAACTTATAATGTTTTTTGAAGGGGGAGCGGATCTTTTTGGAACAATCATTTTTTTAGAGACTGTGTCCTCCCAGACCCATTCGCAGCCTCGGCCCTGGAATGGTGTGTGCCCCTTACAAAAACCATGGATCTGTTTCTACCTTTGGTTACCTCCAAGGGCAAAAGAGAAACATTTTTGCCCTACAGAATTGTCTTTTGCCGAATAGAAATCATTTCTGTACTGAAGCAAACAAATTTATGAATCAACAAGTTTCGAAACTCAGTACTTCCATATGATGGCTCAGTATCTTACACTTAGTATTCTAGTATCTACTCCCAACCTATAGACTGTAATACTTTTTCTGTGTGGCACAGGATTGAATCGAGAAAACGAAAACACCATTACCGCAATACTGCGCTGCACAGTCATTTCGCAGGTAATGAATGTCACTCAATGTGAAAATTCCTCGACACGCTTTGCAATCTCCATCTTTCGAGCTCGTCCACAAAGAACCGCAAATCGAAGTCCTTCAGTCGCACAATACGAAACTGTAATCATCAAAATTGAATAGCAAAAGCGAAGGGGACGAAATAGGAAAACGATTTCCGACGTTTACAATTCTTTTGACAGAAGCCCAAAACTTTACAAAATAGAGCCAGCCAATTTTCCACCCTTCGTAAAAAATTTTTCATCGGAAAAAAAAGGAAAGAAAAAAGAACGGACTCAAAAAAAAAAACAGTGCGAGTGAGAGAGTAGAAAAAAAGCACAGCACAGCACAGCAGCAATGACACTTGCGTTAAAGTTATTAGAATATTATACGGCAGCCTTTAAGTTACAGAAGACATTCCTTAGTTTTGAGTCCGAAGGGTTTTGAACGAATGCAAGATGTGCGCGCTATATTCTGCCCCTCAGACAGAACCACGTATAAAGTTTTGGTCATTTTTTTTCATCTTCTCTTCGTCACTGCGGTTAAAGTATATTCAATAGCATGGTATGAAATAACGAGAAAGTTACTTTAAACTTTTGAAAAAGACAAAAAAAAAGTTTTAATGTGATTCTTTTTTTTTCTTCGTTTATTTTTTGGAGTTTTGTTCCTATTGGTTTGGTGAAATTTTTTATACGTAATTTTGGAGAACATACGTTCGAATGTGCTGCTATGTCACATACTGCCATTATTACTGTTTTTGGTACGCTTCGATTGTTTGTTGAAGCAAAATTCCTGTTTTTTATTTTTCTTTCGTTTAGATTCGGAGTGTAGCCTAGTTAACGAGTGCCATGAAAATTCTATGAAAAGACATTAAAAAAAATTTATAGGATTTTCGTCGATAAATGTACTCCAAAAAATATATATCCGCTGACTTTACAACAGTTTTGCGAGTTTTATTAGAATTCGCTTGGTTTTCCGTGTACAAGTTGTAAAGGTTGAAATAATACTTAAAACACACCGATGCATTTTAAATGATACTTCCAATTTGTGGTCTGCGTGGCGCAGTTAGCATACCAAAGATTGCAAGTCCGAGACTGGCCGCCGTCACATTCCTCACCTATAATTGGCGGTGTTTTCGGTTCGACTCTATTGGTGCTCCTGTATGTGACTGAAAAATTCATGCTGGTAGACGACTGGCCACCGGATACCTGTCCATCTTCCAGACGAATGGTAAATTTGCCACGTAGCCAAATCCCAGTTAGAAAAATTTAGAATCTACGTTTCACTAGAATTGTAAGATGGAATACTTGGGTTGTAAAATGAACTTTTTCAATGAGGCCTTTGTTAAACAAAGTTACTAAGCATTCCTCCGGAATAAAAGGGCAAACCCTTTTTGCAGATTTTAAGAAAACTACTCATTCGAAACTACTCAATCAATTTTAATGAAATTTTGAATGCACATTGTGAAATACCTTGTCGTGAGAGATATTCTCACCAGAAGGAAATTCAACAGAATTTAAGCGTGTTCAGCCACTTCGTACACAAGTATGGGTAAGCCAGAACCAGACCGAACACTCGCAATTTTAGAGCCGATTCGGGTGGTTTATATACGGCTTATTTACACGCACACAAACACACGTATGTAAAAGAATACGTACGTTGGTGAGAACGGCCAGGTCGCATCATCCCCTATCGAGATAAGAGATGGCTGGCCGGTTCGTATAAGAATCGTGACATCATCTTATTGTGTCACGATTCGGTACTCGTACATTACCTGCAAGTACATACAGGTAATTACAATCGAACGAGTTTTGTGTGTTTAACGTTGCAAGGACGATTATTTGCCTGCCCTTTGGGGCGGCGACTGTCGTTGAGGGGTCCAAGCCCCTTTACCTCATACCAGTGAGTCCCCACACACATTCTACATTATTTAATGGTGTTTAAAACAATTAGAAGTTTTTAAATTTTTCAATATATTAACCAGTTATAACGACGTAGACGTAAGTAAAACGTAACTCCATTTTTTATTCAGTTTACCATCTAACGGGACATTAGAACTGACCTAGCAAAAGTGTTAGGGGTTGGGATGATGAAAATTATCCGTTTTATGAGAAAAGAAAACGGTTAGTACCATTTTCCCATTTTCACCTAATTTCATTTTAAGTATGTATGTATATATGTTTCGCCCAATATTTGTGTTCACGGTTTTGAGAAAACTGCTGAAGGAATAAGGCTGAAATTTTTGAGAAAGGTAGTCATCATATAAGACCAGCTTTGATTGAAATTTGTTACCTATTGATTCAGTAGTTCCAGAAAAAACTGGAAAAAATAATATTCCTGAAAAAATTGTTTTTCCAGAATTTTGAGGGAACTAGAGAAGGGATTGGGCTGAAATTTTCTCGATACTTTGTCTTATATATAAATTCTACTTGTCTGTAACGCTTATCCCGTGTCCATAGTTTCAGATATATTTGGCTATGTGTATAATTTAATTTTAGTTTAACGCTAAATCTTTTTTTTATTCATTGTGCATCTGATTCATTGATAATTCGGACACATTTATGGTTTACATAGGTCTTTGAATTATTGTTGCAAAACCGCACTGGGTACTCTTTAGTTATTATATATGTACAAGTTTCATAGAATTTTGTTACTTATTCGTATGTAGTTTTTAAAAAAACTGTAAAAGAAAAAATTACTGAAAAAAATTTTGGGTTCACTGTTTTGAAATAATTACGTATTTAAGAGATATAGTTGAAATTTTCATGAAAAGTATAGTTAAATAGAACCAAGTCTGACACGAGTTTGTTGCCTATTGATATGGTAGTTTCTGAGAAAACTGGAGAAAAAAATTTTTTGGAAAAGTGGTTTTTCTAGGATTTTGAACAAACTACGAAAGGGATCGGGCTGAAATTTTTGCGGTAGTTTTAGAAATTTTCAAGAAATGTAGTTTTTATGTCGGATCTGGTCTGATGAGAGTTTGATGTCTATTGATTAACTAGTTTCCAAAAAAATGTAAAAAAAAAAATTGCTGAAGAAAAACAAGTTGCCTATGTTGCTTGAAATATCTGTTTCGTATTTACGGCGCCAAGAGTTACGAGTTTCTTTTCTTCATTGCATGGTTTTAGTTGAACTATCTGTGGCAACCACATAGGCGGAGTCAAGTCTCGTCACCATCACCTGGCGCTGTGGCCGTGTGTATACGATAGCTGAATTTTGGTGATGGTAATGATTGAGGTAGGTATTCCCATCAGTCGATGGTTCTATTCCCTGGGCTGGCAGAATACCTACATTGGTGACCTCGACGTAATCTGAGAGATGATGAGGGATATGCCATCTCTTGGAGGAATACATCAGCCACCTAGTACGCCTGCTCTTCACCTCACAATGTGAGGGTGTTGAGTGCTAGCGTTGAGGCGGTAGGTATACGAGATGTGATGTGGGGATGTATTAGGAGGGGGCTCCACTGCTCCTTTACACACACCTACCCTTCCATTAGTAACTCCGCCTCCATTGATCCTTACTGTGCACTGCTGTACTTGGGGGGAGTAGTGTGGCAACCACATAGGCGGATTCAACTCTCGTCACCATCACCCTGAGTTGTGGCTATGTGTATACGGTAGCTGTATTTTGGTGATAGTGACAATTGAGGTAGGTATTCCCATCGGTTGTTGGTTCTATTCCCTGGGCCGGCGGAATACCTACAGTATCTATAGGTTTTTGTTTTGAATTTGTAAAAGAAAATTACCAAATTAGGTTTTCTTGAAAAGTTTTCCTTCCCTAAATTTTTTTTTATTTATTTTTTCTATTTTTTTGTTTTAAAACATTTTTTTTTCACATATTTTTTAAATTCTTTTTTATTTGCTTTTATTATTATTATTATTATTATTATTATTATTATTGTTAATAATGGGAGCATTGAAAATGTATAAAAGTTTAAAAAAATTAAGTTTTGTTCATTTTTCATTTTCTTTTATCTTCATATTTGCTCTGTAAACAAGGAAATATTGTTACCACCACCACTTTATTTTTTATTGCCATTTTCTCTTTCCACTTTTTTTATTGTTGTTATCTACCTCTTCTTTTACTTTTCACGCATAAAACATTGGCAAAAATTGGGTGACGGGCACTTTTTGAAAAACTGAATCAAGAAGCATTTTCAGTGCTATAAATCAGATGTCTTGGCTAAAGCCCAATACTGACTGAAAATATTTGACATCAGTAAACTGAATTGTGAAGCAAGCCCTTACCTGTTTTTGTTTTTAGTACAGAAAAAAAGGAAAAAAGGGTTTGCGTTTGCCCTCATTATAATAAATAAAAAAATGGAGTTTTGGAGGGCAAAGTCACCAATTAAAAAAGGGATTTTTGATTGTTATCTATTGTTTTTCTGTAGTTCATTTTGTGATACATCATCGGATATGTTGTTTGAAATGTTGATTTTGAATTTAACATTCAGTTTTTTATTCAACCCATTCCTCAACCCTCAGGGGTATCAAAATGGGGCCAAATTTTCGCCTCTTATATTTTATTGTGTGATATATCAGAGGATATAAATGTTTCTTTCGAGAAACAATAAATCTCTTGCTAACTCAATTTCACCGACAAATTATCTTTATTAAGGCTCAGTTTTTTCCCAGTAGCCATTTAAAAATGAAAGCGTTTTTTTAAATTGCACATGGTGTAGATTTGAATCTTATCAGTTCGTTTTGGAGTATGAATTTTTTCCGAAAAATTGTGAAAAAATCGTTTCCTCTTCTTCAACTGTACCAATTGATCTCATTTCTGTCATTTTTCGATAAACCGTGGATAACAATTGAAAAATGCGAGCGAATTCTTATTCCCAAAAAGTCTGTAGTAAACAATTTGTTTTGGGAAAAAATGTTCTGATCATAGTTTCTTGAAAGAGTCTTTGGTAACATATCTCCGTTCCCCTCCAAACATTCACCAAGTTTTGCCATAGTTGAAAAAATAAAGCATAAAATGGGTATACAATTTTCCAAATTTTGGTATAATGGTAGTTACAAAACAATTTTGATTTATAATACTCCGCTTGAACATTACTGTGTTCAAATTCCAGCAATGAATGCTTTCCACTCCCCTCAAGTTAATTAAGTCCGCAGAATTATTGATTATTCAGAGACTAAATACTCTTGAAATTAGATAATATTTTCTGATAATGATGTAGAGAGTAACGAACCTTCTAATCACTCTAATGAATCCCAAACAGTTGGATTCTATAAATATTTTTTCGATCTAGAAAGGAGGAATTTCACCCTTCTCCCTTTACGTACGTTGTGTATGATTTTCGACGAAGAGGAAAAATCTATTGAAAAAAAATATAGATAAATCAAATGCCCGAAGAAGAGAGAAGAAGCTTCAAAACTGTTGCCAACAAGTTATGTTACTGTCTGCATATAAACGATTAAACGCGCGTTTTATCACCACTTGCTAAGAAAATAGAAGTGACACCACACCAACAGAACAATCAATAAAGGTGCGATTACGTTGGAACTAACAATTTAATTCGAAAAAATGGGCTATAGAGGTGAGAATGATGGAAAATGTGACAAAAATCACTTTTGTTTTCCTTTGGTAGGTACCTAACTACCTATTACCTGGTTTCTTTTAATGTATAGCCAACGATAAGGAAAATTAAAAAGAGTGGAAAAATAAAGAAAAATACGATAGAATGAAAAGAGAAAAAAAAAATATAAAGGGGGACCCGCACGTGTACGCATCTTTCGCAAGCACACCAAACACCGTTTAATGCTACTGTGTTACGTAACCTAAAGAAACACAGTTTGACATGTTTTTTTTGTTTTTTTTTCTCGTTCTTTCTTCCTCTCTAAAAGAACGAAGAAAGGAAGGGTTTCTTTTCGATAGTAAATACAACTGCGTAATTTCAATGCATAGAAAAACAGCTGCCGTTGGTCTAATTTATTTCTTTATACGCGCAGAAGATAGATTAGTACACGGTTCTTGGTGCATACAGGGTGTACGCGTAGTAAACTTTTACTACCAATCAGGTCTACAGGTCTATCAGGTCTTTGTCTAATGGAGAGTCTGTGAATTGACGCGGAAATGATTTGTAAAGTTGAAGGAATAGTGAGTACCTATGCGAATGAGATCTGGTGTTGCAGTGTTCAGACCTACTCAAGTTTCTTAAGTAGGTACAGAGAAAAGTATTTTCAATAAGTTAGGTTAAAAACGAGTTTTAAAAAAATACACTTTTATAATTTGAAGAAGAAAATACGGCGAAAGAGAAAATAAAATTTCTCACTTTTTTTTTCTGATACAGAAACAAACAAAAATTGAAAAAAACAATTGATAAAAACGGATATGTGTGTATGTGTGCCTGTGTCGTAACACGTGAAAGCAGCGCTGAAGTTGATCATCCGGTGTACTTCAATAAACTGAGTGAGTAGAATAAAAGCGTATAAAAACAGGCCTACGTTGCTTAGTCGATGACTTAGCGACTTTAGATTCTGGTGTTTTTCAGTCAAGTTCATATGTAAAAGCAAACTCCGTTGTAAAAATCCTCTATACATATTCATTAATTGATGATTTTTTGTTTCAAACCTACAGTTCTGCAGGACTACGGTCTACGTTTAAAACTACTCGTACACTGGAGGCTAGAGCAATAACAAAGTATCAACCAGCATTCTCCAGCTACCAGTGGCCATTACCCACTTTACATTTACTTACACTGACGGCTGAATCCAAGAATGATAATCATCATTAACTCGGTGATTTAGCCATGAAGGGTTACCAGGGAGGTTATGACAACCATTCTCTCCAGAAGCAAAGATAGAATAAAACTTCTGGTCCTATCATTTTTTCCTCAGATGAAATTACATAGAATTATTTTACTGTTTTTCTAAACAACGTATTTGTTATTAATGTGATAACATTTTTATTTTCTATATGGGATCTGTTTTTGAATTCGTTTCTTTATTTTCCTATTTTTGATGAGTCAAGGACCTCGGATGACAAATAAAAAGACGTTTAAACTCAGTCAAGCTGTAGAAGTACACTATATTTCATGTAAAATGAGTATAACAATCTGTATGATAGTTTAACAAGCGATACAGAGTTAGACGAAGGTTCCCGATTAGGTTTCGATTGAATAAAGTTGAATGAGTGGGAAAGAAAGTGTTACCATGAATGAGAGAGTTTAAGAAAAGATTAAGTGTTGTTCATCAGTGTGGAGAGAAAAGGATTGGTATACCCAACACCCTTCCACAATCCTTTGAACGGAGCACAAAATTGTTTGTTCAGATTTGCACAAAAATTGATAAAAATATTTGGAAATACAATTACACTTGAAATATTTGTAATATATAAAAAAAAATAAAAAGGCAAGTGGATTGTGTTCATTAAAAGCTAAAAATTGGTAACTATCACATGCACATTGTTAATAATTATTATATTGGTGAAATTATGGTAACTTTAAGTTGGTAAATTATACAAAAAATATAGGTAATTAAGTAAGTGTTTATCTTGAAATAAATAAAATAGCAAATGCACAACATACAATTGAAATGAAATACAATAGTGGGATAATTTTGTTTCTCTAAGGGAATATTTGATTGTAGAATCGTGAAAAGCATAAATTAAAAATATTTCCAAATAATAAAAAGATTTAATAAAAAAAATTCAAGAGGATATAATTTTGATTTGAAGAAAAAAAATGAAATGGGGAAAATCCACTCAAAATTAAATAATTCTAGTAAAGAATTTCAAAAAAAAAATAAATAAATAAAATTCAAGAATTTGTGTGAACATAATTTCAAAGTAGAATAAAAATTTAAATAAAAACGGTCAAGTCTTTGTTCAGATAAGCTAAATCACATAAAATAAAATTCAACAATGTTCGAGAAAAAGTTGTGCAGTATTCCTAGTATTACAGGTTCATGCAAAATGTAGATTTGAATAGAGAAAACGGCGCTAATGAAAATATGAATAGTTTAAGATAAGGAGGCGAGAGTTTGTTGCACCAAACAATAGGTAAAGTATACAAATTTGAACAAAAGAACGAAACAAGCCATGCTTATGTGATGAAAGGTACATTCTCCGACAAAAGTGTTTGCCAAATGCTGCAAACAAATTACTGAAAATTGTTCGATTTCAATTATTTTTTTTGGCCAAAAATATCCAAAAATAACAGGCATTTTGGATATACAAATAAAATTTTGATCTGACAAGAAATAATATCCACAAAATTACAAAAATGTTATAAATCAAAGTTAAATACCTGATGTTAGTATTACTAACTTTTACAACAAATTACAATTTTTTATGACTGAACACCAATTTTTTTGACTTCTCTGACCAAATGACGGTTGAATTTGACCATTTTCGATGTGATGAACCAGCTAATGACTCTGTATTTGGACTTTGACAAATTTTATAAAGATGAATACAGTACTTTAACAAACTCTGACTAAAATTTGGATGATTTTAACAATTTGAATTTTGACTAGATAATTTCTACATTGGTAACTTGGAAATTTGAATTAATGACGAGTTATGACGATTAATTTCAGCTGTTTCTCTGTAGGCGATCATTCAACTTGCAGTGGTTTGTGACGATATGATCCAATAATAGTTTTGGCGAGTTAATTTCACACAAGCAGGGAGATAATTAATGACATTTACTGACTTCCAGACAACACAAGCAGGGCTCCCAAACAGTTCAGCAATCGACGACAACCATGGAAATTCAAAAACACAACCAAATTTGACACACAAGCAGGGCACAAATTTTTTAAGCAATTGACGTCGTTGACTACGAGATAATCAGTGAATTAACAAACAATTTTGGTCATTAATATTTTGATCCAAAATTTTACAAAAGCACAAGTTGGAGCTAAGTTAGCCAACATAAGAATTTACAAAAATGACAAAAAAAATGCATTGAGCTTTGCAGCAGATTTTTGTTTATCACAAACGATTAAACTTTTGGTTAGTAAAAAAAATTTTGTTACATAGGTTTAAAGATTGTTACCGAGCGATGCTACCATGATGAGTCAAGGACCTCGGATGACAAATAAAAAGACGTTTAAACTTAGTCAAGCTGTAGAAGTACACTATATTTCATGTAAAATGAGTATAACAATCTGTATGATAGTTTAACAAGCGATACAGAGTTAGACGAAGGTTCCCGATTAGGTTTCGATTGAATAAAGTTGAATGAGTGGGAAAGAAAGTGTTACCATGAATGAGAGAGTTTAAGAAAAGATTAAGTGTTGTTCGTCAGTGTGGAGAGAAAAGGATTGATATACCCACCAATTTTTTCTCACACATCGATAAAATATCGATATTGGTTTACATGCATTTTCCATTTAACATCGAAAAATATAGATTTTTTTATATATCGAATTTTTATAAACCAGATCGATATTTATTTACATGTTGTTGAGACCACCAATCCTTCTCCCCTCTCACTCCTACGAACACACGATCACATAACGAATACATTTATTTATATCTATTCGCGGCTACACTGATATACCACTTCCGCCGCTCACTCGTTCATTTCCGTTACCATTCGTTCATTACTCTGAAAATGTACTTTGCTTAAATTATGTAACTTATGAAATAAACACTCGCTTCTTGGACGTAACTTCACTCAAATCTTTCTTTCTTGTTACAACTCCGGTCCTCAACCTCTATATGGTAGCATCGCTCGGTAACAATCCTTGTACCTGTAACAGATTTTAAAAAAATAATAATTTAAAATTTTTATATATTGTGAATTTTCTTTTTGTGTTTAAGTCAAACTTTTAAAATTTTCGTGAATAATTGTGTTTTTAATATTTTTCGTAATTTTATTTTGTGTTGGGTAACTTAGTTCCAACCTACCATTTTTTTTTCGAGTCATAAAATTTTTGTTCTCGAAAAATTTAATTCCATCTTGAATGCTGTAAACGTTCAATGAGTTTCGTCATTTGCTGAAAAGAATTTGCCCCGTTTGTGTATAATCCAGCCAAGTGTATCGAAAAATTCCAGGACTCGTCGATTGCTAAGTTGTTTGGGAACCCTGCTTGTGTTGCCCGAAAACTAGTAAATTCATTAGTATCTGCCCTGCTTGTGTATGAACTAATTCGTCGAAGTCATCAATTGGAAATAAATCGCCTTGAGCAGTCACAAATTGATCTGAAACCAACGTAGAAGCTTCAATTCCACAACATCAAAATTGGTATTCATCGTCTTAATTCAACTTCACTTTTGGTATCATCTTTAAAACTCAAAAAAACAAAACTTAACTCAAACTCTCATCGAAGTACGTTCAAAACAACCGAAGCGCAGTTCAAACAGCAGTTCCAGAGCACCACCTTCATTAATTCCAGAAAACGAACCTGAAAACAAAAAATCAACGATTAAAAAGGTATAACTTGAAAATTTTCTGCTGAAAAAAGGTAATAAAAAACATAATTTTTCGTAATTTTTCGTATTTTTCGTATATTTTTCGTGTTCAATTTCGTGTTTTTCGTGTAACTTAACTCTTTCGATTCAAAATTTAACCTGTATATTTGAAAATATCGTTAATTTCAAATAATTTTGGCCTTTTCAAAATTTTTCTAAGTACAAATTTTGGCAAGCTGTGTGCAAATTTTTGCAGCCACTTTTGTCTTAGAGTGTACAACTCGTGACGTATGCACGGCTCGTTTTGTTCATTCGTTCGAACTTGTACATTAACCTTTTGTTTAGTGCAACGAACCTACGAACGCTTATCTTCGCCCATTCAATAAATACGTTGGCGCGGTTTTTCAGTTTCAAACCACCATTTTGTTGCAACTTGAAAATTTTTGCCGTTGCACAATTTTGTCGAAAATACTTAACGATTTTTTTTTCTTTCTTATACGAACACTTAAATTAAATTAAATTATTTTTTTCCTCACTTTGCTCTTTTTCTCTCGTGCAACTTTAATTATTTATTCGAATATATTTTACATATTTCAAATTTTTTTTTCTTCTCATTCACTTTTTTTTTTTCTACTGTGAATTTTTATTATACTTTAGTGTTACCAGTAGAATTAATTTTGCGTAATACTTGGTGAAATTTAACTTTTTTTTTTTCAAATCATCTGCATTTTTTTTTTCATTTCTACAATTTTATTTCGAATTATTTTTGTGGGTATACTATTTCAAACAAAATTTCCCCTGTTTTCAATAATTTTATTCCTTTCTAATTCCCTCGATCAGAAGGTAGCTAATTTCATTTTCACCCTCACACTTTCATTTTTTTTATTGATTTTAATTAATCATCTTATCGAATATTGAATTCTTATACGAATTATTTTGGGTTAAAAAGTCTTGTTATTTTATTTTTATTTATTTTTATTGGGAAGCGTCCAGTCTCAACTTTAACGTGTGTGATCTCTTGCCTGCAGTGGACCTACTCGAGACACACACAAGGACAACTTAAATACTATTGTTATATTTTCAAATTGTTTGGTTAACACAGGTACGGCAATCCTAGTCTTGCGGCATTTGCTGGGGATTGACATCCGTTTTTTACTTTTTTTTTATTTTCTTTTAATATTTTTTTTAAGTTCAGTCAATTCATTAATTATGAATACTGAAAATAATGATAGGATCTCAAACGTCTTCCGTGGAAATGGCTATGAGGGATGGCGTGCAACTGTCATCAGCACCCTTATAGGTAAAGGTTGCCATTCCACAATTTTTCCTACTGCTTGTGAAACAAGTTACATTTATACATCATCCGAAGAACGCCTAACATCCAAATGGCTTAAATTCTTCCAAACTCAGGAACGAGCGAAAGCTCATATATTCGAAAGACTTGACAAAAGAATCCTTCATCATGTCAAAACGTGCGATGTAGTTTCTCAAATTTTTGAAATCTTAGATGCTCGATACAGAAACCAAACTGCTACTAACATCATGGTATTAAAGGCAAAATTTCAGTCCCTTCGCTTCGATCCAAGGAGAGGTACCATCCGTAGATTCTTGGAATATTTTTCATCCATTGTGGAAGAACTACGTGATGCTAATTACCCCCTATCGGAAGCTGATGAAATTGATCAATTAATGATGTGGTTGCCCGAAAAATTTGATACTGTTTTCTCAGAATTCCGCCAATTAGAAATTGAAAAACGAACTACTGTCAGACTTACAAAAATGATACTAGAAAAATGTGATCGAATTGAATATTCTAACAAAACTTTTCCCGGGTTTGATCAGCCCAAATCATCCTATCAACCGATGAATAATAATAATAAAAGAAATTTTAGAAACTTTCGTAATAATAATAATAACTCAAATCCCTATAAACCAAATTACAATACAACGAATTATTTAAACGATCACAAAAATAATCAAAACAAACAAAATAACTATCCTTCCAAAGATAATGTGTCCCAAATGGATATTATGTGCTTTAGATGTAATAAAAAAGGACACATGTCAAGGACATGCCCTAATGAGACATCTACTGCAAGTAATACTCCACAAACCCAGAATCAGAACAGTAGCTCGAAACCCCAAATTTCAAATAACACGAACTCCCAAAAAAAGTCAGAAGATAAATCCAATTTTCGTGTCAAATATTCTATGATGTTACATTCAAATCTTAATCATTTAAGTTTTGATGACATCGAAGATGAATTTCAGTGGCCTAAACACCCTACAATATCAAAGTCCGCCCCCCCAAAAAACCAACTCCACACGATGTTACTAGATAATGGAGCAGATGACCATATGGTCAATGATATTTCAAAACTAAGAAACATACGCAAAGTTGACAATTCTCGTAGAGCACTTTGTGCAAAAAAAGGTGTATTCGTAAACCCCACCCATGTTGGATCAATGTATGTTAATGTCTGCAATTCCAACGCAGAGTTTTCCAATATTCACCTAAAAGAGGTATATTATGATCCTGATTTAAGCCTTGATATTTGGTCAGGTGCTAAAATCATGGAGTCTGGCATCTTTAAAATCATAACGGACACGGATCACGCAGACATCATAAATAAAAATACTGGTGAAATTACTATAACCGCTCCAAAGAGAGGTTCTATGTACTATATTGATTACAAAATAGTTGATGAAGATGAGGAAAATAAAGTCTATCAGGAGCTTGTGTGTATGCCTGTACCTAGTACGTCTGCAGAACAGGAAGATCATGTAGATGATCCTCAACAAAATTTCGAAGAACTGAATGAGGCTGAAACAAGCAATCCACAAAGAGAGCAGGAAAACATTGACCACCCCCAAAATTTTCAAGATACCAAAGTGGATACGGTCACTCAGGAGATTTATTCCGAATCTGAGGACGACTTAAACGGAGAGAGTGTCGGAATAAATAGAAAGCATAAAAAAAAACATAAACAAAACTAAAACTCTTTGGCATAGAAGATTAGGTCATCTAAGTGGCAAAAGCCTAAAAGCATTATCAAAAGTAGTTGTAGGTATGCCCCAAAATTTGGTATTTAAGGACGATGACTTTGCCACTTGTGAAATCTGTATAAAAGCAAAATCCACCCGACTTGGTCATCACGGCGTGAGGACTCGACCAACGAGAAGAATGGAAGTAGTCTCATCAGACATCATGGGACCCTTTCAAGAGGCATATAACGGAGAAAAATTTATTATAACCTTTATTGATCATTATTCGAAATATACTCTTGCCTTCCCAATATTAAGAAAATCCCAGGCTTTTGATAAATTTAAAGAGTATTATTTATCTTTCAACACAAAATTCCCCAATGATCCTATCTCAGTATTAAGAACTGATCAAGCTAAAGAATACTCCGACTCCAAAATGACACAATTTTGCTCCGAAAAAGGAATCACTCTAGATGATGGCGTGGCATACACCCCCGAATTAAATGCAATAGCCGAAAGGCAAAACAGAACCCTGCTCGAAAGAGTTAGAGCCATATTATATGACGCAAAAATTGATTTTAAATTATGGTCAACAATAGTATTAGCCGCCGCCCATATAATTAATAGAAGTCCGACCCGCGTCAATTTAGGAAACATGACCCCTTATGAAAAATTATACGGAACTAAACCCGATATTTCCCATCTTCGAGTCTTTGGTGCTATTGCATATAAACACGTTCCTATAGAACAGAGACAGCAATCAGCAGTCAAAGCCAAGAAGAACGAAGAGGAGCATCTCGACCCAAAATTCTTGCCCCGAGCCCTTAAAACCATTCTGATCGGCTTTTCGAATGTAGGTTATCAGATACTAGATCCAATCAAAATGAAATCCTACAAATCCTGCGATGTTAAATTCGATGAGACGAAAACATTAGCCGACTTCACAAGTAAACCAGAGGAACTACAAGTAAAACCCTTAGAAGAGGAAATTGAGGCAATCTATAGGGTCAATGTACTAAAACAAGCCTCATCCGAAGACTTGCTATTTATAGAAGATTGCATGCCAGTAAGTTTCAGTGATATTTTCCAGAATCCTTTTAAGAAAGAGTGGCTTAAGGCAATCAATGATGAGCTGCAATCCATGTCAGACCTTAATGTGTGGAAAATTGTAGACCGTCCACATAATGTTAAACCTATAGACACACAATGGATATTCACGGCCAAAGCCAATGAAAGAGGAATAATGTGCCCAAAAGCTAGACTCGTTGCCAAAGGCTTTATGGACAGATCCGAGTATACCATGACAGAGACCTATGCACCTGTTGTGCAACTCTGGCTAATTAGGTGGATCTTATCTGTAACTAATCTATTGAATCTACAACTTGTTCAATACGATGTCAAAACAGCCTACTTGAACTCAAAAATTAAAAAAAACATCTTTCTTAATATTCCCCAAGGTTGCAACGTCGAAAAATCAAAATTACTTAAACTTGAAAAATCCATCTACGGCCTTAAAACATCTAGTAAAAATTGGATTGAGTTACTGGATTCTCACCTTCAAACATCCAATTTTACAAAGTCAAAAATCGACAGATGCCTATATACACGTAAAGATGAATCAGATGGTATAGCCTTCATGATAATCTACGTAGACGACATCCTTCTTGCAACTAATCGTCCCGAATGGGTTAATGAAATAACCACTCATTTTGAAACTCGTTTCACTATGAAAGTTGTAAACAACCCAACCCATTTTGTAGGTTTCAAAATTGAAAGAAATCGTGAATCACAAATAATTAAACTCACCCAAAAACAGCAAATCCAAAAGATTCTCCAGAAATTCAAAATGTGTGATTCAAATCCTTCCAAAACGCCTATGGAGACAGGCCTCAAATTAAGCAAATCTGAAGGCACAGACAACAAAGAATACAGGTCTATGATTGGTGCACTATTATATGTATCTAGAGGCACAAGGCCAGACATATCTTTCTCAGTCAATTACCTGTCAAGATTCCAAAATTGTTCCGATGATACAAAAAAAGAATTATGTACGGCGCATCATCCGGTACTTGAAGTCCACGATCGATCTTGCAATTGTCTATAGATCTAACTCCGAAGGCATATCAGCCTATGTCGATGCATCTTATGCCCCCGACATTGACGATCAACCTATAAACATGTCTGAACTAGAAAAAGGAAAATCAATAACTGGTTACCTTATTACTATGTATGGTGACCTGATAAATTGGGGCGTTCATCGCCAAAATATTCATGCTTCTTCATCAACAGCAGCTGAATTAATTGCTCTTCACGATTCTTTCGAGGACATAGAACTCGCTTGGCTTCTCACTCGTGAATTCTTCTCAATTGACACTCCAGTAATTGTCTACGAAGACAATATCTCTGTTATTCATGTCATCTCTGGAGGAGGTCAAAAACGTCTTCGAGCTCTCATGATCAAATGTTATGGACTTGCTCAAGCCTATAATGACAAAATTTTCATATTCAAACAAATAGCTACTGAAGATCAATTAGCTGACTTACTCACAAAAGCCTTATCCAGTAAGCAGCATATTTCACTTACCCATAAAATCCTAGAATCCCCAAATTGTGATCCATAAAAAGTCAACTCCATTACCAAAATTTTGTCTGAAACATCACAAAACATAATTTATTTATATTTATCTCATTTTGCATGTTATTTGTCTTGTTACCTAATATAAATTACTTTTGCATGTTACCATATTTACTATATTTTATTCATATTTATTAATCAACATACTTACCATAAGCGTCCAAATCAGTTACCATTTTATATATACACGTTTTCAATTTTTAAAATTTATATTTTTGTAATTTTTTTTTCTTCTTAATTAAATGTAACAAACACATATTTTGAACACTTTTGTAACACCCGCAGTCGTGATCGGTTCAAAAGATTGTAGGGGGGTGTTGAGACCACCAATCCTTCTCCCCTCTCACTCCTACGAACACACGATCACATATCGAATACATTTATTTATATCTATTCGCGGCTACACTGATATACCACTTCCGCCGCTCACTCGTTCATTTCCGTTACCGTTCCTTCATTACTCTGAAAATGTACTTTGCTTAAATTATGTAACTTATGAAATAAACACTCGCTTCTTGGACGTAACTTCACTCAAATCTTTCTTTCTTGTTACAACTCCGGTCCTCAACCTCTATACATGTATTTCCCATTTAATATCGAAATCGAATTTTTATCAATATATTAAGTAGCTAAAATATTTACTGGAGGAAAATCGGTCGGTGAATCGAGTAGAATCCATCGATGGATTAAAGTCAAATAATATGAAAATGTTATCACATTAATTGTAATCAGCTTCAGCCACTGATACTGACCACTAGTTTTTCTTCTCGTTTGGCTTCACTTGGTTTTGCATAATTCCTCATGCCTTTCTTCAGCTATGTCTCTGAGCCTCTCCCTAATTATTTCTAAAAAATTAGGGAAAATTGAAAATATAAAATTTTAACATATGTTATAATTGCCACAAATTTGAAGAATTAGACTAATATCAGTACCTATATCATACATTTTTTTTACAACTTTGGGAACTCCTAGCACCGATGCTGTGAAAGATAAGACAAAAGTAACTAAAAGGAACATTTTTTGTTTCCCGTGACAACTACTATTGGTTCGAATCGTGAAATAACAATAATGTCATGTGTTTAGTATACCTTGCTCTTCAATTATTGAAAACAGAAGATGAATTTTTTAATTTTTTTTAAATTATACTATCGCTTGTTAAAATTAGAAGGGGTCGTAAGCTCCTCAGAAACCCTTATATGCTAAAATGTAAACTTTCAGGACTTGAATTGTTATGGAATGCTTAATTTTATTCTCTCAATCCCATTAGAGAATTCTAGGTTTTGGTTTTGCTAATTTTTTAGCAATAAAAAATCATTTATTCGTTAAGGGTTAAGGAATCAATGATTTCCTTACGCCTTACTTATTTTCAAAGACTTTACGACCTTTGATGTACCTACTGTATTTAAATAATAAAATGTAAAATAATATAACCCTTCTGAAATTTCTCCAATAAGATGTACCGATTAAAATTATTGTTGTCAACGCTATTTTCCTTTGTCATGTCTGCTTGTAAGACAATTCCGTCTAATTTTATTGCAAAACTTTTCTATTAGCGTTGACTGTAGTAATTCTCTCGTATATTTTGGTGGAGAAATTTCAAAAATATTTTTTTTTTTGGCCCAGTTTTATTCTTTTCTTGAAGTTACTTTTATTTTTCAATGAAATATTTTTTAATAATTTTTTGTTTCATTTACATTCGCAGTTCCGGCAGTTTTGCTTAGAAACCATATTTTAAAGATAAATCGAAAACTGTTTCGCAGATTCTGTAAAAAATTAAATGGGGTCTAATGTTATATTACGTTCTATTATTAATCCAGTCAAATGAGTGTTAAAATAAAGGGAAAAAATTTAACACACATGCTTTAATAGTATAAGGTTGTCATACTAAAATTTGAACCTTCTAGGCCATTAGTAATTTTTGAGGAAAGGCATGTTTATCGCCCAAATTTCTCTTCTTCGCGGTTTTTTCGGCAAATTTTAATTTTATGATAATAACAGCTCAGTAAAAAATTGTCTAGCATAAAATTTATTTTTTGTCGGACGGCCACCGTCCCCTCGAGAGAGTCTTGAAAATAACCATTCTTCAGTGAATATGTACAATAACATTATATTACGCGGAATATAATTCGAATTATCATGCTATTTAAATAATTAATAAACCCATGATACATTTACTATCCATCTAACTCCATTCTACAGCCCCTTATCATCTCTAGCCTTCACAGCCAACCTGTTTTCATAAAACAATGTTACCCTTCCACCCCCTTCTATAGTCCATTATCTTATCTTTCTCCATCACAGTTCATTTGTTCTCATGAAGCAAAACTTCGGAGGCGGAGTGGATGATAAAAGCTTGTATAATGGTGGTGGATCGGTAGCAAGTATTTATTAGTTTTATTAATTATCCAAATAGTATTATAATTACGAGTTAAATTTCGCATACACCTAATGCTATTGAACGTATTCACTGAAAAATGGTTATTTTCAAAACTCTCTGGAGGAGGAGTGAGAAATTGGACAAAAAAATACGCAGAACGTGATCTGTAGAAAATTTTATGTTCAATGATTTTTTACTGAGCTATCTGTATCAAAAAATTTACAGTTGCGAATCAAAACGCGAAGAACCGAATTTTGGGGATAAACATACCATCCCCAAAATTTCAAGAGACCTAGAGGGTACAACTTTTAATATGTTACAGTAGAGGACCCACCTAACAACCTTATGTAGTTGAAGTTTGCCTGCTAATTTTTTTTTTTTTATAAGATTTGACTAACTATATTTAAAAAAACAGTTCATCAAAATCGGTCCCCAGAGTGAGAACTTATGCTGGGACAAACATTTAAATAAAATCCCTTCTTTTTTCTGAAGTCGGTTACAAATGAAATAATTTACCATTTTGCTAGCAATTTTTTATAAATTCCAAAAAGGATGAAAAATCCGCAGAAATGAGAATAGTTTCGAACAAAGAAATTTGAATATAAACTTAATTGACCGGTGAAACTTCTCAACATTTTTTGATCCTTTGAATTTTGAAATTAAATTGCATACAATTCCGCGATTCTCAGTGAGGTGTGTTTGGTTGTATCCATTAGCCAGGTAAAATTTTGTCAAGATCGCCCGAATACACCCTGTATAAAACACAAACTAGTTCAAAAAAGAGTAGGTCTACAAATAATATTACAGAAGTGAGTGCAAATTAAGTAGGTACCTACTGTGAAATCGAATACGCGAATAGTCAATCAACAGTTCCGATCTCTGTATCCTTCTAATCGATTTCATTTCTCATTTTATTGATGTGTCGACTGTCAAAATGAATTCCGTAATTGTGAACTGATTTTTATTTTTTACTTCTCAACCATTCTATCCCCTCCCTCTTTTTTTTTTATTGTAATCCGTCTCTCGTTTAGTCTCTTTTTTTTCTTTTTTTTTTTCAAACATAACAAAATCTCAAGGTCGTTACTTCTATTGTCAAGACTTGAGTACTTTTCAAATTGAATCTGCGAATAATAAATCGATAGTTATGTATTTCTTTTTCATGCCATGTCTAGGCTATTACATTGTATATTCTTCGTCAAACGCGGTATAATTCGCCAAAAAATAACAGAGAGATGAAAAATTACGTGTTGCGTGTTGAATTTGGACGGCCACAATGCATCGATTAATGAGCTCTCGGTCAAAGGGTCTGCGCGGACGTGAAAAAAATACGCAATGAACGCTTTCTGTACACCATACAACGTACAGGAGATCGAAAATACAATATTGCGATCATAAAAGCGGCCATGTCTGCCACTATGTAATCTAATAAAAAAACGATTGGCTAGGACGCTACCCGCCATCGATGCAGATAGCTGCTGACAAAAAACACAAATTAATTTAGGTAACTTATCCGGTCGATGGTTAGATTTGGGAATTGTGGAGAATAATTCGTCCTCTGCTGAACCTTCCTGATTTTACTCTTTTTTGTAGTACTTATTAATCTTGATACCTGTCACAAAACGACCTAGGGCTGGGACTCTCCGTATGTTTCCCGTTTCATGACCCAAGGAAACTTTTAGCGCCAAAAGCTCAAGTTAATTTTATTTGTATTGTTTAGAACAGAGTCATCAGAAAGCCGAAAAGTAAGTATGTAACATCTAATACCAACAACAGCCCCTTAGGAAGCCCAAATTTGGGCTGCGTAAAACATTGGAAGGTTTTATCAACTCAAAAAGTACCTAAAAGAAAGCTTATTTTCGACTTTTTGTTTGGCCACTATAATGAAACTTTGTACTTAAATGTACTATAAAAACATGCACATTTATGATAATGGAATTTAATGCAGGGAGAACTAACTTTGATCCACGCATAGATACCCGTGTACCTTATATTTTATCATATTTTTGAGAAGCCCCTTGTTGAGGATTCATTTTTTGCATGATTTCGCGGGTGATTCAAGTTTTGTTATTTTTAGCCTTTAAAATTTCTTATAGACTACTGACTAAATGTACAAATCTTCTTAATATGGTACAGTGGTCGCAATTTTTAATTCAGTAGAAACATCAACTCTAAGACAATAACCAGACTTATTGATTTTAATGCGGATTGGCCGGACCGTATGTCCAGTAGGTCCATTTTTATTCCAATTTTGGAGGTTTTACATATGAATCTTCTAAAATACGCCTTTTTCAATCAATAAGTACGAAATTTAATAACTTACTATTATTATTATTCATGATTCACTCTAACTTGTTATCTTTAGTTATCATCGGTTGATTATCGAAAACATAATTTTTCGAGCATTTTGTTATTTTATTTATTATTTTATTTATTTATTTATTTATTTATCTATTTAATAGTCATATTATAATAGAAGTTCTGAGGCGCCACTTAGCGGCACTTTGATTTGTGCCAGCCTTGGATTTTTGCGGGTATATAGGTAACATTGTAGAATTCATTGTTTGAGCGGAAGCAACGAACATTTTCTTTTTGTGTCTGTATGTGGGTGTGTGGGTAATAACCTATGCGAATCAAATATAAGGGAAAATATTGGCGAAATAATTTAGTAAAATAATTTTGACGAACAAATTAATTTTGGGCGACTTGTACGTTTACTATAGTGATGTATTTTCCAAGTATATACTAATTATAAATTATTTTACTTTAAAATGAGGTACACCTCAAAATACAACCCATATTTAAGTGTTGGCTCCTCTATTTTCTTCCAGCTTTCCCTATTCCTGGTCTCTCTTTCATCACCCAAAGGTTTAATCCTGATCCTAGAGATTAGGTACAGCTTCTAGATGTTTGCGCATTTTCAGTGGTAATTTTTTAAGTTTTCGGAGCCTCAGAAAAGAAGGAGAAAAGGGTACCAAATTTACCGAGCATGGACTTTTCAGGGGGCCCAGAAGATCCGTAATTTTGAAATAAATTACAATTTTGAGTAAGTATTTGAAGAGGGCGTCAGGGCCGAACTATAGGAAAGTTTGTGGGTCTCAAATCACCGAAGGTTAAAAAAAAACACTAAAATACGCGTTGTCAAACACAAACATCACCTAAAAAATTTGTTTTGAGAGCGGAGTGAGGGAAATGTCGGTTTCTCCGTGGGCAATACTACCCAACAACTATCAGTTTGCATTAATTTGCTTCATCTATGCAGACCAGAAAAAATATTTTTCTGGTTTTTGTAATACACTTCTGTCCCATAATCCACCGGAATATGTGGCACACGAGAAGTTTCATATCACCCTTGACGAATCAGGACTCCTGAGGCTGAGAAATTATTTGCCTGTAACACTGTTTACTGAATACATTCTGTCTCCGGTACTGCTACATCCAAAATCTCACCTCACCAAATTAATACTGTTGAATGTTCATACACTCAATAGTCATACAGGCATTAAGTTTACACTGGCGGCCTTCCGTAGGACCTACTTTGTACCAAAAGCAATGAGGATACTTCCCAAAGTATTAAAATCCTCTTTCTTAGTGTGTAAAAAGCTCAATAAGCAGCCTTTTACGCAGCCAACCCATTCTGATATCCCTGATTTCAGATTGGTACCATTCACACATCCTTTCACCTATACAGGTGTTGACGTATTTGGTCCATATTCAGTCTTCAATGAATATTTACCAAAAAAGAAAAAGGCTTTGGCAACTCCAACATCACCTCCATATAAAACATGAATTCTGATATTTACCTGTCTATCCACAAGAGCAGTGTACTTGCTCTCTATCTTGTCTCTAACCACACAAGAAGTATGGATGGCGTTCCAGACGTTCTTTGCAGATCGTGGAACGCCCAAGGCAATCCTGTCTGACAATGCTGCCCAGTTTAGGTTAGTTGCAACAAACTTACCCCAGTTCTGGAAAGCAATCACGTCAGATAGTTCCATCAGTGACAAGCTTATGCAAAAAGGCATAACTTGGCACTTCACTCCACCTAAGGCTCCTTGGTATGGTGCGTCATACGAAAGACTCATTAGAATCTTTAAACAGGCTTTTGAAAAGGTCATAGGCCCCCACTCTCACCAAAAAATATACAAGTGATGATGAATGAGAGACCACTCTGTCCTGCAGTCAATGAATGTGAGCAAGCTACTTTGATGCCTGCACACTTCCTGCACGCAAAATTCAGAAATTTTACCCTTGACCTAGACAAGCCTTTTGACAAAACCACCATAACATCCAGAAACCTTTAGGGCCTCTGGAACACTGACAAGGACAACCTTAGTAAGCTCTGGGCTGTGTGGAAGGGACTCTATCTCACATACTTGCGGGATAGAATCCCCAAAGGGGTAAGCAACGCTTACCGAATGGTTAGCTTCAAACTGAAAGTTGAAGACATTGTCCACGTGTTGGACATAATGACAAAACCAGGAGTCTACAAGTTAGCCACTGTAGTCAACCTGATGAAATCCTGCAATGGCCTAGTACGTCATGCAGATGTTAGGCTACCCTCATCTAAAATAGTGAGTAGGCCTATTAAGTTCTTAGCTCCACTGGAGATAAGTACTGACGGTGAGGACTCTAATCCATCGTTGGATTAGAATCTATCCGATTAAGATCTGTAAAAGCAGGCATACATGCACGCACTACCTACAACTCCGTGGCTGGTGGCACCACTGGAGTTGTGCTATCTTTGAAGTCATGACAAGTCAACCTTGCCAAATACTTACTGTACCATCCAGCTACCTATTCAGATCAGCGGGTAGAGGTGATAGCGGATTGCAATCCACACACACCAAAATTGTAATAATCTTGTCAGTGTCACAAATTCATTTAAAAAATTGCTAATTCTTACTTTTCTTCCTTACAGAGTAACTCCTTTACAGCGCTGACACCTGACTGCCCTTTCAATGAATTGTCCGGCAATTTTGTTGGACCACAAGTCAGAAGATGGGACCCACATGTGGATCTCAACTTCAGAGGAAATAAACTTCGTTTTATTATACTTATTTTAGATTTGTGACCCAGATTATAATCGGTAGTAAATTGTACCATATATGTATATATTTTTTGTAAATAAATATCATTTGTGTACTTGTGTGTGTATGCCAACTAATCTCTTTTTTACAGATCTTGTAGGGACGAGTGAATCCCCGAGGATTCACGATGGACACCGCTCCCAGTATTGTGGGTGGGAACATCCACAATCTCCTGCGCGCCTGGTGGGCGTAAAGGGAACTCGCCTACTGAAGAAATGTAGGTAGGCGAGTGACTGGGCTGAGGAGGTTGCCGTAGTCCGTACGGATCTAGTGAGCGAGATAGGTGTGTGCCAACGTATATTTTCATGTCCCTTGGACGTTAAACCACATTAAATATAAGTGCCAAACAACTGTAGTGTCTCTGCCACTACAGTTGTTTGTTTATTCGTATTAAAGTAGCTAAAAAAAATCCGTGCTTGTGGGAAACTAACAGTGCCCCTCTCTTTATAACCCCTTCTGTTGGACTTCATCCTTCACACTTCAAGAAGCGCGTGCGCCGCTATTCCTTATAGTTTTGGCAGGAGTGGTAGTTGTCTTTGAGTCTAAACTGTTTTTTGAAAAAAATTCCTTATTTCTGATAATAGGCAATCGCAAATATACATTTCCCCTCGAGTTTATTGGCACAACATATCCGTTTCGATCCAGGACCACATCGAACGGATCGTGTGGGTATATTGAATGACTTTCTATTGTTTGACCAAAACCAAAGAAGCAACACACCAACACGAGGCAAACCCAGGGACACAAAATGCGCGTGTACTATCCTTCTCTCCTCTCTTAAGGCTATTATTATTAGTTCATAATACACCCAACAGTCAGCAAATTATTTTCTTACACTATTTTACTTTTAAAAAAAATAATTGTTTTTTATTTCCAGATGTGTCCTTGAGCTGATGAATTATTAACATTAGCTGTTTGAATAGTGCTGCTTCCGTGGAAAATATGACAAGTAGGTAAGTTAAAATACAGACCATAGTTAAAGTGTACATAGAGAATGTAATGCCCACAATTGCTGTATAATAGCAGATATGCACAGTCTCGTATTATATGTATTGATGAGTGCAAGCCGACAAGTATTATAAGTTTCAATATAAGCAGTAATTGTTGGTGCATAAAAATAAAAATCGAGAAATTTCAAGAATTATGAAACTCTGTCTGTTCTGATGAAGTGATATAACTCAGAGAAAGAATTCTCCCAATTTCCTGGAAAAGATGGTGCAGAGTCAATGATTTATTTGGTGTAGGACCTGAGGGCTATTGTTCACGATTACAAAATAGGTGTGTCAAATGATGAGATAAAAAAAAAATAGACTATTTCAAATGAGCACATGCTGATTTGAAAACATGTATATTTTTAGAAGGTGAAAGAAAAGTTTATTTTAACTTTCAAGTATATGACTGAATGCAGACGTACTAGCCTTCTGGTTTGTAACCGGTAATTCACGCTGAGATATTTGAAGCCGAAATTCCTTTTAAGATCAAGGGTTCTTTGAGTCGGATTGTGGGTTGTCTCACCTACGACTCGATTTCGGTTGGTAAAATCGTGTAAATTGTTGACCTTTTTATAAGCTTTTATTCTACTCACTACTGCGATTTTAAAATACAGCAATACTTCAGCCAACCTTCCGCAACGAAACAATATTTATCTAGCATGAAGCTAAAGCCAAAAAAAAAAAATTAAAGCTTATCTTTTAAGAACTTATTTTTATAACTTAAACTTATTACATAGTTTACTAATAAACGGAGTATTAAAACTGACATTATGAAGAGGATAGGGATGAGGGTGATAAAAATTTCCCGTTTCATGACAAAAGAAAACTATTGATACCATTTTCCAATTTTGACAGAATTTCTTTTTATGTACGTATATCATAGGGGAACAAAAAATTCCTGGAAAATTGGTTTTTAATTTTGATGAAACTACGAAATGGATGGATTTTCATTACGTGAGTGCAAGTTTGGTGGAGGTTTGAAGCTTATTCATTCCGCAGTTTCCGAGAAAACTGGAATAGAAAAAATTACAGGAGAAAATTTTTGGTTCACGGTTTTGAGGTAACTAAGAAAGGGATAAGGCTGAAATATTCGCGAAAAGTAGTTATTACATAGGATCAGGTTTGATAGGAGTTTCTTGTCTATTGGTTAAGTAGTTTCCGAGAAAACTGCAGAATGAAAAATTCCTGGAAAAGTGGTTTTTCCAGAATTTTGAAGAACCTACAAAAGAGATCAGGCTGAAATTTTCAAGACACATCGTTTTTATGCGTGTGCAAATCTGATAGAAGTGTTGTTCTATTAGTTCAGTATTTTGCCGAAAAAACAGAAGAAGAAATTTCTGGAGAAATTTCTGTGTTTACGGTTTTGAAAAAACTACGAAAGGAATAGGGTTGAAATTTTCACGAAACGTAGCCTCTCTATAGGACTAGGTTTGATAGGAGTTTGTTGCCTATTGGTTTAGTAGTTTCTGAGAAAAATGTAAAACAAAAATGAAAAATTGCTGGAGAAAAGCAAGTCGACTGTGTTATTTCAAGCATCTTTTTCCTATTTACGGCGTAAGGAGTTACGAGCGTCATTTCTGCATTTCATTAATTTTACATCTTACTTTATTTTATTTTAGTTTTTTAATATTGTACATGAAAATTGGTAGACTTGTTTTTGTTTATCAGTTTTATTTTATCTTTCACCTTCTTTGGCTAAACTGCTTCGAAGAGTCACTAAATGGTTGGAAAAACGATAGATCAATTTTCCATCGAAAATTCTCTGCTACCAAGTTAATCAAATACTTTTTCTTAGTTTTCCTCAAAAATGAATCTGCGAAACAATTATTGATAAAGTATAATGCACATTGGTCCCTTCAAAAAGGGAACAATGATTAATTTGAGGACACGTCGGAGCGTTTTCGAAGCTCATCCGTTGATCCTTTCTCGGCGGCAGCTTGCGAAATTCCAACGTCGAGCAACGAATACCAGCTACGATGAGCTACTTATTAGTGCGATAGAAAACAGAGAAAATTTTACTACTGACGAGAAAGTTTAATGGTATTTTAGAATAATTAATTCGATTAGCAGCGCCAAAAAAATGTAGCTACGATATGGTGTGCGCTTTTAAATTTTAATTAGAAATTAATACGAAGTCCTATTTCCTCGCTACCCCGACTAAAGGGGGTTACCCAGGCGTGATGTGTGTTGCAGGGAGACGAGGGAGCTGAAGGTGATTCTGTTCATTTTCATTAAAATACGTCACATCGAAAATAGTGTTGCGGCCAACTGTGGAATGTTTGCGCGCTTCCGAGATACGCGGCTTCCACGATTTTGGCACAAGTCCGCCATCAATTATAATTCATAATTTTGTACGCTTAAGTACACTGTACCCGAATTAGTGCCGTGTTGTCGGATTATTTATCACGATTGCCGAGAACCAACTCTCTCCATTCACAATTTCCGAAATTACTGGTGACAAATGGGTTGTAAGTATAGAGTGGGAATGGGAAACAAAGGATTGCTGTAAGAGGTGGTGAAAATTATTCTAAACATTTTCGCAGAAAGCATAAATCGGTAGAGTCAACTTATAAGGACTAATATAATGGATTTTTCGACGATTAGAGCAAGATTTTGGAATGTAGCAGTCCAGGGCCTCACAGAGAAATTTTGGGCCTAGGAGGAATAAACTAACAGTCTCTCTTAGTGCCGGCTGTAGGAAGGGATTATAAAGTGAGAAAAAATTTTCGCGAGTAGTGCGATCAAAAATAATTTTGTTTCAGTTGTCTTTTATATTCTAGAATATGCATTTTAGTGTTTTTTTTTTCTAGCCTTGGTAGATTTGAAACCCAAAAACCTTCCATGGATCGGCTCTGATACCTTCCATTAAATATTTACTTGAAAATTTCTATTTATTTGAAAATTTGAGTCCTCCTGGACCCGGTGTCTTTGATACCCTTTCTCTCCATATCACTTCGTAAGATCGAGGTGGAGGCTACGGCCCCCTCAACTCTGGTCCTCAAAATGATATATCATGAACTAGCCCCATCCCTTCGTCGAATTTTTGAGAACTTTTTAGAGGGAAAATATCGAAATACGTATAGTTTTTGCTCTTCAAGCAAATTAAATGAATTGAACGAGGAACGACATTGCATATGATTCGAAGTAATTTACTCGAAGGGCAAAAGCTACGTGTAAATTTATTTTATTTAGAGAACAGTCTGAGAGTGTTCTACGTGACGTTAGGTTGGCTGCATAGATTTATTTTGATAGAAGTTGACCGCTCGAAACAGTTTTTATAAAAACTAAGAAACCGCTATCTGCGCGATAATTTTGAAATATTGATGAATTTTAAAGACCTTCTTTTTCTATTGGAGCTTGCCGCTTATTGCACTAGAGTTTTTTGTTTCAACTAGAATGTTGGAAATTTTTGTACCTTTGTTATACCTATGAAATTATTTTGAGAGTGACAGAGTATTTGTATCGGAACGTAATATAAGGAATGTTTAACGGAGAAATGAAGATTGCCTTCTGATCGAGTGAAAAATTTTTTATGAAAATTTTATTATATACTCCATCGTATCTGTTTTGCTTTATGAGAACGGGTGGGTTGTGAAGGTGGAGAGAATGATAAGGGATTATGGAAAGGATGTCTGGATAGAAAATATGAATTGGGTTCGCTAATTATCTAAATAGTATGATAATTACGAGTTATATTTGCCATATAATGCTATTGAACATAATCACGGAAGAAAGGTTTTGTTCAAGGGAGGGGAAGGGAGCGTCGAAAAAACAATTTATAAAACTTTTTGTAAGAAATTTTAAGTTTAACCGTTGCTACTTTTGTCACAAAATAAAATTTGAGAAGAAAAATACGAAAAACAAAATTTTTGGAGTTAAACACTCCCTCCACAAAATTTCAAGAGGCCCAGAAGGTACAACATTAAGTATGTTTCTGTAGGGAGCCCACCCAACAACCTTATATACCTAGTTGAAGTTTTTGTGCTAATTTTCGGACAATGTTTTTCATGGTTATTCATGTTGCATCCAAACACGAAGGGTACCTAGCTAAATTTCATTTTATAATTTTTTTTAACCTTTAAATTTATCACCGCCCTTGAAAAATTTCTGGATAAGCCCCTGCGAATGAAAATTTTAATTAGTCTTTTTTTAAACAAAATGAGAAAAAAACTGCGACAATGATTCTGGTAAAAGAGTATCTCTACACCAAAATAGCTTTCCACAGAGAAAAATATTTTTGACGTAGTTGCCAACCTCTGAAAACGTAAAAGAATTTCGTGAAAGTTACGTAAGGGGTAAAAATCTCGAATACCCGAAAAATAATAACGAATAAAGTTTTTCAATAGCGACTAAAAATTGAGACGTCGGTATAAATAGGCGAAAGAGTTTTTTGATTTCAGGGAACGGAGTAACAGAAAAAAAAGAAGAGGAAAACTGATAGAAAGGAGACAAAGTGTGTGAACGAGAAAGAAGTGGGTGGTGGAAGGAGAAAACTCTGCCAACGATGAGGGGTGAAATTCTTGCAATCGTTACGGACCGGCTGCTTTGGGTTGAAGGGTGCTTCACTTTCCACGAAGGAAAAGGATAGTTTAGCGATTTTCTTCAAGAACAGCTTGTTATGCAGAAAAGCACTTCACGGTTCAGCGGCGCTCAAAGGGTCTCAATTATATCGTATTAGGTAATTATTAAATAAAAGCCAATCAGAACCCGACCCCGCCATCGCGTTTTGGGGAGGTCGTGAGCTCTCTGCTCACTATTACTCACCTGTGAAAATTCTTTCATTCATTAAGTTTTGCTCGTAAATTTTGTATAAAGCCAAGAGCAGCAACGAACCAGCAGCCGACAACTTAACTGGATTTCTCGACATCGTAATTAAAATACAACGAATTTATTCCCGTTTACGCCTTAATTCGTTGCTGGAATTATTATTTCGCCAACTAAGCACTAATATATAAGTACGAACGATGCCGGCTGCTCTTCCAAACAAGCCGAAAAGATGATCAAAAGAAACTAAAAAGAAGAAAAAAATAAATTATTTTCAATTTGCCATAACGAGAAGCCAAATCCGGACGAGTTTCTTGGGTTGTTATCTGATTCCTGTTTCTCTGGATGTGCTTAATCTTTCATCTTTTTTTTTTTGTTGATGGTGGATATTGCCGTCGAGGGCATATTGTCCAGAGTTTTGAAGATTATCAGATGTCTTACTGGCGATTGAGGGGGAATTGATTGGAATACTGTATCTAATGATCTATCAACATGAATTTGTCAGTCGCATGTACCGAACTAAAAACGTCGCCATTTTGAATTTATAATATGAGTGCAACAGGTCTCGAGGGTGTGGTTGGAATCCAGCGTTCAATGTCAACATGTATTTTTTAGTCGCATGTGAAAACTTTTTTTACACGTAATAAAAGCCTATCATTGAAAATTCATTTTTACGTGAACTTATTTTTGTGTGCATAACTTATACGTATCCCATTAACCAGCAATGGCTGGGAAGGTAATATGTTCAGATAATTTGGTAAATGGAGCAATCTTCCTGGTAGTCATCAGAGTGTCTATGGAAACTTAATGGAAACTCGAAGTGTTCCAGTTGAAGGGGACGGTGCTTACACATTTTATAGATAATCTCTCTGCCCTTTATCCAGAATGAGCATTGAAGTCACTGTCTATCTACAGCAATAACCCAGTCCAGTGATTTGTAGTGACTAGTGAGTCATGCTAATGATGATGTTTGGCCTGGTGGGTACAGATGTTCCAGACCAATAATTGTGGTCTGCAGTGAGTTATCAACTGCAGGCAACAGTAGCGGCGTTAAGCCATCTAACCAGGGTGGTGCTGGACCAATATTCCCAAATACTGAGTACTGTGTAGTGACTGACGACTGTTTGACACTCTCTTTGAAATCACGTGTTATAACAATTAGAATTTCCCTCTCCTTGTGCTCTAAATAGCCTTATCAGCTGAACAGAGCGTACATATAAACTAAACAAAAATAAACTAAAATCGAATTCGTTAGTTGGAAAAATTAACGTAAACCCGACTACTCAATGAAAGAATCGTAGCATAGCATTTAGTGAAAAATAATCAGTCTTTCAAGAAGTGATATCTAACTAAATTTTTTCAAAATTTCGAGTCCATATTACGTCTTGAAACTTGTTGCCGTATCGCCCACAATATGAAATTGAATTTCGAAAATTACAATCAATAGAAAGCAGACGTTTAACAAACGAACAAACAAACAAACGAACTATAAGGCTCGTAAAATTATAATATTTACTGTCATTAATGAATTATAATGAAAGTGTCTCCGCCGTACTTATTTGCATGAGAAATACGCAGCCACCTCTAGACTACGATGGGTGCGGTAAAATTTGTTTCGTTTGTTGAACAATTTTTACAATACGTGAGGTCTAATTAGTATTCACATGGAAAAAGATTTTGACGGTTCCGAAATTAATTTTTTAACGTATAATTTCGTACCATTAAGGATGAGACGAGCCGGCTACTTGGCAACGTAGATGTTGGGTTTGTCTGGGTTATCGAGACATGATTCCAAACCGTAAGAATTATAGCCTGTGTAAAAATATTTGACTTTTTTTACTACTTCGTTATCGTTTCAACGACGAACTTACTCATGCTTGATAGATGAAAAGTGATGAATGATTCATTTTCATGATTTGTATAGATTATAGAAAAGATAACTGTTCGAGGAAAATCGTGGTTTTTAGATGACATCTGGCGGGATGACCAGTTTGAATTTCATCCCTTAATTCCAAAATTCAAGAGTGTACCAATTTTAAAAATTCAAGTTTTTCTTGTGATTTCCTCTCTCGAAGAGCGTTTTTGGCGATCCATTGTTTGTGGTGACTGAGAATTACATTCTATACCCTCATATTAAGATGGTGCCTGAGCCAAGAGTCTGGATGATAGAACATTTTGTCTTCGGTTCCCAGGGCCTCGAGAAGAAATTTCGGGCCCTGAGTAAATAAACTGAAGGGCTTTCTTGTTTGTTCCAGCTGCAGGAATAACTTTTTGGAGGGAGTTATAAACTGAGAAAACAATTTTGCGATCGGAGCGAGCGAAAAATAACTGTTAGGTATTTTTTGTGTCTTAGAACGTGTATTTTAGTTATTTTTTTGTAGCCGTGGGGAAGTCAACAGCCGAAAACCCTCCATGAATCGGCCCTGACACCTTTCAAAACATTGACTTGAAAATTGCTATTTAATTAAAAATTTAAGCCCTCCTGATGCCTCTGAAAAAGTCCGGGCCCGTTACCTTATACCCTTTCACCCTCCCTCTCTGAGGCCCTGTAGATGCCACAATGCTGTTTATCAGTGGTTAGGTGGATGAAACAAAAGTTTTATAATTTTTTTGTGATTTTATTGAGACAAATTGGGCTAAAACGTACACTTTTAAATGGTTGTCTCTTCAGTATGTGAAGATTGCACTATTCTGTACGTGACAAGTTATATTCAAAGCCTATTTGTGTGGGCTCTGGTTCCAATATATACCTATAAACTTGAGAGTTTAAAACATGGCAGCTTTCGTACCAAATCCAATGCTTTCAACCATAAGAATGAGTAAATTCATTATATTCTTTCTGACATGATGCTGCACTTATGCATTCTCTTTAACAGACTTATATGCATGATTTGTTGCTCAAAACATGATCAATTAGAGACTTAGAGTATTGTTCGAGCCTGGTTAGAAATAAAATCTAGGGCACTCTTTCAAGAATATTCCCCTTCATTTCGAAGATTAATTTCGGTTCAAATACGACAAAATATCCCAGTAATTCACTATCGTGCAAATGAAAAAACTTTCAAAAATCAAACAGTTCCGTTCGAAATTGAGATTTTTTTCTTCTTGGGTTCTCAACGACTCGTAATTAATGGCGTACGTTGACATTGGAAAATAATTTTCAATACAATAAAAAGGACTAAAGAGCACTTGAGATCCTTTCCACAAAACTAATCCGCTTCCATCGGTGGCAAATTTATTACAGAATTCTATATTAAAGAAAATGATTTTATCCAACGGAGAAAAGTAAAAATGAGTGAGTGTGAAAGGGAGAGAGAGAGAAAGAGAGAAGGATAAAGAAAAGAAAAGAAAAAAGTTACGAAAGTTAAAGAGAGAGGGGGAGATTTGGAACTAATTTTTGACCATGGCTTGGTAAGAAAAAAAGCACTTCACCCCCTTCCACACACATCATATTCTTTTACTCCTATTTAGGTTTCAAGTTACCACGTTAAGCTGATAATCCTCTTCGTCATTCAGATTTTTTTTTCATCACCAAACTCATACACCAGGTACCATTCGAAGACAACCTTTTCACGTTTATTTGTTCGCACAAAAGGATTTTTTTTTCTTTTTTTTTTTTTTAATGAAAACATTTTAATCTAAAAGCATTGATTGGAAAACTCCGTTCCAAAAGTAGTCAGTAAGGAGAAAAAATTACTTTTGAAAGTCTACTCAAAAGTCCATTATGATGAAACGAGTATATAATTAAGAATATGACGACGTTAATTTTTATTACCTTTTTTTTTTCGTGTTTATTCCGTAAACATGAAGGAAGAGTGAGTGACGGAGGAAACGCTGAAAAACGACGAGTTAATTAAAAATGTGCTATAGGAAGTTTGATAACGATCGTTTTAGAATTTATTTAAAATCGCTTTTTGATGGAAAACGGAAACTGTGCACAAACAAGTACCTACGACTATGACCTATATACTGTATAATTTAGGCTCTCATTGGGTACCACACGTAAAATTGGTTGAATGTTGAAGATAAAGGTAATCCGCATGCTAAATTCGTATCATAATTTTTAACTTCCGTTCTGGACGAGTAGGAAAGAAAAACAAGGCAAATTTTGTAACACCATTCGACAAAATCGATACTGATAGTGCAGTAGGTATTTGTATGTATGAGCAATAGGTGCCTCTTTGGCCCCTCCAAAAAATGTGACTAAATATCGTATAAAATAATTTTTATTTGCCATTTACTGACTAAAGTGAAGCTACCTGTTGTTTATCTTGAATAATTAGTCAACTTTATTGCTCCAATGCTGTGGTATATTGAACATTTTTCCATAGGGTGTTGGAGGAGGTTGTGATAAATTTTAAAGCAAAAATAAAATTATAATAATTGTATGCAACGCAAAATTTTCAATGCTGTAGTCGGGTAAGCGTTGGAATTACGCATTTAAATCAATACCACCGACGTCTTTTCTCAGAAATTGCTGTTTGGGTGAAATTCAATTTCGTATACGAGCTTCGAAGAGATATAAAATTTTTTAGTTGGTGTTGCAAAAATACAATTTTTTCCCAACTGGGATAACAACAAAATGAGAGTGAAACTACATTATATCGATTGGCTGAGGTACTTGAATCTTCTTATGGCTGTTTGATTGACTTAAACCAACTTAAATCTTGAGACTATTTCACTAACGTAAGAATATTGCCCAAATTTTATTCAAATATTTGTAGAGTAGCTTCCCTGGTGTAGCCGGTGCAAGTTGCTGTAAGTTGCTGTAATATGGTGAAAATCAGTTAAACAGAGTTCTTGTGTCACACCGCGTATGTCAGTCAGCACAAAATTGCCTCTTTATGCCAATCTTATACTCCGTAGATGCAGTCTCACTTGAAAATTCTAATGTTTGTTTTATGTAGAATAAGTCAATAAGATGTTTAGGACTATGGCTCGAAAATCAGGCCTGGTATTTTATGTATTTTTCTTTGCTTTAGGTGTCTTGCTTTTTATGTGTCGGTCATTTTGTGCTGAAACTAGGCTCTTGTGCTCATCCAATCCGTAATATATGTATAATCCTTCCATAGAGCTTGGCCAAGATATATAATGCAAATTGGGAGCAGTGCGCAGGCATTTTGTGCAATTTTTGTGTGTTTGACAGTTAGCTAAAAGTGGCCGCAATTATGACCTGCATACTAATTTGTTGCACGTATTTTTACGTCAAAAGAGACAGCTTTTTCAGACTTATCCTCTCGTTCAGGGCTGTATTCAAGGGGATGATTTGGATGTTAAACACCACCCAAGACTCCAAAAGAACCCACTTAAATCCATGTTTTAGAACACAATTAACACCTAAAAAGATTTTTGTGGTCGCTCCGCTGGCAAAATTATTCTCTCCATTTACAAAGCACCCCCCAGAAGCAAATTCTGGATACGGAAATGCTCTCGCTACGTCACCACTTCTGTCCCATCATTTTTATATTATTCACATGGGTACAACCCATAAGCGCCACTTCCGGAATGTGGTGTGCCTAATTGTACCACTTTCTGTTTCATATCAGGCTTCAGAATCTGTCAAGAAAAATCCCCAAAAGCGCCAAGTTTTATGCCTATTGATTCAGTGGTTTCCGAGAAAAGTGTAAAACAAAAAAAATTTCTAGATAAAAGCAAGTCACCTGTGTTGCTTGAAGTATATTTTCCGTATTTACGGGACAAGGGGTTATTTTACTTATTTTACTTCAAAACGTGACAATGAAATTTCGACAGATCGCAATGTTTGTTAGATATCGATAATTATCTATTGTTTATGCAATTTTTTCAGTGCCAGCCATAAGCGCAAATGATAGTCTATAAAAATAACATAAAATTTTACCAAAATCGCGAATAATATTATACAGATGGTAACCATAAGCATAAATATTTTCTCATAAATGTATTTACGAGTTGTTGGTATAGTCTTTAGGGATGAAAAATAAATAGGTACCCGATAATTTTTTTGAACTTTCATATCTTCCATACTATGACCTAGATCGGGTTTTCCTCAATTTGTTGCCACATGTACCCAATGATGAAAGAGTTGGAAATTTCATGGATTATATTATGCAGACATTATGTATTCGACCAGAAAATACTTTTCAACCTCAACTATAGGCTAGGCCAACTTTTGAAGTAATTCGAATGACTACTAATGGTGCAGAGTCCTTCCATAAAGAATTGAAGGATCAGTTCAACGTCACCACACTGCACAATTCATGAAGTTATAGATTGTCTCCCTTGGCAGCATTCACACAATTATGTAAACATGAATTGTTCAGAACCATACAGAAAACGCCACAGTCAAGTAAAGAAGGACTACCATTGGGCCATTATGGGAAAAATATGACGTAGGTGAACTGAATATTTTAGATTATGTGACGAAAATGGGCTTCAGGAAACAAATGGTTCCTATCTAATTTTTCCTCAAAACATTTTCTCTCGAGTCTCTGTATATTCATTAAATTTTTTGAAGTTCATGCCTTAATACACTGTTATATGTATTAAAAATATTTGCGCTTTTAACTTCTTTTATTCGCGCTTTTGGTTTATTTTATTTTCACAAAATTTGCAATTATGGTGTTTGCGCTTTTGGCCTGTCTTTTTTGATGTGTTTGAGATTTTGGATGGCAGCGCAATATTCAACAAAACAAAATGGTTGAAAGATGTACTTATATTGGCAAACTGGGTTTTCTGGCGAAGTATTATAGCCCTTCGATTTTTTGATTTGAGATTTCCTTTGGACGTGACGCTTATGTTTATTTAAAAAAGTAGCGCAGTGGGTACCTAAAAATTAGCGCCTTTTTCCATGTTGAGTGGAGCTAGTATCCCTTCATATTTTTAGCTGCCATCCAAATGCGCAAACACATCAAAAATGACAGAACAAGCGCAAATTATGTAAAAATAAAACAAACCAAAAGTGCAAATAAACCAACCAAAAGCGCAAATAAAAGAAACCAAAAGCACAAAGATTTTTACTTTTTATAAAAGAGTGTTAACAGATAAACATCACGGAATACTAATGAATAGAAAAAAAAATTTTAAGAACAAATTAGATTGGAACCATTTGTTTCCTGATGCTCACTTAGGTCATATAATCTACAATATTCAGTTCATCTGAGTCATATAAACCGAAATGTTAGTTGCTTGCGACTATTTATTATTATTTTTCTCACGATTATCCTATCAAATACGAGTCAATGAATTGGGTTTTATCTGAGCCATTCATTTCACGTTGTAGCCTTCTATTTAGTAAAATATGTTCAGCTATTTTTCAGTCAACAACTGATGAATTTATTAGAATATATCAGCCCTTCTGGTGATCAGATCATCCTTGTAATTTTATTTGAGCTTTTGGTCACAACCGACTTAATTTTATTCGCGCTTTTGATAGCGGTTTTTTGATATTTTTTGCATCATTTGCGCTTTTTGCTAGCACCGATTTTTTCGGTTGTTTCTTTTGTGAACTGGCGCTTTTGTCCGACACCGAAACCTCCTAAAGAACATATTTTAAATTATTTTTAAGTTGATTTTCTTTACAAAATCTACTTATTGCGCTTGGTGCGATATTAGCTCCCAAGGTTGGGGCTGGGTACGTTTTTCGTTTCATGATCTCAGGTAAATTTTGGCACCAATTATTCAAATTCGTATATATGTAGTTCATTTATTGTTCCCACGGTAGAGGACGCAGTTTTTATCAGATAATCACGAAATTTGTTACGTATATTTCTACTAAGCCAAGAATCAGATCTATTGATTTTGGTGCGGATCTGCTTGATGGTACTTCCACCAACATTTTTGTTTTTATTTTGGTAATAAAATGCTCAATTTTACATCAATAGCCACAAAATTCGGAACAATTATTTTTCATAATTTATTGTGACACGCTACCAATTTTGGCTTAGATCGACCGGACGGTACTTCCGGTATCGCTATTTTTATTTTTATATTTTTCATAAAATGCGGAATTTTGGAATCATATGAACGAAATTTGAAATAAATTGTTGCGAGAGTAATTCAATACTTTTAAATTACCTCAACAAATAAGATAAATTCTGATTATTATCTTTTATTAATACTTCACTTCAATTATTACAAACACTTTAGAATTATACTTATTACTATTTCTTAATACTAGTGAAACCTAATGTCCATAACAGTTAGTATGAACCCTAACGTTTCTACTCGACTGTAGGTTTAGGAATGATCATGTCTTCGAAATGAAGATACGACATCACTTTCGTTTCCTTTGTTTCAATCAAATATGGCCGACCAAAAAGGTGGCGTGATACATAACATCCGCCAAATATGATGACACATTGTTGTCAGCATATCTGGTGGTGTCTGATCGTGAGAAGCTAGGTGAAATATAGACAGCTATTATTCCGAGAATTAGGAATAATAGTTGTCTATAATTTGTTCGACACGTTTCTGTAGACAAACTGAATCGTCTGCAGAAACGGGACGGAACATAAATATTCATCAAATTTTATTGTAGGATGCTACCAATGTTGGTGTGGATCGACTGGACGGTACTTCCGGTAAAGCTTTTTCCCTCTTTTTTCTAATTTGCATGAACTTTTCTTTTTAAAAAAACTAACCACATGCTGATGTTTTCTTTTTTTTCATTTCATAACTTTATTATATTTCATTTGTTTTATTTTAAATTATATGATGATGTACCATACTTTATCATCTTAATTTATTTTTCATTTTTTCAAGAAAAAATTCTTTTAAATTCCACATTGTCTAATATTTTGTCAACAGCTAACACATTTCATATAATCATAACATACCATTAACGCGTATAAACTTACAGACAATTAATGTGACCATCAAAATTCATATTAATCCTTTCTCGCGAAACCTACTTTCTTTAGCGAGGTTTGCTGCGCTAGAGTTTTTCACTTCTCTCTTTGTACCTGCCTACCAAGTACCTACCCTTTATGACGAGGCACACTGACTTATATCGAAGCATATCTCTTCATCGTATCTTCTCACTACAACATATTACCGAGCAACTTTAGAGGACCACAAAACAATCAAATCCTATCATTAATGCATCCTCTGTGAATCACGAATACATAATCACCTACACGAGTGTCACATGCAGATGTTTTCTTGCGGCGAGGAAATTAGCTGCAAAGCAGCCAGTTCGCACATTCACCTGCCCAAACTCTATATTTAAGGCCGAACAGAACCCTCGAAGATAATTGTGTACATGTAGGGTATAGGCCACGGATTCATTAAAAATAAGAAAGAAAACGCTACCATAAAATTTTAATCGATAACGTCTGGTTCAAAGGTAATCGTGATGAGAAACTTCGGCCATTGACCCATTTTTTTATGTCCCTTTTTTTTTTTTTTTCGTACAGTTTTCCTTGCCTAACCCGCAAAATAGCAGTACTCGGATTGTGTGTACGTGTAGATCCGACTTGTGTATTGATAAGTGTTGATGCCTTTTATTTTTTAATGCGTTTACGAATAGGTAACGAATGTGTTTTGTAGTTTCGGCAAAGACAATTACCGTAATAATAACTAGTCTGGCAGTCTGTGTCCGTGTTTACCAGACGGGAAAGCTACAAACCGTAAAACAATTTTGAATATTTACTAAATGAATGAAGAAGATGGGGGAGGCGAAAGAAAAAAAAATACAATTAAAACGAAAACCACGAAATCTCTGTGGCCCCCGCCCTCTTCGGTCAGTGTATAGTCTGAACACACGTTGCTGAAGATGAAAAATTGACGTGGAAAATGATTATCATTTCGTCAAGTGCATAGACTTGTGCGTATTTGTCTCTCGTAATTAGAGACGTAACTGTGTCTGCGGATAGAGATAGTGTGTGAAAAAGTTTCAGTCGTCTCTTTCATTATAGTACAAGCTGAAGTACCCGTCTAACAGACCGGCTAGACAATAATACCGCAAAATATCACCAAAATATATCTGATTTATTTTCTAAGTTTTCTTTATTCAGTAAGAAACCACTCTATAATTCAAGAAGATTTCAGCTTTTTAACCTTATTATTTCTTCAAAAGATATGCCCTTATAAATGTTTGCCCGGATGTATTATTTTGTAATTTATTGTCAATATGTGGTGATTTCTATGAATTGATTGTATTTCTTGCTTTTAAAATTTGGAAATGAGCTTGAAAAAAGACTTTAGGCCGAAGTTAAATGAAGCCCCTGTTATGCCTTTAGCCCAGATAAATATAAAGGCATTACAATATAAGTAAACTCAGTTTTATTTTAATTCTTTTATTTGTTTATTTACAATTACTATGTCGCACTTAAACACTTATACTTATTAATTCATATAACTATGACAACATTTTCCATATACGTTCTACCCTCGCTAGGGTGAACTCTTAACATACTTGCGCCAATGGCACTTTAGACCGATCAAATGAAGACAGTTAACTACTGTTCTTCAATTTGATAGAATGGAAAGTAAAGTCCTGGTCTAAACCAAATTTCCAAGTTGCTTCGTTTTGGTGCCTAGAATTGTTTACTCAATCAAAATGTACTTGTTGTACTTTCCTTTATTGTCCTGACAAATATGCTGACTTTGGTGTTTGTCTGCATATTTGTTAGCTATCAATAAGTGGGACATATTTGGAGGTACCGGTGAATATTTCACTAGAAATATTCGCTGTTACTTGTTTCTTAATAATGAGAATGCTGAACTATCAGTGCTGTTGTATGGTAAAATACCTAAAAGCCGATTGTATCAAGGTTTAGAAATAAGATTTGATAACAATGACACACCCAATCAGTAAATCAAAGATTCTCACATATATTTAATGATTATTGGATCCATATAAATTCTCAGTTTTATAGCAATAAGTTTTTTAATTTCTGGTGATGGAATTTTATGAAAAAGTTTGAAGATAGCAAAAAGTTTTAGGGAAAGTTGTTCTTTTTTTCATTTATAACTTACAATAGATTGACTCATGGTGTTTTCTATTAGATTTACATAACTACAATGCGTAGAGACATAGTTCTCATAATTGCATCATTTGTCATTAGTCACTCTATTAAACACAATATTATAAGAGTTTTCCTATAATAGACTCAAATAAATTGTGTAAGTAATTGGAATTCAGGTAGTTAAATAGATGATTCAATGGTTGGCTTCACCCAGAATATATGTTCACAACAATCGCAATCTTGAATAAAAACACACAATAATAACTGAACGTGTACCATTAAATCCCCTTTATGCATTTTCTTGCTCTGCTGACAGTTTCAATATCAACTAGGATTGTTTCTTTGGGGTACAGAGATTGCACCCTCGATTGATATAGCGAGCTTGAACTCATGAATATGGGTGAATGCTTAACCAATCTTTTGGTGGTGAGCCATGGGTCATCAGGGTATTTATCCTATCAGAACTTTTTACATGTGATGCATTTATTGGACTTGGGATGTTTTTCTGTACTCATTTGGGGATTTTAGTGATTTCCAACCAGCAACCGAAATCTAGATTGAGAATTTTCTAGCTCCACAAACGATAACATTCTCCAAGACTGTTCTTCAACTGCAGCTATAATGATTTAGAAATATGAGTTCTAGTCATTATCTTCCCCCTTCCAGGCCCTCAATACAACCATACGTCTGCTCAGTGGTTACTCTCATCCTAAAAAACTGAACTCTATTGTAGCTTACCTGATAAACAAACACGTTTTCAAAAACTTGCAGTCAAAATTATTTTATCCCTTCGTTTTCATCATTAACACTTGCTTATTCTGTTTGTGGCCTCAGATCTTGTTGGTAAATCATTTTACAGAATCTCTGCTTCGTTTTAATGGGAAACTAAATTTACAGCAGGTCAGCAGGCTATTCTTCTCTCGCCTCCTTTCACTGTTCTTCATTTTCCTGATTATTTTTCCACTTTCATCTTTTCTCGAAATCATTTTTATTTTCATAATTTCATTTTCCTCTTGTTTTGCCCATTTTTAGCCGTTTTGGCGCATCTTTGCCCCCTTCGCAGAAATCTGTGGCTCAATCCACAAATACCAAGCTCTTGTTTCGCCTCTGGCGTTAAACAGTTTTTATCTCTCTTATAAAATTCAAAAAACACCACTCTTAGGTCATTTTTATTGTACCATAAGTATAGATGTTCAAGTAATTGTTTTGGTCGTACAAGCATACAGGCTGGTTGAAAGTCAGGTTATCATCGTTCCAGTTGATTGTAGTAATTGTTTGCACGTGCATTTATGTTCGTGTGTCTAATGTTTGGCTAGCCAAAAGCAGAAAATTGGTAATTTGCGGAAAAATAGCATGTCTGCGTATTTTTGTACCGGTGGTGCAAGTCAAAGACATTTTCTGCAGCTGGAAATTCGTTGCAAATGGCGCACTCTAATCGTGGAAGAACTGTTTAAGCTGGAAGTAGGTATAGTTTTTTGTTTCGTAATCGAAACTGTGGATATGACGACGACGAAGAGCCGGTAGTCGAGTAATTCTTTTCGACGGAGATTGAATATCATTGAAGTTGTTTTCGGTGCAGTGCACTCGATATGAATCTTTAATGGTACACGTAAGTACGTACATACTTTTCAAAATTTTTCCACCATAAAATTTTGAGGGAAAATTGTCAGTATACGTGGATTAAGCCATTGCCGGAGGTACGTGATCCGCTTACGTGGTCTTCGGTAGGATTAGCCTGTAAACTCGATTGTTATATTCTGGAAAAGAGCATCCTCAAAAATCCTTTCTTGTTAAAATTACTGTAGAAGGAGTTCACTATTTAGGTTTGGTGATTCCTTAGCTCTTTCGTACATTTCCTAGTTCAATACTCGATCTACGTTATGATTTATTTAATGGACATACCTTGCGAGTATAGGTATGTACATGGATAATGTTTTTTATACATGTGTTTGTTGATAACGCCAATACGCCCAAATTAGAAATGAAATTTTCAGAATTTATTCTTTTCTACAAAAGAAGGTTTTTGGATAGTGTGGAAGCCTCTAAACCTCCTGAAGGCAAAGTTGTGGCTTTTGACAATCTACAATCCTACTAAATTTCAATGGTATTTTCCCTATCCGAAACATATCGCAATGATATTAGTAAATCCCCTAAATTTTATGTTCCTATGTCACTCTTTTTTCAGAAGTGAGCATCCAAAAAGTTACGTAATTTAAAGATAATACTGTGTAGGTATTGAGGCGTCCAAAATCGATTCCTGCCACAGTCGCCATATTTTATGAAGCATACGAAATCGATTCCTGTCACGTGTCATAAAGTCAACCTTTAATGTAAAGTGGTGTTTAAATGCTAATGATGTCACAATGTCCTAAAGTTAGGGCATCATGCAGCCAAAACACTGAATCGAGGGGTCTTGAATTGTGTTTTCAAGACATTTTATTTTTTTGACTTTGACTATGTCCTACGGCTGAATTCTTCTTGACTTGAATTAAACTTCTCCAGACACGGCAAAACGCAGCTTACATTTGTCTTCATACCTCAGCAAATTAATATGACGAATTAGCAATAAGCTAAGTTGTGTGAAAAAAAGAGCCTAACAAAGTTTCGATCCATACAAGGTTCGAAACCTACAAAAACGAACAGCAGAATTATTTTGTCAAAGACTATAATTACAAAAGAATTATAGTGTCAACAAAGCGGAAGAAAGCAAAGTGTGTAGCGGAAAAATAAAAAGTTAAAAAAAAAAGCTATGGCAGACAACAAGTAGGGGAAACCATCAGAAAGTTGTTGTGTCTTCACCTAATTGTGTGTCTTCATGAGTGATGGTTTTGTTGTGTAAAAGACTCCTAATATGAAACTTTAGGTCTCGGAGCTTTTGTTTGAAAATGAGAGTGAGGTGAGAAAGTTACTAACATAGATGGAGTCAAATCCACTATGCGAAAAAAGAAGGCTCGACGCGGCCTTCAAATGACAGAGCAAGGCAGTCATCTTGAACCAAGCTTGTCTTAAAGTTGTCTTCAACACACCAAATTTCCCTCCTAGCAGGTGCCAGGAACTCCATCTGATTGTATTGTCGACTGATGCTTCACTTCGCAGGTGTTTTTAAAAGATCGCCTTGAAGTGCGATGTGCAACTGGCGAAGCTAGGAATGACTTATGTGTCGTCACTACTGATCCTTCATGATGAAAGAACATCCCTAATTTGCCTTTGTCTTCAACTGAACCTATCTGGAATACCAACTACCATCCTAGTTGTCTTCAAGGTAGATCAGATTGAATCGTATTCTGCATCACGAAGATGGTACACACATTAAATTGCCTAACGTGAGGACTTCTGCAAATTTTTGCCGAATCAAACACCCCATGCACTTTTGTACAGTTTTCTACCCTTATCGAATATAAATTAAAGTTAATTTTTTCTATCGCAGCATTTCGCCCCTCCTACTCGACAGATTTTCAAATAATTTTGATTCTACATGGAGGTCTATGCCTGGATAGTTTCTGAGAATTTTTGTTTCAAAAGTTACATTCTAAGGGCTGTAATTTGGTCCAAAATTTTGCACTAATAGTTTTAGTTCTGGATCTGTTTTGTTGAGAGTGAGTTCTCACTTCTCCTTTAGGTTGTATTGTTAGTTATAAGAAGTAAAAATTTAAAAAACTGAGAGCTGTAATGAAGTTAAAAAGTTTTTACTGACTTTTTTGGTTCTAGACCCGTTCTTTTGAATGTTAATTTTCTTCAAGTTCGAAAGTTGTCACTAAAAGTTTTAGTTCTGGACTAGTTCTGTTGAATGATAGTATCTCAAACCTGTGTGGAGGGCTGGTATTGCTGCTTGTCTATTGTAAGGGATGAGATTTTGGATAGCAAAGAAGATATTCTTTTCAAAATAGGAAAATACATTTTCATCAAAAAATTCCCTGTTCACATATTCTTACACATAAGCACATTTTCAAGAAAATTACGTCATTTCACAGCGGAGGTAACGAAGTAAAAAAGACAACATATAAACTTCTTGCACTCATATCTCGAATTCATTTTAAGTACCTAGTTTTGTCGACGAAACCTTTAAGTACTTCAGAGTTACTTTTCAGAAAAAAAAAAGTCAAAGGAAGAAAAAATCAGCGCTCACGGAGTGCAGTTAGAGCCGTTAGACGGTGATTGTGTCTTATTAATCCAAAATATTAATGAAATAATGGCGAGTACTCTAATGTTGGGAGAAAATGATGTAATTTCCTTTTCTGCTATGTCAATAAAAACCTGTGAGAACTGTTTTTCACGCATTTTAAACCCGTTTTTGCAGAAAAAAGTATTATAAAAAAAATATGTCGACGATAATATTCGCAAATGTAAAAAGAAGAAATGTATAAAGGAGAGGAAAAAACTTTAGCGCAGCAAGCCTCGCTAGAAAAGTAGGTTTCGAGAGAAAGAATTATGAACTTGGATGGTCACATTAGTTGTCTGTAAGTTTATATGCGTTAATGTATGTTATGACTGAATGAAATATGTCAGCTGCTGACAAAACATTATACAATATGTAAAATATAAAAGAATTTTTTCTTGAAAAAATGAAAAATAAATTAAGATGATAAAGTATGGCACATCATCACATAATTCAAAATAAAACCAATAAAAAATAATAAAATTATGAAAAAAAACAAGAAAACTGATCATGTGGTTAATTTTTGTAAAAAGAAAAATTCATGCAAATTAGAAAAAAAAGCTTTACCAGAAGTACCGTCCGTTCGGTCCACACCAAAATTTGTTGCATCCCAGGTAAACTTTAGTAAATATTTATTTCAAATTTCGTACATATAGTTCCGAAATTCCACATATTTTGATGAAAAATATAAAAATAAAAATAGCGGTACCGGAAGTACCGTCCGGCCGATCTTTTCCAAAATTGGTAGCATACCACAATAAATTATGGTAAATTATTGTTTCGAATTTCGTGGCTATTGATGTAAAATTGAGCATTTTATAACCAAAATAAAAACAAAAATGGTGGTACCGAAAGAACCTTCCGGTCAATTCGCACCAAAATCAATAGGTCTAGTCCTTCGCTTAGTATAAATGTATGTACCAAATTTCGTGATTATCTGATGAAAACTGCTACCTGTACCGAGTAACAAGAAATGAACTTATATCAATCTATAGTATATATATATATATATATGAATTTGAGTTATTGGAGCCAAAATTTTCCTAAGATCATGTAACGAAAAAGTACCAACTACAAACCCTGGGGTTAATACCACAGCAAGCGTAATAAGTAGATTTTCTAAAAAAAACCTACTTAAAAATGAGAAAAGTGTGTAAAATTTGCGCTGCTCGACGTAAGTGCCAATAAAGCAGTCGTTTCGCTGTCATCTGTTGAATCGTTTTCTCGCGTTACCGATCCTGTCCTCTCTTTTTTTTTTCTTTTTTTTTATCCTTTTCCCTACTTTCCGTTTTTTCGTCGTAGGTACTCCATTTATTTCGCACCCGTTTTTATTAAAGAATGCGAAAAGGCACTTTCGCTCTTCAACGTGTTTGCAAATATGTGAATGATTGTGCAGTATAAAGGTGAGCCGCGAGGTAGAGGTGATGAACGAAATTTGAAATGTCTAGAGTTTTAAACCGTAGGTATCCTTCGAAGTATAGTCAGCAAAATTTTGGAAACCAAAAAGAAAATAGAGAATGATGGAGAGAAGAAAAGAAAGAAAAAAAAGTATTACAAAACCGTCGGCGACAATGGCTAAAAATGTGCGCGAATTATTATGGCCCTTATTGAGGCTATATCTGCAAGCTGTTGCACATTTCTACTTTGTTACTATTATATTGTATTATGGCAATAAAACGTTTACGTGTCTCTAATTTTATTATGAAATAATACTTACGAAATGCATGTTTACAACTGTCCACCATGCACCATACGAAAACGGAACATCGTTTCCACATGGTTATTTTCGATCCTCCATTATGCTTTCCCTAGTGATGTTTTCCTATCCACGTTGACAGCCAAGTGTTGCAATATTGTCTGTCTATTAACCATTGTCTTACTAATCCTATTGTTGGGTAGTCTCTATAGTGGCTTAAAAAATAAAGCAAAATGTTAATCAACTCAAAAAACCGATCTCATTGAACTCCATGCTGTTATGTTATAAGCTTAAAATAGTTTATCTATGCTGTCTATTTAAAAATAATCTATCTATCAGTAACTTTGAAAATGAAACCTGGTCTATTTCGAGGATTGGGATATCCTCTAAATTTATTCGAAATTAATTTTTTTTTTTGCTAGGGTGGGGGAATGTATAGAGAAAACTCGATGAAAAAATATTTGAAGGGTAGGTGGGTCAAACCATATTATATTTTTAAAAGGACCCTATTTTTACTGCCTCTGTGATTCCAATGTGGTTGTTTTCAAAATTGTGCTTCCCCCAAGAAGACCAGAATATCTAAGATCCTACCTGTAACATATATTTTCGTCTATCTTTAGAAATGACGAACATATTCGTTCACTCATTTTCGAATACCAAAAACGTAGATATTTATCAACAATTATCATCCTATAATTCTTTGTAAACAACCACTAAATTACCCGTATTTAATTTTATGTATACAGATATACCTTCTGTATATTTATGACCTAGTTGTACCTGTCCCTCGAGTACTCGACGAGTCAGCACAACCCTATAATAACAACACCCTACTTCACTTTACCTATCCGACACGTACGTTTTCATACCCTGAACGAGTATATAATCCCTCGATTCAGTAGTGTAATTGTTCAGTTCTTAATCAGTTCTTCGACAGCTACTTCTAAGTACCTGGAACCTCTCTTGTAGAAGTCTCTGGTGAACAGATAGTCTTGCTTGTTGAATTGTGATTATATATATATGAATATTAACGTATATGTATGTACTGTGATGTACAAATTTATTATTTTATTAAATGTGTAAACTCACTCATGTGTTTTAAATATTATTGAGTCTCTAATTAATGTTAAGGTCCACGATAGTATGTGGATGATAAACTTGAAACTATTTTAGAAGTATTACTGCTTTAAGTACGTGATATTTTGTGTATGGTGTACTCCCGAAAGTGGTCTTAATTAGGTACATTACCACCTCTTTTGGCCGTTACACTACCTCTACTGAAATTTCATTTGCCCCATCTAATACAAGGGGTTAGTTATGGCCTTGCATGGCTGTGGTCAGTTGATATGGGTGCTGCTGCGGATTAAGGTTGTAAGCTTTACTTACTGGCTGTGAACGTTGGCTGCTAAGGGCTGTAGTTGTTATTTTAAAAATGGTTGTTTATCGTAATTACTTGCTTTTGTGGATGTCAAGTTTTGTTGATTATGATCATCAGAAAATATATGTGTGATCGCAGCTAAAATCTGACTTGGAAATTTAAGACCAATGTTAGATGCCCTGATTATTAGTTTTGATCCGTTCTTGGCAATTTTTTACTCATTTCCATGTATGATACATAATATTACTCACACTCCTTGAATTAAAATTTTACATTACTGAGGCAGATAAACAAAGGAATTATGAAAGGAAGAACGAAGAAAAGATTTTCATTAAATAAAAAGTTATTCTGAGAAATTTTATTCAGGTTACACTTACGGTGGAAAAATTTTTTTTTTAATTTTAATGATACGAGTTCACCTATTCGTATGCAACAATTTTCAGTTTTTGAGTCGCATAGATGTTACAACTTTAGTGAAAATGGAACACAGCATTGAATATTAATGTTTTAAGAAAACTGTGGATGAAGTTTTGAGGAAACTTTCTATCAGAAGTGTAGTTCTCTTCAGGCTAAAACACGTGACTGAATGAACTGCAGAGACGTAAGAAGTCAATTAGAATAAATTCTGAAAAAGATTTCCATGGGGCATTCAAAAATAGAAATTATATTTGCCAAAACGTGATACTCGAAGTGAAGAGGAAAAGGTTGTCGGTCAATAGCAGTAAGTTGTGAATTAAAACTGCATGTTTAGAATTTCTGAGGGAAAAAAACGATTCAAAATTGTATTGTCACTACTCATTAAATAATATTCGAGTTGAAATTTTGAAAACAAAATTTTGATCTAGGAAATGTATAAAATCTTTCTTTTTCTGTTGCCTACTGATTGTAGCTCTTCCAAGTAGGAGTAGATGACATATCTATTCTTTCAGCCTTCTAATGCGCTGAAATTTAAGTTTTATGGTTGGCTATTATGTAGTCTATTCTAAGATGAAGGAAAAGAATGAAAAAGAAAGAGAAAAAAGAAAACAAAGCAACGATAACCGATTTTAACGATAATGCTATAAAAACTAAACCAGTAATTTCTTTCTCCTCTTAGGTACCTGTATCTTTGCTCCTTAAAACGTTGGTTCACATAATACTTCCTTGAATAATAACGGTTAAATTATTGCTTTTTATTTCGGCATCTCGCCCATAAAAAACAAAAAGAACAATAACAACCGAAAACTCCCTAAATGTAAGTACACCTTCACGCTTGTATTGGCTAATAATTAGTCAGTCGGGCGCAGAATAATAAAAACATGAAAGGAAGGATGCAAAATAGCACAGAATATGGATGAATGTTGAGTACCAGTAGAAAATATTGACATTAAAAATGAAATTCTGCTGGTATGCTGGTGAGAAATAATGAAATTCAATGGGTTAGGCATAAAATTATCGAATTATAGTATGTTATTGAGGAAACTTTCCAAAAAAGAAGTAAAAATTATTGCTTTTTTGCCCGAAGATAATTTTAAACAAATACAAAAATGTCAGGATAGTAAATTTCTTCAGACTGTTAGAGTAATAAGTACACATAATACTATATAAATTAGGTTAGTATTAATCAGTGCATATAAGCAGGAAAAATTCGTTACCACAAGTCGTTTTTTAATCTAGCAGTTACGTTACAAGATGTAAACTAAGTATGAGTATGGGGGTCCAGTAATAAATTAGTTATTTTTTAAGGGGTCCGTAAGTGAAAATGTTTGCGAACCGCTGCTCATGAGTTAAAAGTGGATATTCATTTTTGTTCAACCAATGGTAGGTATCCTTTTTTTTTCTTTTCACATACATGGACCGATGTTCGCACCAGATACTATTTTGAGGATATATCCTCTCACCTAAGCATCTCACCTATTAGAAAACAAAACCAACTGCAACGATTGCATACGTATGCTCTATTTTTCACGTTTACATTCGTCAATAATTAGTCGGCGGAATAACCATAAAAGCAAAGAGGAAAAAAGAACACAAAATAATCGACGTCGAAGAACAACGATACGTAGGTAGATAAATAAATATTATTAAAAAAATTTTCATTACCGGTGCAAAATTATACAGTTTTAAATCCCACCCTTCCTCTAGTGGGTTATTTGGACGAAAATTTTTCGACTATAAAAAAAAAGTAACGTCTGTGAGACGAGGGTAATTGCATTGCCAGTAAATATACCGGAAATAGTATGTTATTATATTGTCCAAAAATAATTGTACCTGCCCATTTCGTTTTTTGATGTATTTTTTTTTAATAAGATTTTTTTCTCTAGGTTTCCTTTTTTTGACACCAACTAAATTAATGTCTTGTCACATCTCGGTTCCCTCTAGAAATTGTTAATTTTTCCAACTTGTTTTAATTTTAAGCGTAGTAGTTAAAAATGTACGAATAAAAAATCTGAGTGCACTACTCGCATGCCGTTAAATGTAAAAACGGTACCCTAAGTAAATTCGTAATTATTGAAACGAAAATTATAAAATCAATTAGTCACATTAATGAACAGTGCTATTTTTAGGAAACACTAGATATGTCAAAAAGTTCTGATGGAATTCCAATTTAAATCATAGAAGATCCAAACTTTGACTGTTTCAAGTAGCCTACACCAATGGCCCAATGTGAGTTGAGTTTTGGCGTTAACACCTTCCCAGAGCTAAAAAAAAAGTGAAAAAATTAAAGTAAATAGTGAGAGACAAAGTAAAATAAAAGTCGCGCAAAAATACAAGGAAAATCAAGAAAATAAAACCCAAATCACCTCCTAGAAAAAAATTTTCGCTGCGCCACTGGCCATCTCACGTTCAACACACTTTTAAATTGAGTTTATTTATTCTGTCTTTTAGAAACACCAACTAAGATTTTGAATTCCGAATGCTAAATTAGAAAAAAGTTATGAATTTTTAAACTTAATGCACGTTTTGTCCTAAAATTTTTCATCTTGAAAAATAATTTTTTTTTTAATTGAGAAAAGATTTTCCCAATCATTAGGTAATGAGTAATGAGCAAAATTGGTTTTGATCACACATTTTCTACAAGACTAAGAACAAAACCGAGATGGTTTCTGTTATACCAAGACCAAAAACAAATCTTGGTTGTGCAAAGATCAAGACCAAGAGCAAAACCAAGACTACTTGCCGTGATTTTAGTAATATTTACACCTTCTGGAAGACCAAGACTAGTACCATACTTGCAGTTGACCTAGACTGGCAAGACCAAAGCGAAACTAAGATCAAGACTCGACTTTGCATGACCAAGACGGAAGATAAAGGTTGAGACTAAACACAAACACCCCGTCGATCATCTTAGAATATGATGAGTATGTTGCTAATGACGAACAAGTTGAATTTCTAAGAGCCTTGGCTCACACTATACGTTTATTCTAAAAAATGCAACTAAAACTGGTAACGCTCTTCAAAAACTACCCAATACCCATTTACCTGACAAGACATTTCCCTTACTTTTTTTTTGTTGAAAAAACTGTCGGGACTTGTTTTGTTGGGTGAATGGGTGTTGGGGAAATGAATTCGGGTAAAAAAACTTCAGGAAAATGTCTTGTTGGGGAAATGGCCTGTCAAGGAAACAGATTTGGGGAAATTACCCGGAATCTTCATTTAGCCATCAGTAAAAGTAGAACCTTTATAAAAGTGAAACTGTGGCCAAGACTTGGCTGAGCAAAACCAATACCAACCATAGCCCTTGTCTTGTTCTCTCCTTTGCTCATTGCTAGGATAGTTATCAAATTACAAATTGATTTTGTGATCATTTTGTTGCGGTATGAGCCTTTAATTATTGATTTTCCTTCGAAGAGCGACCAAAGTCCACCAAAATATAAGACGTCATTAGAGTAATAGTCGCCCACCCCCCACAATCTTTAAAAACGACTGAGATGGTCTTCCTTACCTTTCCTCTAAAATCGACGTACTGCATTTTTTTTGTTAAGAGTATGCTTTGGCCAACCAATAATTTAAGAAAGAAAAAAAAGTTTTTTTTATAACTTAGCAAGGGTAATCCAACTATGCCTATTTTTCTAGTTTCAAGGACTATCTAAAAGCTGTTAGCTGTTTATCAAATTTAAGTTTTTTTCCTTTTTCACTTTAGAAAGCGGAAACACAACAGCGTAGGTATATGTTCACTTACTCATTCCCACTTTTTGATATTTTGAGACATAATGTTTGGATCTCGAAAATAAAGAAAAATAAACTCTTTCTATTTTTTTTTTCTTTTTGCCTTTTTATGATGCCTAATAATGATTGGACTACCGTCTACGCCGTACAATATTCGAGTATTATTGGCACTTGTCAAACGCAGGAAAAGGAAAAAGTTTAAAAGGGAAGGTTGTAACTTTTTATCTACCCTCACGTATATTTAGTTTAGCGCAGTCTACAGAATTAGTGATAACACAAACGAGGGGAGCTATATTTTTATTTCAGCAAATAATTCGCCGTCGTATGATATGGACTAAAACGGTATTGGGAAATAATTTTTTGTAAAAGTTATTGCTTTTTTTGATCGCTATACCACCGTAGTACCGGATGCTCGAAAATTATCTATGTTTATGCTAAAAAGTGTTTTAATACATTTAATGAGTTTGGCCTTGAGGTGAAGGCCTGAATTTTTTTTATATTCTCCAACAAATAGAATTTGTCGATGAATAGATCGATTTGAGTGATATTCAATGATTGTTTTGGATGTGTACCTGCTGCAATAGAAACGTATCAAGTTGTCCTTATATTAAGGTAAAAAGAATATCAAAACGGAAGGTGACAAGTCGCTCTTCAATGGAACAGCTAGTTCATTATGAATGAACTGAATTCGAGTTGAATGCTGCGATGTTTTAAGAACAGAAGCATTTGTTACGGTTTTTTAAAATGCATGAATTATCAACTTGATAGCATCAAATCAGCCATTTTTACCCCAATCTCTGTCTCCCTTATCTCTCACAATCAGATCCTCAGCTGACCCACAATCTGACATAATGTTTAAACACCAAGCAGTCGCCTCAGTGGCGGATTCAGAGGGGAAATCCAAAATTCCAAAAAATAAGAAAAAAAGACAAAAGTTCAAGGAAAAAAATGACACTATCCATATGAAAGCCCTAAAAAGTTTATAAAGAGCAAAACAAAAACAAAAAAACAACTGCACAAAACTTTTGTCATTTCCCCTCTCCCAAAACGACGCTTTGGATCCGTCACTGAATCACCTGGTTTTCACAAATTATATCAGAAATATTTAATTCTTTTTAATTTTTGATTTTATACGTACCTTATAGGTACAGAAAATAGTACCTAAGAAGCAAATTGGAAAAACGTCGTATTTTCCTAAGAATGCGTCACAAAGAAAAGTGTTTTCTCATTATGAGTGTTCTGAAAGTGAAATTCAAAGGTGGACTGATTTTCTTTTATCTTCTTTAGAAAAATCTGAATATTTCAAATAATGGGTGATTAGCAGAAGCTAATTTTAAAATTCAATTTTAACATTAGTGACACAGATTACCTACATTGTTTGATGAAAATCGAGAGATTTTTAGCTATAATTATGTTGCAGTGAAATCATAATTATGTTCATACATCTGAGAAATTAAATCAAGGGAAAAAATAAACCAGTTTACTTTCCTCTTTCCAACCCTATCATGAACCAACGATGAGAAAAACTGGTCTCAGTTTTATACTTTTTGCAAGATCAAAACGAAGACTCAACTGTGCAGGACCCAAAATCAGAGGTAAAATTTAAGAAAAAATATCGACTAACTCTAAAATATTTTTTCAATATTCGTGTTAGTATTTAATTTGTTTCTTTCTCCTTACTAATTCTTGTTAGTACCTATATTTTAAAAGGACACGAAAGGCGAGTTTTTTAGTCTCTAATAATGATGAGAATATATTGAAGCAAGAGCGTGATTAAGATCAAGACATGAGTGTACAAGACCAAGACCCTAGAGTTTTGATGAATGACAAAGACCTGCATAGTTTTGATCTTGGTTTTGCTTTCATTCATTCGTCAGCTCTGACTTCGACTCACAGGGTGATGATTTACTACTCCTCATCTTTTTATGCCAGTAAGCCTAAATCAGCTTGAAAGTAATTAAGCAACAATTTTCGCCTCGTCTGACAATCTTCAAAGGCGAATTAGTTGAGTGGGTTTTAACAAACAGTTTTAATTACACGCACCCTCGATAAACCTATCGAGTTCCGCGCTTCGACATGCTTCACCACCTTACAATTTCTTATCAACATACGTTGAAAGGCTGTAGGTCCTAATATTAACTGCATCTAAGTACTGTGTTTGTGTGTTTGCAGTATACAACATATTATTTTATAATCTAATTGTCAGTCAACGTTTGCTGCTTTTTAGTCGCAAAACCTCGAAGACAGCCTTCCAGGCACCCACCAATATATATATATATATATATATATATATATATATACACACACACACACGTACACACGAAATGAACGAAAAGCTCATATAATCACATTACGCGGTCTTTAATGAAATTGAAAATCAAAATAGTAACAACTGTAGATATAGCAAAGAGAAAATATATGAGTACGAAAACTTGAGGGGTTCCTTACATTTTATATACTACTGCAAATAAACGTAGATATTTGTTGGTACACATATAGGTATAGTTATAGTAGCCCTTATATGCGGTGTAATATGTATGTGTGAGAGGGCCGCACATTTTGTATAATTTTTTTAGGGTTTTTTTTTCTTTTTTTTTGGCTCGTGGATAGTGAAAAGGCGTGTAATCATTTCAACTCGTAAAATTCGTATAAGAAGCTAAACGAGGCATAGCAAAAAAGAGAGAGAGAAAGGGAGAGAGCAACGTAGCAGGCTATACACGTTTAACATATCGGCAGTTGCTCGCCGTATGCCTTGCCTAGCCTTACAAAGCTAATTAATTTATCCTTTTTAAAGAAAAAGGCTCTTTCACTGCAGCACCTTAGCTATCCTCCAACAGTCCCTCCCCCATTAACCGTTCGTCCTTTTACATCGCAGAGGGGGAAATTATACGTTTAAAATACTCTTTATTCGACATAAAATTTCAAACACACCCTTCGAATCATAATTTCACTTTTGGCCGCGATATTAAAGACGCTTGCTTCTATATTCATTCATTACACATAAATACGTATACAGTATAATATATATATATATATATATATATATATATATATATATATATATATATATGTGTGTGTGTGTGTGTGTGTGTGTGCGTGCGTGTGTGTGTGTGTGTACAATGTAGCCTATAGGCTACTCCAAAGGGGGAAGAGAATTGTAATCGTAAGCTTTAGTCGGACTAAAAACGTTGGTCGGACACACACAAGGTCCGACCAACGTTTTAACTGTTTTTTTGGATTCAGGGGGTTATATTTGCATTGAAAAAGTTGGAAAATGTTAGTCTTGTAAAAAGTCCGACTAGCATACTTATGGCCCACTCATCAAATGTTACACCCCGTGTGTGAAATTTTATTTTGGAATTGACAATAGTACTACGTTGGTCGGACTTCTGTGTGTGACGTTGGTTAGACTTGAGTCTGCTGGTATGTTAGTCAGACCTTTTAAAATCAACGTTGCCACAGTTTTGGTTATGATGTGACAGCTGCAAATAATAATATACTGGATAATAAAGGAAAAAAAAAAAAAAAAAAAATTTTCCAGTTGACGTTGACAAGAGATTTTTTTTAGTCAGTACTTGTGGTCTGTCTTACGATAGATGCAAATGATATTAAAAAAAAAAAACATTTTCAAGTCAACAGTAAGATGAGAGTTAACCTTGAAATTTACCAATTTTAGTGTAAAATTTAATAATAAAAAAAAAATACACACCCGTTGATATTGATGTATGTTCTATTGAATTATTTTCTTTTCTGTTCATTCTTTTGTTGTTTCTTCCCGTGAGTGTTCTATTTTTTTTTTTTTATTACACGTAGTATTATATTATAAGATGATTACATGTAAAAGGCAGTGACAGAGAATGTAAATGGCATTTGATTAAAATAATTTGAATTTTTTGAACTACCTACCTATCCTGGATAAACTGTGTGCATTTTTTACTAGGTACATATGTTATAGAACGGGATCTAAGGTATGGTCAATATACCGGGAATTTTATTTCAAAAACATGGTCTTACAAAATGAGCTACTTGACCTAGCAAGCTATCTTTATTTCTGAAGATCCAAACCAGATAAAAACTTCACGTAAGTTCTAGAAATATCTGTCAGGCACTTAGACGACACTTTGTTAGGCCCACATGGAAATGATTGAGAAATTGCAAATGTGGACTTTTTTCTTCTGTTTGTTTAAAAAAGTAGTACGCCTATGCATCAGTTATTAAGAAAACCCCCGAATTAGAATATGTATAAAAGTAACAGAAGTTGTAGAGAGTGTCAGGAAAATTTTAAGGTTGGTAAATTGGGGGGTGCGAAGGTTTGAAAGGATTAAAAGTTAATGAAATGATGATCAAAATCCTTCTCAAACTTGAATGAAAGGAGTGACTAGGAAAGAAAACTGCTTATCAAAAAGAACTAAGGAAATAATGAAAAAAACTCTAGAGCAGCAAGCCTCGCTGGAAAAAGTAGGTTTCTGAGAAAAAAAATTATGAATTTTGATAGTTAAAATAATTGTTTTAAAGCTTATAATGAGTAAATGGTATGTTATGATTAAATGAAATTTGTCAACTGTTGACGAAATATTAGACATTGTGAAATTTAGAATTATTTCTTGATATGAAAAAATCAGATCTTGAGGAAGCTCTACCGGAAATATTGTCAAACCAAAACTGATAGCCAGTGGCGTAGTTATGGGGGGGGTATGGGGTTAAACCCCCAAAATTTTTTTTAAACAACAATTTTGTACACTAATAATTTTTTTTCAAGTTTGTAGTTTTTAGCAGTCGAAAACCTCCTATCAAATTTGGTCTGACTTTCACAATAGGGAATGGGACTTACATAGTTATTTGTTTCATTGATCTCCAGATTCCAAAAATACCCTCTCGCATTTTCATATTTCTTTATTTATTTTATTTAATTTTTTTTTTATTCCGGCCTATATTTTTTGGGAAACAAAAACAGACAAATGGCTGAACCAATAAGGCTGAAGTTTGCACCAGAGGTCAGTTTCAGTGTAAGAAGGGTCTGATAGAAAATTTTGAGTCAATTGGTTTAGCGTTTTTCGGAGATATTGGCCAAAAATATAGCTAAAATGAGCAGGTTTTTAAGGTTCATTATACCACACCCCTGTGCCACAAATTGAAAACCTGCTTTTCTAGCGGGGCATGCTACGCTAATATTTTTAAAATTTTCTTTTCATTGAAAAAAAAACAATTCTAGCGCAGCATGCTCCACTAAAAAAGCAGGTTTTCAATTTGTGGCACAGGGGTGTGGTGTAATGAACCATAAAAACCTGCTACAAATTCGTACTTTGGGATTTTGTAAAAATAATGTTTTCATTTAGCCAATATCCTTGGAACCGCTAAACCAATCGGCTCCAAATTTCTATCAGACCTTTCTCACACTGAAACTGACCTCTGGTGCAAATTTCAGTCTTATTGGTTCAGCCGTTCGTCTGTTTTCATTTCCCAAAAAAATATAACCCAAAATAAAATAAAATTAAATAAAATAAATAAAGAAATATGAAAATGCGAGATGGGTATTTTTGGAATCTGGAGATCATGATACGAATAACTATGTAAGTCCCATTCCCTATTTTGAAAGGCAGACCAAATTTAATAGGAGTTTTCAACTTTGTCGAAACCTGTTATAAAGGTTGGGGTCAAGCTTTCCCTGAACCACAAACTTTATATAAATGTAAAATAATGCAATAAAACCTCTGACATAAATTCCTACACTTGAAAGAACTACGATTGATTAAGCAAAAAATCTACCCTTGAAGTTTTAGCTCTAAATTAACTCTGTTTAAAACTCAGTTCTCAGTTATACTCCATGTATTTATTCAGTGTCAGTTCTGTGAATTGGGAGAGAAATTGTTTGATAGAAAGGAAAAGTTGAAATATAAAAATCATGTAATACACATATGACTACATCTTTAGAGGAGAATGTTTCATCAAAACTTATTCACCTAATTTAGGTTAAAATTTCAAGAAACTGGACATTATTTGAGAGTTTTTTTTTTTGGAGATTTCCAGTTCTGGATAGAGAAATCAATAGCCTCCTCAAATAAATTGTGTCAAACTTCACAGAAATTAATACCTGGTCAAATAACAAACCACCATATTGGATAAAACACTTAAACTTTGCTGGACACTGAGTTGACACTGTTGGTGAAGGATATATAGGTATTTGTTTTGTTTTTTTTGTTTTCTCAAATAAATTGAAAGATGAAGCTTTTGGTTGATTAGTTTGAGAATAGGAAAAATTGTGCATCAATATGGTGTTTAACTTATCATAGTGGTTGACATTTTGGCCTCAGTGTCTGGTTCAATTAGGATGCTTAGGATGTTGAGAACAAATAATATGGTGACTACTCATCCCTTGATTATTTTTGGAGGTATCACATTTAGTCAGAAACAAAATTGATCTAGGTTCTGCAATCTTGGTCAGAGTCTTGTAAATTGACAAATTCAGAGTGTTTCCCTTGAATAATAATTTCCTAATTTTAAAAATTACAAATAGATAGTTCTTTGACATGCATTTATCCAAAAAAATTGGGGAGGTTTGATTTTAGGTGACCAAACAGAAAGTAGTCATATTCTATTTGGATAAAAAAACTATTAGTGCTTTTGATAACTCCATAGTCCCATTCTAATTAGAAAAAGACAAAATTAGTTTTCTAAAGAAGCTGATCTATTGACAATAATTAATTTCTTTTTACAACAGTATTCTTTCTACCCATATTTCCATGAAAAACTGTGGCAACAGTGCATTTATGTCTTACTAGGGACATACGAAGAACAGGTGATGTGTACTCTGATGTCTGACCAATGTTCATGAGGAGTCAAGTATTCAAATAACACAAAGGTCTGACTATAGACTGATATGATTTCATTTTTGTGTGTAAAAACACACACACACGCAGTCTAACCAACATACTGTTACAGTATTTTTTATTATTGTGTGTATAGCTTTGTGGTTGGGCGGTTGTTTTTCAATGTTTTGAAAACTACGACATTCTGCTGCTCAAGCAACATTCTAACCTCAAAAAATAAAGATTTTTTTTTGGGTCTTACTAAGGGCAGTTAGGTGTCAAGGTCCAACTAAGATACTATAATCACGTATGTGTGTGTGTGTGTGTGTACAATGTAGCCTATAAGGCTACTCCAAAGGGGGAAGAGAATTTGTAATCGTAAGCCAACATGGATATAGAAATTGTTTTAGGATAAAAGGCTTACGAAGAAAATATTTAATTTTCATGTATAATAATGTAAGTTTAGAAAGGAAATCGTGGAATAAACGTTTTGTAATGTTTTTCAAACGTTTCGTGTATAAATGAACGTATTATTACCAAAGTTCCCCTGTTCACGATGCCGCGAATCTTTTGCTAAAACTGTGAATCTCAAACTTTCAAAACTTTTTCTGGTCCTGCCTCTCTTAGCTCGGTGACTATAACTCTGTGCCCCGTGTCCCATCAAAATAATGTTTTTCAGACCCCTCTGAAAAATGTTTGCGTCCTTTAAGGAGACACACTCCCAGTTTGAGAATAACTATGCTAAAATAATATCAACCCTAAGAGGAGTGAGTGGCTTGAGGTTTTTATTTAGTAGGAAAACATAGTGAGAAGGTAGATGAAGTAGAAAATTAAAAAATGGATAAGAGGGATTGAAAATAACCTCAAATGATTCATAAGATCCATAGCCCCTTGGACCCTCTAGAGTCGCTCTTAACTTTCGCTGGTAGTAAGATCAAATTTTAAGTTTTAATTGAGAATTGTTCGATGTAGTGTACTCTGAATTATTTAAACAATAATATGGGTTAAAGTCAATGCCTTCTAAATTTGGGTCTAATTTATTTTTATAAGCTTCTATTCTACTCATTACTGCGATTTTAAAATCTACCAATACTGCAGCCAACCTTCCGCAAAGAAATTATTTATTTCGTAAGAAGCTAAAGCCAAAAAATAAATAAATAAATAAAAGCTTATATTTTTTAACAAGCTGCATTACTAGATGATGGGGCAACAGGGTTTTTGCTTTATTTTTATATAATTTTTTTTTCTTTCTTTTTTTTTAGATTTTTTATTTGTCATGAAAAGTGACCCTAGGATGATACCATTAACATCAAAACTATAAATAAAAACTGGAAATAAAAAAATACGAATAATTGAGAAATTTCAGAAGTATTTTCAAAAAGAAGACAACTGTTGAAAGGAAGTGATATGGCTATATATTTCATTTAATAATACTTAACGAAGACGAAACAGTTGAAATTGAAACATTATTGTCAATTGTCACATTTTCCATAAATTTATCGCAAAATTAGAATCAAAAAAATAAACGGTCACAGATAACATCATTTAAATGGATGAAAATTTTATTTTCATTTTTTCCCATTCAAAAAAGAAAACATAAAACACAGGTTGAAGAAAATGAAGAAGAAAAAGAAGAAAAAGAAATAAATAAATAAATGTTCACAGCTATCGTCATAACATAGAAAATTTTATTTTCACAGTTAAAAAAAAAAAACAGGACTCAGGCTGAGGAATAATGAAGGAGGAAAAGGAAAAACATAGCAATTTTAATAAGGTTTTTGCTCGTTTTTAACGTAATTTTTTAAACTTATGGAAGGAAAACATAAATCTTCATGGCTCCAATAAAATTCCTTCACTTATGCAAAATATAATATGGAGAATTCGAAATTCAGTCACATCATATGTAACATTGTGAATCGCAGCATAATAGTTCTGTCATTCAAATAGTTTTTGCTCAATTTTTCTCTTTCTCCACGTTTTAACATTTACTACACTTTATGATAAGTCAAAATTTTTCTATTATTTTGAGAAGACATGGATTGTAACTTCAATTCAGCTGTTAATAATACTAAAAATCATACAAGCTAAACCGAGACTAATGCCAAGGCGAATCGACAAATCGACTACCATCGTGTTGGTCCAAATTTATTCATCATTTAAACAACCATCTTACCCTTCCTTTTAGTTCATAACAAATTGTTGTGAAACTTTAATTTTTGTTCTGGTATGAATTATGATGAATCATTTTCTATGACATTCCGTGTCGAGGCCAGGATTAAACTTCCAGGGGGTGTACAGGCTCACTAGGTCTTGTTATGTTTTCTTCAATAGTCCGAGTAGAAGTAAACATATGGTCATAATTTAGGAATTATTTCAAAAAAAGCAGGTATTATGTAGGCACTTACTTTCGAATTATTTCTTGATGACTCCCCAGGTTTTGGAGACTTAGCCTCCATACTCCTTTCTGGTATTATCTCTCTTGATAACTGAATACAACAAGAATCAACAAACAATCAATTAGTTACAGAATAATGATAGGAAAATATCAATATACTTTGTTTGTATGGATATGTAGCCTATCAATATTTACTTTTTGAAAACAGTTCACGAATTTTACATAAGCTCTGTTTGATAGGACTACACCAACTTACACCAACCTACACCGGGAGGGCGATTCCACAAATGTAGGAATGTTATATGACTTTATGCCAAGTTTTACTTGAATATTTGTGGAATATCCCTACCGGTGTAGGTTCGTGTAAGTTAGTGTAATCCTATCAAACAGAACGATTCTATTTTTTTCTTTTTTTTTTAATATATTATCAATTTCAAAAGCAGAATTTTGCAATAAAAGATGTTTTAATCTACAAATTTTGAAAATCAACACCCTGTATGTCTCACTCATGATAGTCTTTATCCTGATGAACATTCGCGTGTTTAGGTGATTTGACTTGGTTAACGTATTACCATTTCCTTAGGGCATCATTCGTTGTTGGTAAAGTGTGCAAAAAGTGAATAATAGTATGTCAATAAGAGCAATTTTAAGTTTGAATATAAACTGATGTGAATTTAAAAATATTTTGTTTTGTAACCACGTACATATATGTATATGGTGTTTCCAGAACGAACTTCGATATTCCATAGGATGATACTGCAATCCGAATGCGTACGAGTTTGATTAGTTGCATACTCGGTTAAAACCCTTTGGAAAACGCAAAAAAGATACGCCTCAAATCTTATTAATTTACAAGCCTGGTTTTCGCTCATGTAACTTTTTAAAATAACAAGATAACATTTTGCTTTATGGAATCAAATTGAAACGCATGGGACAAACTGAAACCAAGAATAGCAAATTGTGATTAACAGACGTCCAGAAAACTGAAAAAAAAAAAGTTATGCTAGGTAAACGTGAACCTCATTAAATTCTGGCAAGAAAACTTTGAGAAATGTTTTCTCTTTCTAAAAGATTCCATATTTTTTCTCTCCATCTCTTCCTCAAGTTAACTTGGTTTTTTTAGAGTTTGGCATAAAAGAGAACCATAACCATGTCAATTTCAGTGTCATAGGTAAACCTCGTGCGGAAAAATATAAAATTAATTTAATTAATTCAAGCATCATACTCGATAGCCTGGTTTTCTTATTCTAGTTCAAATCCATGATCCAAACGAAGTTTAAATAATTAGGAACACCAAAACTTCTTCATTTAGATTTATGACATTTATTGTTTTTAATTAACACAAAATTATTGTCCAACGTTGAAATTTAAACTAAAAACAGAAAGAAAACACGGTTGCACTTTTTCTAGGTGTAAATGAAAAATACTGAAAAATTCCAAGGAATTGGTCTTCGCGAAGGAGAAAAACTAAAATCACAATTCAGACACTTAAATTTCATCCCTGAAAATAGTTTGCGTTGAAATCCAATTCCACCACCTGTGCGCTTCCAAGTTTGCAGCACGCAGGTTTCACTACATTAAAATACGTATAATATGTTATTCAGATTAACCGAATGGAAACTTCCATTAACATTAACAAAGGTGACTCAGCGAAATTCTTTTGTAATTTACTCAACTATGCGGGCCTACTACTTATGAATCTTTCACAGGAGTTCAACTTCAGTGTCGATAATTAATTAATTATTTCCATAACGACGACCACAAAGTACATATTAACTTTTTCAATATCATTGTTGTATTTGCTGTTTAAAATTCGACTTATGCACCCTCGTATAAAGTTCAACTTTCTGCAGACACGAATCTTCCATCTCATCTCCTTTATTTATCAAAAAGGAAAAGAAACAATTTGGCAACGTACCCTATTTTCTGCTTATTTACGATATGGGTCGCACTCTAAAAAATTTACCCTTCCTTTTGTACGAATATATTCGTTTTCATCTCACTCAAGAGGAAGGAAAGGAGAAAAAAAAGTGGGAAGGGAAATAGTGAGAAGGGGACAAAAATAAGAGAGAAAATGAGGAAAATGGTAAAGAAAAAAATATATCTGCTTCAATAAGAAAACAGCTTCATATATGCAAGTAACTCATCCTCTTGCCCTTAAAACGACTATCCCTATTTTTCGTATGTTTTTTTCCTCAAAATATTGCCACACATGCACACAAATACAAAGAAAATAAGACGTATTTGTCTTTTTCTTATTCCCCCTCCATCCTCTTCTTAAAATATGGTGCATTTTGTATAAATCACATTTTTACAAAGCTATTTCACATCAAATAATATAAGCCAACAAACCGTATTATGCGGAAAGTTCGTTTTTTTTCCGCCTTGTTTTTATGTAAGAAGATTTTTTTCTTTTTTCTGCTTTCAATCTCCATTTTTTCCCAGTTTTTTCCTTTTTTCCTCTGATTCTCCTGGAATTCTTCAAAATTTCTGTTCTCGTAATCGAAATTGATAAAAACGAAAATTTTGCAGTATAAAAGTAAGTATGTTGAAAAAGAAAACTATTTTATTTAGTTATTTATTTATTATTATTTACTATTATTTGTGCTATCGACAATATGTTTCTTTTCCAATATTGGGAAAAATATTTTTGAGTTGTCATATAGTTTTATTATCGAATAAAATTTTTAGCAAGGAAGCAAGGTGTGAGTTAAGATTTCTGAGCTACCTATTCAGCGAATTAATTTTCAAGAAATATTTTTTTACACTAACGTCAAATTCACAAATAAGTAATTATTGAACTTTGCAGTTTAACCTCGTCTCCTCAGCTTTTCACTTGTGTTCCTGGTGGATGATTTTCATTACAACACAAATTAATGTAAGTGAGATGATGGCGAAACAAGATTTTCATCTTTGATTAAAGATTATTGTATTATTTTTGATGACATAATTCTACACTTCTAGTAAATCTGGCAACTAAATTATTATTTTCTAGTAATAGCATACATGTACAACCACAAATCATACTCAAAGCGTAGAACTCACAGATTAGGTACATAACATTTAGGTATACTATACGTTTTAGTTAAAACCACTCGCACCTCCCCATGATATTCTATTATTAACAAAGATGACTTCATAAACGTGCGTATAGAGTGTCATGGCTGTAGCCACGAGTCCTGTGCGCACTGGCGATGCGCAGAGGACTCGACATGACTGTAGATACTGGGTTGAGGCGACGCCAAGCAGTTGTCTAGCAGCGAGGCGAGAGCTAAGGTGTGTGACAACGAGATATTTTATTCGTCCTTGTGACGTTAAACCAACATAGTAAACTCCTCCACTACATAGAGTACCAATTCACGGAAATTGTCATTAAGCATGTCTCTCGAAGAGGCTGCTCCAATAAAGCTGTAAAATTATTAATGTGGGTCCACTTTAAAAGTCTCCTTTACTAAAGATTACACTACCCAGTTTTAAAATTTTCTCTTTCATTCTTTGGTTTCTCCTTATTGTTTTGAGTCAGAGGGAGAAAAGATAATAGTAGAATAGTGTTTTACCCCTCTCGTCCGAACATTTCCCATGATAAACACCAATTCAGAATGGTTGAGTGGGAGATGACCCGTATGGACTGGGGAGAAAGGTGGGGACAGGAGTCAAAGAAAGTGGAAATTTAATTTTTCAATAAATTTGTCTCAGCCCGCTCCAGGGAAAAATGCTGGGTACGCACACGGTACGTTGCGACTTTAGGCTACTACTAAATGATTTTCTTGCTAAAAAATGAATATTTAATAAATGTTGTCTGTCGACATAGTTCTTTAATCGTGGAAAAGGAATGAAGTGAACCAACCAAAATTTCAAAACAATTCGATGAGATCACCGTAGCCGAATCGACAAAAAATTATATCCTACGTGGTGTAGAAACCCACACAATACGAGTATATTATACTGTAGTATAAAGGCTGTAGACTACATTTAGTGTAATTATATACACTATACATATCCTTTTAGTGTATGTATGTATATATGTATGTGTATATATGTATGTACATATGTTTGTATATTGTGCCCTGGAGATATTCCATGAACTTTGATCTTCTCTCAGTTGCTAATGTTAGCGGTTTGGAACTGTAAAAAATAAATTCTTGTACGTTGACAATTTTTCAAACCTTCGCACAATCGATGATTATTGTAAAGTCAATTATTACTTTTTTTTTTTTGGGGGGGGGATGAAAGAAAAAAGCAAATAAAAATAAAATAAATATGGGAAACTTTCTCTTTTTGTGATAAGGAGAAGACTTCCTACATTGAAGGAGATAGCCTACCCGTAAACATGGTTGGATATGTTACAGGCCAATTCGTGCCAAAGAGTAGCGTGAATGTTATAAATTAGAAACTGTGCAAAATTTTTTTTTATTGATAAGGTTCGTCAGAAAATATATTACGGTAGTCGATGCCCACAAAGAAGAAAAAGAAATGCATCTAATAAAGTCTGTGACCCAGTTGCACGTTACCACTTTTTAAAAGCTTTTTTTTTCTTTTTTTCTTCACACCTACAGATCCAAATACTCGAGGATACATATTTTCCTTTTCTTTCTTTTCTTTTTTCTTTCTTTTTTCTTAAAGCATATTTTTGTCACGAAGGCAAAAGAAACAGAAAAGAGGTCGACCATAAATACAATGGTCAGTTTACAAAACTTATTTCCATTTAATTTTACGTAGTTGTTTCTGTGTTTCTGAATGTGTTTTGTTTTTTATTATTTTCCTGATAAAGAAGAACGCATTTTGTTTTCTTCACATTTTTATATTACTTTACACAACAAATAATAATTCCGAAGCGTGCCATTAAGTAAAACGTCTCATTTAACCATATACTGATACCTGTAGCTATTAAAAGTGTTGAAAAATTTTAATGCCTTTAAAACATTGGTGTAAGTCTCATTTTAAGCCGATTTCGTTTTTATCGTTGTATTGTCCCCGGTAAATTGGCTCTTTTCTTATTTTATGGTTTCGTTGGTAAATTTTATTTTGCTTTTGGGGGTGTAACTTCGTAGATTTTGCGTAATAGAAACCATGTTTGAGGTTAGTAACACTGAATGTAATTCAATTTAACTGCTGTAAATAAAGAAGAGTGAATAAAATAAACCATGCATCTTATTTTTTCAAATACACAACATATTTTCTGACAATTTTTTTACTCGAGAACATTTCAACGTGTTTTACTTTGGCATTCTTTGTTGTAAATGCAGTGAATACAAATGTATATGATGTGGAAACTCAGCCTAGGCGCTTGGACAGGGGCGTTTAAATGAAACATTACATGGCAATGGTGTAGCAGAGGGGAATCAGTGTGTTCAAACCTCCATTGAGCCAAAAAAAAAATCTGAAATCGTTCCCTTAATTGAAAACATTACTCAAAATCTTGATTTTGCTCCGCAACTGTTGCGAGAGAAATTCTTTTTATGTAAAAGCACTGCTATGTGTAACAAGCATTCCACATGATATATACTGAGTACAGCCCATCTAACAATAAAAGATATCAAAGGGAGTGATCAAGAATAGTCATCATTGACTATAACCACAGCTACCAATTATGACCAATGATCATTGATCACTGCTACCGATCACTTTAAGAGATCATAACCAGCAGCTATGGCTGAAATTACAGCCAGTGGGCACAGTTCCCAACAGTGCCATGCCATCTAAATGCTGTCATCAATCATGGTGAGAGATAATTCTTGGCGTAAGTGTCCATCAACAATGACCAGCAATCGCGTCTATCAATGTGAAATGATCAACTAAGGCCAGTAACATAACCTGTGATTTTGGATGTTGATGTAGTCACTGTGGCGAGACACGCATTTTAGCGCATCTCACACCTTTGATTCATAGATCTCTGCAGCCTAACTGACATGGTGACATGGTGACATGGTGTATTTTGAATTGGGTGAGAAGTAAGAGTGGTGCAGTATTATGTTCGAATCCCCGCGACGGCTGCCCTTGTCATCTTCTTCATCCTCCTGTAAACAGAAGAAAAGTGAAACCGACTGGGTTAGTGGTAATTAAAAAAATGGAAAAAAAAACTGAACTAAAATGTCTAAAACAAGTTTTCCTTCTCTCTTAAAAATGTTAATATGAATTAAAACTACAACTAAAACAGTCGCTGGCAGTGGGGCAGGGTATTATTTGTTCCTATTTTCCCTTGTGATTGCATTTATATTTTGAAATTTTATTGACCCGGAGTCCAGAGTTCAGTTTCCTTTCTTACTACTAGCCTAATTTATCTACAATTGTGTCAAAGTTTAACATTGACTGAGTGTTATAAAGGAATGAGTAACATTACTGTGTAACTTTTTTTATTTTCGCTTGATACTTAAAATATTTGAATTATCGCACAGCCAACAATTTATTACCTACTTGAACATAGACTTGATTATATTACACTGTGAGCGAAAAATTATAGTGATTTAGCTATAACAGTTTATGACTTGACAATACTAACATATATTTAATTGGATTATTGTTGAGACAATGTTTGAAAAATTGACAAGATTGAAATATTTGAGTGCATTATTCCAAACGCAACAATAATATTTTTTTGCCAGAGACTGCGTTAATTGTAGTTTTAGTTCGTATTAACATTTTTAAGAGAGGGGGAAAACTTGTTTTAGACATTTTGGTTCGATTTTTTCTCCTTTTTTTTATTTACCACTAACGCAGTCGGTTTCATTTTTTTTTCAAATTGTTTTATTCGAATACCTTTTAGTTTTGAATGAAAAATATTATTAAATTTATAATTTATGATTTAAAATTAAGAAAGATTCAACTAATTTTTGAATAGGTATGTAAGTGACTGAACATCTAATTTATTCAATGTGTCGTAAAAACTGGAAAATTTATCATTACTCTGTTTGCATTAGTGTATTACAAAATGTTGACAATGTAGCCTATGATAAGTTACCTACTGATGAGAAATTACTATTTGACCTAATTGATGATGTAGGTGAATTAAGTTGGAGGTAGAGAATGATATCCTAGACCACAATTGTATCAACAAGATTCCTAAATGTCTGTAGGTGAATTTTTTAAAGCTGTTTTTCCTGCCTATAGGGATGAAGACTTTGTTTCCTATTTACGAATACCGGAATTATTTTATGCGCACGAATTGAAGATATCTGATCAACGGTGGATATCAGAAAGTAGGTAAGCAGGCAAATGAAAGTTATCGAAAGGAAGAGAACTGTAAGTTGTAGAGAGCTAAAATTTTTATGAGAGATTGTAGTGTGTTAGTAGATAATTCTGTGAAAATTTCAGCTCTCTACAACTAACGTTTCTCTTGTAATTCCTCTCGAAAACTTTCATTATATGCGGAACAGCCAATGAAATGAACACGATCAAATTTCACAATTTCATCGATAGGTATTTCAAAAACCATGCGTACGATGATGAACAAATTTTCACTTAATCCTTAGTTAACATATTTCGATGTCTCTGCAAAATTTCAGTTCAGTCGTACATTTTGTTGTCGAAATATCGCTGAAATTCTGTTCAGATTGAGTAATTAAAATGATAACGATTCAATGTTGTAGAGGAGTTAGCCCAATTTCAGGAATATCTCGATAAAAAAAAAGGTAGAATTGAGCTAAAATTTTCAGAGAATCTTAAGCTAACGTACTGCAATATTTCATATAAATTTCAGCTTTCTACAATAAGTTCTCTCGTAATTCCTATCGAAAATATTCATTATACGGTACCTACATCAAATGATCATATTAACTCAGTCTAGTCTAGTTGCAGAATTTTAGCCATATTTCAGAAACCAAAGATATTATTTTGGGCAAATTTTCAATGAATTCTTAGATAACATATCTCGATGTCTCTGCAAAATTTCAGCTCAATCATATTTTCGGTTGTTGAGATATCGCTGAAATTCTTAACAAATTGAGTAAAAGTTTAGGTTATAAAATAAGCTTTTATTATAATTATTTTTTTTTTGGCTCTAGCTTCATGCGAAATGAACATTATTTCGTTGCGGAAGGTTGGTAGCTGTATTGGTATGTTTTATTTATAATCGCAGTAGCTACTTCACGGAATTTTAATATCTCAAAAACTAAACATATGATTGAGCTAAAATTTTCACAGAATCTTTAGCTAATGCACCACCATGTTTCATATAAATTTCAGCTTTCTATGACAAAGGGTATTTCATAAATTTTTTCGATAATTTTGATGGTATGGAATGAAAATGGAAAATGATATGGGAATCATAATTTGATATTCGCTCAACTAATGCACTCATCAACTTTATTCTCCTTTCCTCTAAAACAAACTGCAACGATTACTAATTAATATAATCTGGTAGCCAGCATTATAAATGACACTCAACTCACTTGAAATTAGCTGGTTGTTGATGTCTTAGAATATAAGAACCTTGAAGTAATAGCATCTAACATAGGATACCAATCAAAATTAGAAAATTTGTCAGCCAACTAAACCAAATTTAGAAAGAAATTATTTGCTTCGGACAAGCAATACAAACGAGATGCAATTCGAGTGCAACAGTAACTGTATAATCTACCTTAAATACCACTGATGTCGAATATTAATTGATTTAATCGAATAGTAGATTATTTTTACTGATTAAATTGATTTTTTTCAATCAATTATTTCCCCTGATTAATCGCAATCGATTATTGGGTTTTGTCAAAAATAATCGGAAATGATTGGTACTTAGCAATCAGCATTTGATAATTACAAATTTCACTAATTAATGATTACCAGCAAAAAATGGAAATTTCCATTTTTTGCAAGTACCAATCACCAATTTAGTAATATACTGATCATTTGTGAAGTGTAATCTGAAAAAATTTGTAAAATAGCACTCGTGTTGAAATTTGGTGGCATTATATTAAGTTAAATCACCATGAAGCAGAGATGCTGATTATTAATGGATTTAATAGAATAATCGATTGTTTGAAGCTAATTATTATGGACAATCAATTATTTATAAAATAATTGTTCAATTACGATTAGTTGATTATTTTTCAATAATCCATATCACTGTTTAATACTGTAGGGTAAAATTAATTTGAGCAATATAGAATGTAGGTTCTACCGGCTTGGAGATTCAAACTGGCATCATCTGTATTCCATCCGCCTATAAAATTTGAACATCGTATTCATGGCACCACGGGGCCGATGTTATAGGTGGATGTAATTTTGGTACTCATGATCGCCACATTACTCTTCCCAGTACCAATGGTACGAGAAGCAGGCTCGCCAACAAGCAGCTGCAGAGTATGCACATGAAGGGACCATATAAACATTATGCACAGTTGCCACCACTTGAGTCCAGCTGTTGCTAGAAGGTAGCTGGAGGAGGCGAGGGTGTGTAACCAGTGAGTCCCCAACATGTCTGAGAGGTAGCACTGTTTTGCTATATTCCTGGTATTCCATCAGGGTCACCACTTGTGGGGTGCATTGGCAAGGGAATGCGCATGTCTACAAATAGACCTTATGTATGTGTGAGCCTTGCTCAGTAATCAAATTAGACTAGTGGTGGTGAACCAATAGCCCATGAACCAAAAAGTATGTTTGCCCTATATACTGTAGGGATTGACCGCACAACCTACCATCCAGTGAACGAATACACACTTCACCAATGGTAGGAAGTAGCTACACAGAAAAATAACAAAGATTTCATTACTCTACTCTAGTTTTATTTTGATATAAGTTGATAATAAAATAATAATGATGATAATGATAACAATGATAATAATAATAATAATAATAATAATCATAAATAAAAAAGAATATTCATAATTGATTCAATATTGTCAATTTTCAGCAGACTGTTGATAATGATAACAATTATTGAGATGATATCAGGATTATTAGGAAGACAAATATGAAAGAATCAATCACAACACACTACCTAAAATTATGTTTTATGATTAGTCTGTCTGTTTGAAAATTCAAAAAAAACCTGAATTTCAAATCAATATTACATTGGTTCTGATAATCAGATTCCAGATTTTTACTTAGTTTTCTTGAAAATGGGGTATTAAAATTGACCTTCTAAAGGGCGAAGTTTGGAAATTGTGAAAATTTTCCATTTCACGAGAAAAGAAAATGTTTGATACCATTTTTTCATTTTGACCTAATTTTTTTTTTGTGTATACAGGGTTATTTGCTTGGATTCGCAGTACAAGAAAGTGTCTTTGCCAATTGTGAAATTTTTGAACTTTAATTTGATTTGCGTATGTTTGTACTTTTTTGTAATGCCCATCTAATGCAGCTTTGCAAGTGATCGATTTATTTCATTTTGTTGAATAATTTTGTTTCATAATTAAGTCGAATTAAGTGCTCTGAAGCTCCAATTTTGTTCAATAGTTTTTGTTCAACTTGTCAATGATGTGCACTGCAGCATTTGAGTTTCAAAAAACACAAATTTTTGCAGACGATTCATTTTGACTCGCAGCAAATGGGAATTTTGAATGCTGAGAGACAAAGTGAATAACCCGGTATATATATATATATATGTATCGCCCAAAATTTTGTGTTCACGGTTTTGTGAAAACTACCAGCTAGATACGGCTGAAATTTTTGTGAGAAATAGCTCTCATATTGGAGCAAGTATGAAAGAAGTTTTTTGCTTATCGGTTAATTACTTTTTGAGAAAACTAGAAAACAAAAAACTCCTGGAAAATTTGTTTTTGCAGGATTTTGAAAAAATGACAAAAGGGATCGGGTTGAAATTTTCACAATAGACTTTCCTTATGTTGGTGCAAGTTTCTTAGAACTTTGGTGCCTATTAATTCAGTATTTTCTGGGAAAACTGGAGAAGAAAATTTTGTGGAAAAAATTTTGTAGCTATTGTTTTGAAGCTGGTCTGAAAGAAGTTTGGTGCTCATCGGTTTTGTAGTTTTCAAGAAAACTGGGTACAAAAAATCTCTGGAAAAGTGGTTTTCATCTATAAAATATTAATAGATCAATATTTTTATAACAGATATGGATAACTGTCGATAGTTTTTTGTAAATTCTTAACCTGAAACCAGCAATGAAATTTCGATATATCGATAACCACCTACATAAATATCAATCAGTATTGATATAAATACTGATTAATATCCATACAAATACGGATTAATATCGATATAAATATAGATTACTATCGATATTATTTTGTAATTTTTTCAAGTAAGCTCTCTTTCTTCATCTCTGTCTCTATCTCCCTCTCCATCTTTTCTCCATCTGCAAACTGGGTTTTCCACCGAAGCAGTGCTGTGCTAGAGTTTTTTTTTAAGACACTCACACGAAGAAAGGCTATCAAATGGAGTAAGAATCGTATTTTTGTGATGAGTATTAATTGCTGTAGAAGCACATAAAATTTCATTAGAACTCCAGAAACCAGGTCAAACGCATTACCTCCTTTTGACGCAGTCGGTAAAAATTAGGGTTGGATCTATGACTGAACCAAAAATAATATGAAAACGTAAGATGGGAATAACAGAGAATCATCAAGAGTGAGATGATGACTATGTCTGGCACACTCTGCTTGAGTGTCTAGCATGGGGACAGGAGTAGGAGGAGGCACAATAGTCTGGAGCATGGCACTGCGTGTTCCCTTTGGGGCAAGAATTTTCAATAGAAAATAAGTCAAGAGTGGGAGTGGCAAAGGATGGACAAAAAGCAGCGGAACTAGAAAGTTTGCATTTGCTGAGTCGGCGGGAATAGGAAGGAGGAATGTTGGGACACTGAATTTCCTGCTCGTAATCCTTCTCTCTTTCCCTGATAGACATTTGAATGGGCGATCCTTGGAATTTGCGATGTGATATTTGGAGGGCCAATTTAGTATGCATGCATCGCTTTATGTCCCTCCATTGGCGTTATCTAACTCTATAAAGTGAGGGCCGGGGAAAAGAAAAAATAATGAAATCGGTTTAAAACCATTTGTCCAAATGATAAAGTTGAAAGTGTAATGCGAATTGTAATGCTCATTTTTTGAAACACTGAGAAAGTTTAGAAAGACGTTTATAGATGTTTGAAAGTTGAAACTTTTTTTTCCCCTTAGGGTTGGTTTCACAGTGCTGAGTTGACTTTAATTTGAGGATAACTCGCTAATTTCCACATATTAACTCGTTTAAGTAGGTACATTCTCAAATTTATAGTTAACGTAAGTTTATCCGTCGCTCTACTACACTATGACTTTACCACTAAGAAAAAAAAAGAAAGGAGTGTGGAGGATCGATTAGAACGAAGCATGATATTTGGTGTTATGTACCACTCTGTACTCCTGTGGGTACCTATACATCCTTTTGGAATACTTTCTTTTTTTTCACTAATTTAAATTAATTCCAATCGAGCGTCTTTCTCGATTAACAAACACAAAGAAATTATTCGCAGTTTGACACTTGCCCGGCCCATAACATAGGCACTTTTATTAATAACTTTAAAATAAGATTTCAGCTGAATGTAAAATAACACCCGTGTATATTCTGGCAACTAAGAATCCATAATTCGTTGACCAGCCTTCGGATTTTGAGATTTCTACAAGATTACGCAAAAGCTGGACAATTCTTTTCCCGAACCGAATTCGATATATTGGTAATTCAAATTAACAAAGTAGGTACTCTGAGCAGTGGTAAAAATATAACTTTCATTCCTTGTTGACGACGTGTAAAAGACAGTAACAATAATAACAACAGTTTATCGTTTTAACGAGTTTAAATCGACCGTCATAAACTTGTACAACCATTATTTTATTTACATATATTTATATTTCTTTTCATAAAAAAAGACATAGGTAGTCATTATTTTAAGCATTATCTAAACTCGGCTCAAAATGTTGAGGAAATAGGTTACCGATACTGGTTAACAAATTTTTCAAATTATGCAAAAATATTATAATTTTCCTTCGGTGCTCGAAGAAAGTAACGTTTTTATTTTCCTTTCAGGTTATACATATGTGTGTAGGTATTATGTGAACAAAAATTTGTAACTGTAGTAGATGAGATCTCCAATTTCTGTTCGATTGTGATTACGAAACGTGTTTCATGAGATGATTTGTATAGTATTTTGCACATTGAATTTCTTTCCTCACCTTTTGTTTTTTGACTGTAACAAATATTGTAATGACGAGTTCACTTTCCACTCATGGATGGTTAAGTTTAGTTTTGTAGATTTTAGAAGTACAAATCATTAACCGTAAAGAATTTTATCAGGGCCGGCCGCACGGGGAGTGTTTTAGGGGTTGAACCCTCATGACCCCCTCCCCAAAAAAAAATAAATTAGTACCATGTAATCTCACACATTATTTTTAAATATGAATAACACAATCTCACCAGGTCTGCCGCTGCAATTCAACCATCATTACATTCATTTTGAGAAAAACCTCGTTGTTTACTACTTTAAAAAATGTAAAAAACTTTTAATTTCAAATTAACTTGTTCAGTTTTCATTTTCAAACTTTTTAAAATAATTTTTCTTACGAGGAAGGGGGTCCATAGCTGAGAAGGAAATCTTTTAAAAAAATCACAAGTTGTAACTTTCAGGGAGCTTGTAAAATAAAATAAAAATTCAAATTTACACTTAGGTAGCATAAAAAAAAATCCCCTTGAAGAAATCCTGCGGCCGGCCCTGAATTTTATGCATCCATTTCATTTCCAAAGAGGGGGCGAGGTGTTGAGCATTAGTGCTTTCATTATTATAGGCGTAGATGTAGGATTAGTGGAATTTTTGGAAGGTCAAAAATTCTTCCAATAACGAAAGAATGACGGTTTTGATTGAAAATGGTCTGTCATATACCTACTCAGTATCAGTTTATAGATAGGAACGAAAAGGTCTCTTCAACGTTTGAAGGGTGAATGAAACTTATTTTGGACAACTGCTACCTTCTATTCTGCATCCTTAACTTGAAAGGACATTATATGAGTGGCTTGAAGACTAAGGAATGTATGTGACAAACAAATAAAATTGAGGTTGGTTATGATTGGATTTGTAACTTCATGTTAGTTATGGTCATTAGTTCGTCACATATTTTGTAAACATCCAGTCATCTATTCATACCTACTGTTTGCATCATTTACACCCGTATCCAGTATCACTATACTGTGTTGTATTTTTTTTTTTCAGTTATAAACGTTTTGTCTATTTCTCTTCAGCTGTAATAGTTTTTTCATATTGTTAAATTCTACCAGATTAAAGTGATGAATTTACATGAGGTTCATTTTTTATGCATAGATTTTCGAAAGTGGAGAAATTTACCAAATGCATAAGTTTTCATTAAGTTTCCATAGAGTTTTCTAAATGTGAATTTTTCAAGTAGAGGGAAGGTAATTGTTTGGGAAAATATCTAGGCCTATACTCTGTTCAAGGTAAGAAGTGCGTGATGTCAGGATCACCTTTACACGTGGTGATTAGTTGAGGCGAGAGGAAAATGTATAGGTACACATTGTTATACGATGATAGCATCACTTTGTAGAGTAAATGAACTATGTGGATATAGTTTATGACGTCACGCACTTCTTAGTGTGAATAAACTACGATAAATATTAGATTAAATAACCATATTTTCTCACAATATATTTTTCGTATCATTGAAGATGAGTAGTAAACCATTGTCAATGAAAAAATCAAAGTGCCATGTTTATATTTTGACAACATCATCCCTAATGTATATTGATCATACTCTCCTATGATATTGCTGCAACAAGATAGCCTAAGGGGTTCTAATATCTCCGATCTTCCATAGTTTTATGAAAGTAAAATTTTATTTTTTAATTTTTCATGCTCCCTGAAAAATAGGTCCTTCTCTTGCTGTTAAAGAAATTCGTACCTCACTGTTATCGTGGGGATACCCCCACGAGTCCTGCGTGCCTGGCGTGCGCAAAGGACACATGCCTACTGAAGAAATGTAGGTAGGCATGTGACCGGGCTGAGGCGGTTGCTTCATTCCGTTGTTGCACAGTGAGAGAGAAAGGTGTGTGTCAACGGTTATATTTTGTTGTCTCCGGACGTTAAACACATTTATATTTAAGTAAACAATTGGTTAGTGGTTAGTTACCACTACTTGGTAGCAGAGGCAAGAGGAGAGAAATTCGGAGAAAACGATCTTTTTATAAAAAATCCGCCTCAAAGAATTAATAGCGGGAATTAAAATTCGGCAAATTTTAATTACCTAACAGAAAAACGGACTTGTTGTATAGGCCTGTTTTCCTGTATGCTATACTACGCTCCTACAGTCAATGCAAATTGAATACTTGAAAAAGAATTCAACCTGCAGACGCAAATAAAACAAAATTGTAACACAATTTTAAATAGCCTAAGTCAAAAATTGAATCAATCTTCGACTGTTACGTATTTGCAATGCGCAAGTACATTATAGGCATCTCTTTTTTCATCTCCCGTATACAAATTCTAATGACAAACTTGTTGAGAGAATTACTTATTTGCAACTTGCAAGTAAATAATAAGATAAAATTTTTTTTCATCTCTCGTCTACAAATTCTAATGACGAACTTGTTGAGACAATTACGGCATTTACCATAAATACCTAATAACAGTAAGGAACCTGTAAAAATAAACAGTCTCTTTATTGTATATTTACTCTTAAAACAATTGAAGAATTCCCAGTTGTCAAGAGTAAAACATTCCTTCACTTAAGGAATTGAGAATGTACGTAATATTTTTCAAGGCCATGTATTGGGATAGCATGTTGGTGCGACCAACATGCAACAATCGGCTAAAAATTCTTTGTAAAAGAATTTTCAGCCGCCCCCAGTATAATAGGTAATGTCAACCATATGGTTTTCATCACGTAGCTGTTGAACCTTTTTAACAACTTCAATACAAGCAGATAGAAAAATTCTACCTGCCAGTGTTGAAAAAATGGTTAATCGCTTTCTTTACTGTAATAACTGAAGAAAACAATCGGCCAACTCTACAAAAAATCAAGGCAGATCTATCGTATTTTTTTGTGTAAAAGGAGTGAACAAAGAGAAAAAGAAATATCTCCTTTCTCACTCACTCTCACACGAAAAACCCGATACTGTAGAAATACAGAAATACCATTTTTTTGTCGAATATGACATCGGCAATAGTAAGGCCCGATCAAGAAAAAAGAGTCGATTCAATTCTTTTGTTCTTGATCGCATACCATCCTTGATAAAGAATTATCAAGGATGGCAATGCATAAACCTTACACACACAAAAAACATACGTCGTATATTCTTATCTTTGCAACAAAGATAAAAAATACGTAAAGACACATGCACACACAGAAAAGATCGACAGGCTGCAACTTCTGGAGGAATTGCAGAAGACTCATTCGTACATTAACTGTTGAACGATGTCATGTCTGATCAATCTCACTGTGATTTTATGTGCCATTTTATTAATTTTCTTGTGTGTCTTGTCATTAATTGTACGTAGTTTTTTGTATCGTATTGTGCTCAAACTTCTAAACAATTTTTACAAAAAATTGTACGTAAAAACGCGTAATTTCGGTGAAGCTACATCGTCAAATTCTCGGCCATTTTACCGAATAAAAAATTACTTTTGTAAAGTAATCTCGCGGAAGAATTTCGGTGTTTATTCAGCACGAAACCTGCGAACAACACCGGTAATAAGCGAAAGAGGATTGTACTGGTCGTCCATTTTTTGCAAAGTCAAGAAATCAAAACGTACCTGGTAAGTACAAGTGCATTTAATATTTGTTGTGTCCCAAATATTAAAGTGTCGTCTAATTTTGTGTACTTCGCCGACATCAAACTTGATAAAAGATGGATTTTATACAATATCAACTATGGAAATTAGTATGGGATAATTGACAGTTGATAGTGGAAATCCATCCACCATCTTATTCTTTGCAGACGAAAAATTAATAGTTCGTCAACAAGGAATTAATTAGGCATCGCGCTATAGGAAGTTTCGTCAATCTTGAGTACAAAATTGCGTAAAAAACATCTTATTTTCGTGATCCTAACCTTCAAAAATTGGATTTACAATCGATTTTTGACAATTTTGTAATTAAAATTGCGAAACAAAATTATTTTCTCTTCTAACATTTTTGCAAATGTCGGTACAGAAAAGTTTTAGCAATGACGCAATTCAATTAGTTCGATTCAATTTACGAGTGCCGCGACTAAGGAAAATGTGATTGCACCCCCGGGTCATGCCCAAATTTTGATTTGACATGACCCGGAAAACACTTTGTAAAAAGTTTCAGCAATCTTGAACACAAAATTGCACATGAGACACCACAATTTTGTGATACTACTATGTGAATTTAAACTGTAACTTGATTTTCAACAATCTTGTGTTCAAGATTGTAGACAAAAATTAATTTCCTCACAAGAATTTTTTTAAATGTTTGTAGGGAAAAGATGTTCAGGTTGGCGCAATTCCGTTACTCTATTCGTAATACTTGTATTTAATTTACGACTGTCGCGAATTAGAGAAACCTCATTGCGCCCCCGGGTCATGCCTAAATTTTAATTTGACATGACCTGGACAACACTTAATTAAAAAATTATGATACAAATTTGTTTCAAGATTGCGAAAATAATTTTTTGGGCAAAATTTGAACTCATAATTTTGTACAAACAAGCCGCGACTTTGGAAAACCTCATTGCGCCCACGGATCATGCCCAAATTTTCATGGATTTGACCTTGTGGACACTGACAAAAAATTAAAAAGTCAGAGCCAATAAACCACCATACGATCTTGCATACAAAATTGCATGGTGTTCAAAAAATGTTGCATAGCTAGAAATACTGCTACATTGCATTTTATAATTTTGTACATGTGCACTAAAACATACAAAATTAATTTTTCAGCCATGGGTCATGCCCAAATCTTAAATTTGGCTACAACCCCCTGTGCAAAGAGATGACAAAAAATTTGGTTTATTTAATAAAATTTTTTGTAAGTCTTATTTTTCAAACTTAGAAATGCTTGTCATGATGTTGCATTTTGTGTTCTACAAAACGCAATCACTTCTACATTTTTCAAAATGGAAAAAGAAAACATTCTTTTTTTACCACATAATGTTAAACATAGAAATGCTTAGCATGATGTGTCATGTATTTAACAGATCACAACCATTTCTACGATAGTCAAAAATTTCTTTAGGTACAAAGTGTGAAATGCTTGTCATGGCGTTGCATCTAGATAAACTAAATGCGACCACTTCAACTTTGATTATACAGTCTCTGAAATTGGTATTGCGCCATATAAAAATTATGACGCAACAATCCATACATACAGCATATTTGAATCAAAAATGCACACAAAACTCATTACTCTGGCAGTACACAACACATTAGACAATCCTTAAAAAGAACACAACAAATAATTAAAAATTATATAATTTTAGTATAAATATTATTGTAAATGTTTTTTGGCAGAATTATGTCGTCAAACAACGAAACATCTGATGCGGCTAGTTCACCACTGCCACCACCGATCGAATCTCCTCCGGAAATCTTAATTGCCCCACAACAACTCCTGGAGCCAGGAACGTCAATGCCAGCATCGACGCCACCACTACCAGGAATTGCAGAGAAATCCAAGTTGACCACAGATCCATGTAATATGGCAGCAGCGGCTAAACAGCTTGCACAGCAAACTGGAAAGTCGCTTGCGCAGGAGGAAAAAAACCTGCATGCCAAAGCGGCAGGTAGTGCCCGTATGGAAGGAGCTGAATATAGCATCAGTAACATGAGTGGCATCGACAAATATGAACTCGCTTCGGAGATATTCACCGAGTCACTTCATGTGGCTGATGCCTATCTGCTTGAGTTAAGCGTGTTGCTGAACATGCCACAGCTTACTTTTGTGTAAGCACGAAAGGAGCTGCCAGCAATTAGCAACACAGTGGACAAGCTGAAGAATCCTCCAGTAGGGGCAGTCAAATAGACTATCCTCCTAGCCAAGATGTTGGTTAAACAACTCTTGGTCAAGAAAGGGGAGATTGAAGCCAGATTTCCTCTGGTTCCAACCTCATCCCTACCACTCGATCAACCCCAGGTTCCTCCCACCACTCCAGCTGACTCAACACCTTGTAGAAACCAACAAGATGTAGAGTAGTCAACAGGAGGCACGTCTCCGTGAAGAGCAAAGACGTGTGAAGGAACAGAAGAGGGAGAACGAGTTAAGGGCGATGGCCGAGAAGGCGGCGCACGACCACCTGCGCAAGGAACGCTACAAAGTGGAAATAGAACAAATGAAGGAGGATATCATTCAGCAGGCACAAAATAACTATGGCCTTACCTTTGAAGAATTCAAAGGTCAATACGTAGTGCCTGCTATTGAAAGAGGTAATATAACACCCACTTCAGTTAGTACCGATAAAAGAGATCGCCCGGATGAATTTCTGGATATGGAGGAAGAACCATCATGTAAAAGAACATGTATGGACACTTCAACCCATGACCAGGAAAGCATCGCAACCTCCACACCTAATCAAAATCGTTTGTCTCCTGTGATCGTGAGCTTGGAAAAACCAAACTCACAATATTCAGCAACAGCTCTGGTACCCAGACTTGTAATTGCAAAAAACCACACTGAAGTCACTCAACATCCAAAAGTTGTGGACCCAATTCCCCGTTGCTGGGAAGTGGATCCCCACGACACTGTTGAGCAACCTCTAGCAAATTTGAAACCACCCAAATTCTACCTAGAGAAATGGGATGGAGCCACCCTGACGTATCCAGGATTTATCAGAAGTTTCAAAATGTATGTGCATCTTCACACAGACATTGCGATTCCTCAGAAAATTAACATCTTGCAAAATGCAATGCCTAAGGACGTTGTCCAAAAGTTTAGTCATTTTGCACCAGATGACGTCGGCTACATCCAGAAACTTCAATTTTTGCATGACAGATTTGGGGATCAGAGTAAAGTGAGTGTGGAAATCTGGCATAATATAACCGAATTTCCTATCTCCACCAACACCATTATGTCAATCCAAGACGGAATGGATGGTATTGCTATCTTAATTGATCGATATCGGCTGGTTTCTACGGTAGTTGATCTGTTCAACGTCACTGTGAAGAAATTCCCACCTAAAGCCTATATTAACAATCTCAAAAGTAGTGAAAGACTTGTCTCTCATCTATTTTCAGCTATCCGAGAATTTATTAAGATACATGAAATGTTTGAAAACAAGCATCCAATGAATCAAAATCCTCCAAGATACAGTAACCAAAACAAAAAAGGACAAGCTAAAGCCAGTCCAAAATTGTTGGCCGCAACTTTTCAAAAAGCTGACAACGATCAATATACGGATCTAAGAAAAGATAAATCCAATCCTAGGAATAAAAAACAAATGAGAAAACGTAAACTTAACAAAAAACATGCAAATACTTCCAACGTTTCAGAATGAAAAATCCAGAAGGTGCGGATTGCTCAGGATACTCCCCGGAGCATTATCAATATGCCACTTACCTCAGATAAACCCTGTTTGTTTTGCACAAACAGGCATCCTTCGTTCTTTTGCTATGACATCCGCTATAATACCCTCCAGAAAAGAGAAAGGATATATGAGGTGCGTAGGCTTTGTTGGCAATGTGGTTGCTGCCATGCAGCAACGACTTGTCCACAAACGACAGAGGCACATTGCAAGTGGTTTGATTGTTTATCATCAAACCACCATGCCAACCTGTGCCCTAAGGCACTATACCCGATCTCAGAGAGGCACATGGAGAGGTGATACGCGACCTTGCAGGAGCGGAAAGAACTAATCAGGCGAGCAATACGATAGTTGGTTGCGAGCCAGAGCACCCATAAAGCTCAGTGTGGAACAAAAGGAGTGCTTGCCAGTTAGCAGTGAGTACTTCCTATCTTTTATTAAGCACAATAAAAATTCTACTTTTCTTGTGTTTGAGGCTTATGCTCAATCTCCATTTACAAAAAACCCAATTAAAATAAAAGGATTTTTTGATTGCGGTAGTATTGACACTTTTGTAACAAAGGCTTATGCATTCGAATCCTTGAAATTAAAAGGATATGAGAGTGAATTCATAAGACTTAAAGGTGTAGAAAATCAAAAATCTAATGTTTTTAAATCTAGCCTAGTGGATTTTTAAATCCAAACTCCACAAAGCAAAAATGTACAGATCACAACAAAAACAATAAATTGTATAACCCACAATTTGAAACAGCCAGATCTTACAGGATTTCATAAACATTACCCGCAGTATTCAGACATTGAATTCTCAAAAACGGAGAAAGAGTATACGATCAACCTATTATTAGGAAACGATTATATGTGGTCATTTGTAAAGCGAATTGAACATATATCACCTACCCTTACCCTCATAGAAACTGAGTTTGGTTATATGTTAGGAGGTATCATTCCAAATCAGAATGATATCGATGAAAAATTCACTCCAGTATTTTTCATCAATCCTCAGGAAGTAGAAAATCTTTGGAGACTGGATGCAATCGGCATTGAGTCGAATAACTTAGAAGAAGCTCAAGCGGAAGCTCAAGCTTTACAGTTATTCTACAAAAATGTGGAGTTGGTAAATAATCGTCACCAAGTTAGATGGTTGTACAAAAATTATCCACCACCATTGGCCGATAATTATAACCTATCTTTTAAACGATTAGAACATCAGCTCCCTAAAATGCAGAAAATGCCAGAATTCTATCAGAGGTATGATGAATATTTCATCATGCTACTCGATCTACAAATGATAGAAAAAGTTAACCCAAACACTAACGACAGCATTATACACTACCTACCCCATAAAGGAATACTTGACTTAATAAAAAGTACACCACTTCGTGTAGTTTTTGACGGGTCTGCAAAAACAAAGCAATCAAAATATTCATTAAATGATTGCATGTGGCTAAAAATTTACAAAGTCTATGGAAAAAGGACAAAGATAATTTACAACATCTTTGGGCAGCATGGAAAGGCCTCTATCTCCCATACTTGAAAGATAGAGTTCCACAAGGTGTGAGTAATGTTTACCGCACAGTGGCCTTCCAACCTAAGGTTGGTGACATAGTCCATGTTCTGGACATAATGTCAAAACCAGGAGTCTACAAGTTAGCAACTGTAGTCAACCTGCTGACATCACGTGATGGTAAATTCCGCCACTTGGATGTGAGATTACCCAGCTCTAATATAGTCACAAGACCCATAAAGTTCTTGGCGCCATTAGAGTTGAGCATCCCACCCTCAGAAGATAGTTCACCAGCAACTAACTTCGAACTGAGGGAATGATTTGGAAAATGGAAAATACACTCAAGAGCTACTACTCTAATGCGGAACACCACCTTAGAACCTAGCAATCTTTGAAGATATGGCAAAACTATTTGTTCAAAGCTTACTTTCACCATCCAGCAACCCTTTGAGGATAAAGCGGGTGAAAGGTGATAGCGGATTGCGATCCAAATGACCTGAATTTGATATGATAACTTTATTATAAACCCTTTATAATAAACTTATTATCACAAGTTTGGAAACAACATTGCTAATTACTAATTCTTTTCTTACAGAGTCACTCCTGAATAGCGCTAATAAACCGTCTGAATCCTGCTCCCGCCTGTAAGCAATATTGTACTAGTTTATCATGCAACACATCATAAACTAGCAGGAAGCAAATCATACAAGATGGAACCTGCACCAGATTCCATCAATAAGGAGAAAAACATATCTATGTTTCTTTGTCTATGCTTTATTATTGAAGCAATAATAAAGCATAAGACAATTTGTAAAAAAGTTGTAAATATGATTTTTGTTCCTATGTATATATTTGATAGTTATAATATTTTATGTTTTTATGTTTTTTAAATAAACGAAAAATTGTATTTGAGTGTATGTACTTAATTGTTTCCTTTACAGATCATTAAGGCCTTATTACCAGTCTTGGAAGACCGGTGATAGACACCGCCCCCAGTATTGTGGGGATACCCCCACGAGTCCTGCGCACCTGGCCTGCGCAAAGGACACATGCCTACTGAAGAAATGTAGGTAGGCATGTGACCGGGCTGAGGCGGTCGCTTCATTCCGTTGTCGCACAGTGAGAGTGAAAAGTGTGTGTCAACGGTTATATTTTGTTGTCTCCGGATGTTAAACACATTCATATTTAAGTAAACAAATGGTTAGTGGTTAGTTACCACTACTACTGTGCCTTAATAAGGCTAAGCATATTAAATATAAGTACATATATTACCATGTGAAAACTATTTATCTTATTGTTCTCAAAATACATGAAATACTTGATACTGTTTTTGCTTGACATTCAGTCGATGCACATTTCATTAGAACCATAAGAAATTATTTTAACTGCAAAAAAGTGTAATATTTTTCATGCTTTCTACTTACATAATAAGTATTTTATTTACGTTCACAAAGAGTCAATGAAAAACATACTCTCAATGTTCGTACTCAAATTTTCTGTGAAGAATAAAACATGTCGCATTTGTGGTATTTAACTTTTCTCTTAAGCAATAAAATTTGTCAATCGTTTAATAAATTAACGTTTGATTTAACCCTGCAATGGGAAATATTTGGATCATAAGTACCTACAGATGATCCAATTTTTATAGTTAAAGTCCAGCACTTGGAAATGTCAATGTTGAGATACTTTTAATATTTGGAAATATATTCATCAATGTTTTTTTGATTAGCATTAATAAATAGAAATACGTTTGACTGAAATGACGATTTGAGAAATAAAATATTTCTAAGTTATTTTATAGCTTTAGGAGCTCTTACACGCAGTTTCACTTGCGCAGTGTCTGAAGAACTAGGCGACATAGCAAATTACCTATTTCAAAATAATTTACCATCCGGGACCCTCAAATTTAGAAGCAGATTGTCTATCACGAAATCCTGTAATAGAACCTGATATACAAGATGATGATACAGATTTACAAACAGTTAACCTACTGTCTTTAGAGGAAATCAAAACAATACAAAAAAATTTACCTGTCTCTCCACAAAATTTTAAAGAAAACAATATGATCAAGCGCAAAATACGAGGGAAAAACAAAATTTATTTGCCAGAATTAAACGGAATAGAACTCTTAAAAAAAGTTCACCTCCATTTTGGACATATAGGAGCCTTAAAAATTTACGAAATGCTAAAAGAACATTACTTCTTTCCAAAAATGTACCTACACGCCATAAAAATTAGTACGACTTGTGAAACTTGTTTATGTAATAAAACAAGAAGGAGATCATACGCAGGTACTCTAGGACACTTTGGACCAGCTGAACGTCCATTTCAAATTATGTCTTTAGACACTGTTGGAGGATTCGGTGGTCGTCGTTTGACAAAAAAATATCTTCACATTCTTGTGGATCATTTCACTCGTTTCGCATATATTCTCCCAGCACAATATCAAAATCACTCACCTTTATAAAATTCATTTCCACAATCCTTAAAGATCACCATATCGAAAATCTATTGACAGACCAATACGGTGGCTTATCCTCAAACGAATTCTCAAAATTCCTAAAATCCAAAAACATACATTTCTTCACAGCAGTCGACAACCCTTCATCCAATGGGCTCAACGAGAGACTGAATCAGACGTTGATAAATCGAATACGTTGCAAAGAAAATGAACAAAATAAAAAACAGGCATGGTCAAGGATCGCGCATATAACACAGTCCACTCCTCGACTGGATTCCCACCAAAATATTTGATGTTTGGAAAACTAAATCCTATTTCCCCAATAAAAAATTTCTCCACGTATTCAATGGACATAAAAAAAAGCATTCCAAAAATCCCAAATCTCACATATGCGAAACAAGGTCAGAATTGATAAAAATAAGAAAGAAATAATCTTAAAAGAAGGCGATATAGTCTATATCGAAAATGGAAATAAATTAAATTGTGGAAAATTAGATCAAGTCCGCATAGGACCATTTAAGATCAAACAAAAAATTAGTAAATCAATTTATGAAATAGACATAAGAATAAAAGGAGAAAATGACACACGTCTCTACCACATTTCAAAATTAGTCCAATTAGAATAATATCTCTCTTCCATACGAGAACCGATAGTTGTATGTGCAGTTTAGAGTCGTACAATGGATGTATACGACCTCATTACAACTCATCGGATCAGAGTGAAAATTCCAACTTGCGATATCACTCTAAGTTGCATATAGTCTGAGGAAAAGGGTTTCCTCGCAGCACCGAATAGAGCTGCCGTGAATCATCTGGGATCTCACAAGACTGCAACATCTTGGCTAGGAAAAAAGTAGATAACTGCTCGTAAAATTCTGTATCCCGTCGAAAATCCCCGGTCAAATATCAACGGTAGGGGGATGTAATAAGACGTGGATAGTCTTATCACCAACTGGTTGATTTTGGTAAATCACACCAGTTGAACATTACATCTAACGAACGTATTAATATCAGCCTTTTTATACGGCAGTTCCGATAAAACTACGTTGACGTACACACGTTTTGTACCTTAATAATTTATAGACGTCGAATGTATCTTATTTTAACGATTCATGTATTATCATGCATCTAATGATTAAAGAGTTTAACGAAAACGTGCTGAATAACTCATTTCATATTATATTATAATTCGTTTAATCAATATTATATTTCGTTCGTGTCTTGTTATATATATATATTAGCCCAGACATACGCTTTTCCAAGCTTTCTTCTTTGTATATTTGTATACGGAATTATTAGACATTTTTGTTACTTTTTGAAGTTATTGTTACTATAATAAGAAAATAATTTAATCATGAATTTTTTCGCCACATATTGGTTTTTTAGAAAGATTTTGTAGAATAACTATTGCGGAAGGTGCCATGTCACAATTTTGGAAAAATTACACTATAGTTTTTCCAATTATGGTCCCTAGACCCCAAAAAACACCATTGCCTCAAAAGTTTATGTATATATGTATTTCCTCCAGTAACATGAAGGCATTCTTGAAATAGCTCAGCAAATAAATAAATGAAAAAGTATAATAGGACAAATACAAACTTTTGTAGATGTATCAGTATCATTCCTTACTTCAACACAAACATTCTTTTTTAAATGCTGAATTATACCTTTTCTGGTACGATATGATTTATTACACTTCGAACAGTTCTGCATAATTGAAAATCAGAGGGTAGAAAATTATGAGTGGAATGAAGTTCTAGTAAAGTATTACATATTTATGTCATTAATTGTTCTGTAAACTTACAAATAATGCTATTTTATCATGTGTCAATGGCAAAGTAGAATAATAATAAAATTAATTATCTTCAAATATAATTTTAATTACTAAAATAACGAAATATAAAAATTAATTTTTGCTAACTGGAATTGGAAATTTGGAATCACTATCACTTATCACCAAAGGTCGTTTTTCGTAAAAAGAACGCTTGTTAACAGTCCCTTCAGCGGTGTTTCATTTAACTTTATGTATTTCTTATCAGTTCTAGCAGTCCATTAAGCTATATATTCAAAGGTTTCACTAATGGTAATGAACCAAAACAACACTAACACGATAACCAGTCAGAAGTTTATTCTCAAGAGTCAAAGTATCCCTGGTCCAAATTTGCGATGGTGGGTGGTTATTTTCCCTTGAAATTAATCGAGTCTCTTCTTTATCGAAGATACCACGAGCATTGAGAGGATGAGATACATGAGTTGACTCATTGAACTGACTCTTGCTCCTGTTCAATGACGAAAACTTGCAAGTAACACACGGGAAAAATCTGAGTTGCCTCCAGTGCTCCTGCTCGTGAACGACTCTCAGAGTCGATTCGTATCTTTGCCTCAAACAAGGGCGCAGATAAGAGGAGAGTTCTGGCGGTCTGGACCCCTTCATATAACTCCGTTAATAAGTCTTCATAAAAAAAATTTGTTTTTTGGTGGTGGCGGTATTCGAGACATTCCAGTTCAAATAAAAGGCGAACAGAATACGATATAATGCAATTTCCTTCATTCCACCGTAATTGTAGTCTTAAACGACCAGTAGGATTTCATTTGGTAAGGTGTATTGTATAGCATCCCGAATTGTTGAGTCTTTTAAGCCAACGTACATTATCGTGGATTTGTGGCTTAACTAGATCACTAGATGCATATTTCAGTTCGAATGGAATTTAGAATGTTCTATTTCCTATGTCTTGTCTTATTTTTGGTTCAAATGAACCAAATTAATTAGGTTAAAAACGAATTTTTAAAAGATAGGCTTTTATTTATTTTTTAGCTTTAGCTTCATGCGAAATAAACATTACCTATTTTGTTTCGGAAGGTTGGCTGCAGTATTGGTATATTTTAAAATCGCAGTAGCGAAAAGAATAAAAGCTTATAATAAATTAGATGCAAATTCGACGTTCGTCTGATAATGTGCAACGTCTCAAGTATTTCAAACTCTCAAGACCCTCCGCCCTCTGCACCCTATTCTTACTCAATTAGGTCTCAAGCTATTCCATTTTTGACTTTTTAAATGAAAAGTTAATAGAATGAGTTCGATTTCGTAGATTGTTCCATAACTTTTTTTCAACTTTCTCCCATCCCCACTCTCCTTTCGCTCAAAGTTGTCGCTACATGTACTTGAACAATACGTGACAATGTATCCATATTGTCTATTACCGATACATTGATGAGAAATATGTTATCTTCGTCACTGGGAAGGAGTTTCTAGTTTTTAGTTTCTAACCTTCAAAATACGAATGAGTCGACGGCCACGAAAAGAATTCAACGTTGATGAAAGTAAAAGATGCATAAATAACGAACGTCAATCGCGTAGCCAACATTCATAACATCAGGTCAACCCTTTCCGCCAAAAAAAAATCATTATATTCTTTCTTCCTGCATTTTTCTCATTTTTACCCTTTGTTCTGTACGTAATACATATATGTATATACTGCATTCAGCCATCTTCCTCGAACACTTCGTCACGTATGAAAAAAGTTTTATGCGTTCGAGATAGGGGCCAAATAAACGAGCAAAAAAATTGTGCAGAAAACAACACCCCGTTGTTGTGCAATACTGCAATGCATCACGCATGCACTTTTAGTTCGATCGAATTCGAGTATTCGTTTTGAGCTCACGGTGCTATGTTCGGCGCCACTGCAGCTGCTCCGATGCTCTCTGAAGGTCACACTGGATTAACTACAAGGGCAAAAATGTAGAAAGAAGGGGGATGCAAAAACAGACGCATACCGATGAAAAATTGCATAAACAACGACCACGACGACGGATCGTTTTTGCTGGAACGATGGCGCAGAGAAAAGGGCCATACGTCGGGTAGTTTTTTTCACGTCTTTGGTTGGAATTTTGGAAATAAAAGAATAAAATAGAGGTAATTCGTGGAGGGAAGTTGGAAAAAAAAAGAGAAAAATCTGGATCGGAAAATAACAATTTTTCTCTTACATCCATTTTCAGAGGTTTGGGTTAAATTTCGTGTGAACACCAATTTTGAAGCGTACCTTCATCACGTTTAACCACCTTTCCCCTGATCGTAGAAATAATATAGCTCCGAGTTGAAACGAAAACTTAGCGCGGTAATACTTCGCTAGTAAACCCAGTTTGCCAATTTTCATCAATAATTCGTCGAAAAAAACCAAAAAAAAACGTATTTTTAATATTATTTTGATAAAATTGCATGGTAATATCGATAGATATCTGGCAAACATATCCATGTATGTATATTTCATTTCTAAATTTTCGTAAAAATTACAAAAAACTACCGATAGTTAGTTATCAATATCTTTGACAAAAAAATCAATTGACTAATATTTTATTGCTAAATAAAGAGGATATTAGTGATGTGTCGGTAGTTCACTAACTAGTTCATTTGAACTGAACAATTCAATGACCTAAATGACCGAGACCTAAACTCTAAAATAACTAGTTTGTGACCGATTTGAATTTTTAAAATGATAAGATATGTTGGAAACGATTCAACAAACAATGACAATCCGATATCCGATACTGCTGGAAAGTCAACTTGTAAAGTTCCGATTTGATTCCAATATTGATTTCTTATTGAACATTTTTATTTTATCCACGTATCAACTTATTCATCAATTATCAGTTTAATTGGAAATTGGTGATAATTTATATTTTATACAGAGCTCAAGAGCTGAATTTGAATATTATTTTGATGAACCGGTAGTAGAGTAGAGAATTAGACGACAGTTAACGTAATTATTTTAAGCTGAGGTTTTAACTATTCTTCTGCCAAAGGTATCATTTTACAGTTTTCATTTATTAAATTATTGTTAATTGATATTTTATTCTTCTCAATCTCGATTACTTTACTTGGCAAGTTTTGAATTTTTCATTTCATGTTCATTATACATATTTCCTTGCTGCTGATTCGTTTCACTCTGAAATCTGATATGATATTGATGAGGATGACTGCTAAACCAACAGATAGCTTACATCCTTTTTTACATTATCCCATCAGCCAGTGATGTGATAATGTTACTGTCTCTATGATGATCGGAGGCGCTCGGGTATATTTAGAGGAGGTGCCTGCAGATGAGCACGATGTTCCAGTTCTTGGCAGTATTTATCAATCATTGAGGTTCGAATGGTTTCCTAATAATTTAAAGTAATTGGAATTTACTTCAGTGTCTGCCTAAGTGCTCACAAATTTCATTAATTGGGCAATTATCATCACTTACTGGCGCACACTAGAAAAAACTTTCATGTTATTTTTTTGAATGTGGATATGTGAGTAATGAGTATGCGTAGGGTTTATAATAATGATAATATAAGGCGAGACGTTCAAATTAGTTGTTACAGTTCTTGATGTTCTGCGGATTTTTCTGTTGATTTGTTGGAAAATTAACATCGAATTCTCACGATTATTTTGTTAATTTGTCTTGTAATTTGTTCATATGCCACAATGAGTGCTAATGTCATTTGGATAATGGGAAAATAGGCCGATAGCCAAATGTCAAAAGAGTAAAAAACAAACCATTATTAAAGTGAGAAAATTTAAAATTATCAATTTCAATATTCAGTGTTCCTCTTTGACTACAAGTCTTCAGTAATAATTAAATTTTGAAATTAAAAAATAATTTTGAATTTTCTAACAAGTTGACATGAGTTGTGTACAGTGATTTAGCATATAAAGACAGATCAGTCACAGATTTGAGATATTTGCTAGTTTGCTCTACTACCATCTATCTTATGTGGAAATTTGCAAGAGAATACCGAATATATACTACAATTGAGTAATTTTTGACTACTTCCTCGTAGCAACTCGCATTATTTCTATATTCTAATCTAAATATATTTGTTTCATTCCTCCACAGAATGGAGAACAGTTTTTCAAGATTTTAGAAAAATTTGTAGATCATTTAAGACAATGTTGATGTCTGATTCGGACTTTATTCTGTGTTAAGTACCTCACCAAAAGCAAAGAAAAGAAGTTGTAATTGTCAATCTCAAGAAAAGTGGAAACAAGATGAAAAGTATAGAAATTGGTTATGTCCAGATCTAAGTAATGAGAACAACGCCAAGTGTAAAGTGTGCAACACCATGTTCAAGATTCAGTATGATGGAATAAAGGTTGTGGAGAAACATCTTCAGACTAAGAAACACAAATGTAATGCTAAGGGAAAAATCTTAAAAATTTGTATATCAAACTTCTTTGTGTCAAAACAAGGACGATAAGCTTCAAAATAAAATAATGGTTGCTGAACTTGCAAAGGCATATCACACTGTGTAGCATTCTCACTCTTATCAATCAGCCAACTGTGAAATCAAATTAGATTAGAGATGAAAATTTTAGTTCATTTTGTGGATTTAGTTTATTGAGTCTGCTTCACCAAAGTGAACTAGTTCAATTAGTTCGTTAGTTCAGTAAATTTTTCAACTCGATCACTTCAATCAGCTGATTCATGATTGGCTCATATCATTTAAATCAACTGATTTATTATATGATATTATGATCGACTTGTTTTCATAAATTCATGATAGAACTATTGGTTAATTGTTTGAATCACTCATCGACTGCTAGTTACTTCAACTTCAGTTCAATCAACGGATCGAGTAGAGTAGACTGATAAGAACTGAGAACTATCAAAAAAAAAAAAAGAACTAATGAACTAGTTCATTTAGAAGTGAACTAAATGATCGATTTGTTCACTTCTGGGATTTGTTCAAAAGAACTAGTAACTCGTAAACGAGCTACCCATCACTACGCGAATAAATCTAAAAGTTTGTAGTCAGACATTGCCTCAAAAATGCAATTAGGTAGAATAAAAATGGAAGCACTTGTGAAAAATGTAATTTGCTCACTCTCTATCGACACACTGTTGCAAAAATTTGGAAATTGCCCATTTTCCATTACCTCTGATGCTTCTAATAAAAGTAGTCTATTACTATTTTTTTTTACTTAATTTGTTTGGTAAAAAAAACTGGCATTTTCCTTCATGTTAATGTTATCTTTGTTTTATTTGTCATTGAAAGCTAATAGGAAGTATTTTCTGCTAGCTATAAGATTTTTTGACTATGAATCTGAAAATAGAATTGAAACCTGTTTATTAGATGTTTACATACAATCCCACCAAACTGCTAAAGACATTTTTGATGGAATCTCTGCATCACTAAGAACCTTGAAATTGGATATGAGTTGAGTAACTGCATATGCTGCAGATAATGCACCAGTAAATTTTGTTAACAATGAGTCTGTGTTTCAGCATTTGAAGGAATGCAAATCTACAATAGTGAAAGCTAATTGTATTTACCTTAAAGATGATGTCAATGGATGTTGAAAAATTGACCCTAAAAGTAGACAATGAATTTTCAATAAGTGCTGAATGTGTGGCTGTTTTAAAAGATGGTTTTTATTTCTTAGACCAAAATTACCATACTGTACTCAAGCATGTACCTATTTGTTGGTTAAATTTGTATTGTGCAGTTGATCGGCTCCTGCTTAATTGGACAGCAATAAAGGTTTACTTTATACAACAAGGAGAAAACAAATGTGATCTAGCCATTTGGAAGTTTGTTAGACCTCAAGAAAATGAAATATTAGATAGTTTGACATATACAGAATGCTATATCTATTTCATTCACAACATTGTCTTTTTATTTTAATAAACAAGTCTATTATTGTAGCAAGAACAGCTTTTGGCTATAGATTTGTTTGATATGCTGTTCAATTTTCAAAAATCTCTGGAAAAAACGCCTGGCTGATAAGTTTTTTGGCTTCAAAGTTACTAAAGCCTTAAAAAGTGGAAATTTAAAATCTTATAAAGAAAAAAAATTTGTACCTGAAGCTACAGTTGTGTTGACACGAGCCCTATCATACCTTGATAATTAGTTTGATTTTGAAAATTCTATCCAGCACTTCCAATGTCTTAATGTGAAGAAGAGTGTACCATGTTTATTAGATTTGCAAAATTTGGTCAAAATTATGGGTATTGATACAGATATGATCCAGTTGTATGAGGAAACAGTGGCTTTGTCAACATATTTTGAGAACAATAAATTGAAAGGTTTTTCTGAAAATTGCACTTCTAAGTTATCGGCTGATTTTTTCAAGTGTGCTGAGAAGAATGGAGCACCTCGATTATTGGAAATTTGTGAAATTGTTTTTTCTATTCCTTATAGTAATACTTATGTTGAATGAGTTTTCAGTAATATGTACCTTTCTTTCATCAATATTCAAAACAGATTAAGTGTTAGTGTTGTCAAAAATATCGATATGTATCGATATTTTTCTAGGAATATTGATATTTTCGAATGCCAATTTTTTATTTTTTTATTGTGGTTGTGGTATTGACAAAATTACGAGTGAATGAGTGATAACTGAAACTGATGACAGATAATCTTTATGATAATTATGAATTAGGAAATTATGAATTAAGAATAACTTGATCTTGACTCCAGTCCAAAATAAGATTTCTCAAACATAGTTCACATACATCTATATCTACAACTACATCAACCGTGTCAAGTAAATACTCTGACTTACTTTGCTTCCATTATTCTTTTCCTCAAATTTATAAAATTAAAATCTATATTTTATTTTCATAGTTTTAAGTGACAATAATTCAGATGGGCCATCTGCAAGTTCTGCAACTGCAATTCAATCAAAACCAAAACCTATTGTTGAAGGTTGGTAGTCCATCCTGGCTGTGGAACTACTTCTCAAAGATGGGTAATGGTATAGAGACAAAGTACAAAATTTGCAAAGCAATTGTTGAAACATCAAGTAATACAACAAATATGAAGCATCATATGAGTTGACATACTGAAGTGGAAGATTTAAATAAAGTTGATGATGAATCAATAGAAATCAGTTTGAATGAATTGACCTTGCCTTCTCTAAAAAAACTGTTTCTGTTGCTGAGAATGAATCTGAATCTGCAAAATTTCAAGAAAATGTAAAACCTGCAAAGCAGTTATCATTCCAAAAGGCACTCAAATGCTCTGCAACAGCATACTCTATGCAAAATCCAAAAAAGAAAAAAACTGGATCGATTATTGTGAGTAGTATGAAAATGTCTTTTATCGTATGTCAGGTTCAGGGTCATGCCCTAAAAAACTTCCATTTTCCATATATCACCGGTCAATTTTGAGGAAATGCCTATATTTGACTATATTAGGCCTACTCGGACCGTATGTCAGGTCTGAACCTGACATACACTCTTAGAATACCATTGTATTTTTCTATTGTCGACCACTACTGCTTTGTTATATTGCTATTGTTTTAGACCCGACATACACTCTAGGAAGGCCATTGTTTGAGTTGGCTATTGTTTTTTGTGTCCTTCGCCATTGTCTTTTTCATCTATTGTATTATGCTCGAATATTGACCAAGTTATATTGTATACGAGCACAAAATTGCTCTCTCTTTCACTCTCTCTCTCTCTCTGGATATATTTCAAAATTTTTCTAAGTCTAGAATTATATATTCATCCCCTCCTCTTCATCTCTCCATGTGATGTTTTATTTTGAAATTTTTAC